>JAZKJV010010817.1:0-534435 GCA_037367405.1 Ottelia alismoides
TCCAGTGTAGCCAAGTCTCCTGTTGCAAGCTACAACAGGTGGATTCATGAACTCAAAGCCTTTGCTTACTGCACTCTATATACATACTCCGGTGGGATTATCATTTTCTATCAGACCCACCACTTTTTTGGAGTTATTTTCTTTTGCACATTTTTTTTCAAGTTCATCTGTACAACATATACATGTGCAACATATATACAAGGAGTTTTTCCTCTTGAGCCAGTAGACTATCCCTCTTTTGAAGCTTTATTGCAACCCACAACTCCGTCGTTAGACTTCATGGCAACCAGATCAAGTTGAGACGCACTTCCTTCACTAAAAGAAGAAGAGAGGTTCCGTCTAGAAGTACTACCCTCATATGCTACCCCAAGTCAAGGAAGACTGCCTCCTCACCACCTCATCCGTGGAGAGCTCGGTGCATAGTGCTGGTGTCCAAGTAAAGCCATAATATATATGAGTCATGTGTTGTTGTTAAGTGCTCTATTTAGGCTCATGGAGATGACATGTGATCATAGCCTAGTGGACTCAGAGAATTAAGTCACCATGGACCTGAAAAGCCTTAAACCTAAGCCCTATAAGGTTCCTCTAAAAAGTTAGGTGGATTAAGATCTTAATCAAGCTCCATTTCTCAATTTGATTCCAGGCTAGTTTAAATGTCAACTATCATCCAGAAAAACTATATACATTTGTACAAAAAGATGCTTACTTACACAGATTTTACAAACATGCAAAATTTTTGAAAAATGTTTTGAAATCATGAATGGATGATGCATGAAGTGCAAGTTTTGCAAAAAGATATTTACACACATTTACACAAGATTTTTACAAACTTTTGATTTTCAAAACATTTTGTAAACATTTTGTACTATATACATAATTTTGATAAGAAAATATTTACACAAGCTTTACACAAAAGATTTTTGAAATCATTTTTACAAAATAATTTGTACACTAGCTATTTATGTGCAAATAAAAGAGTGTTATGTACATGAATTTTTTTTAATTTTTGTGATTTTTAGCCATTTTATTTATTAACACACTCACACAAAGTACGAGTTATGGCTAAAGTATATATGAAATATATACACACCCCCCTATACTTAGCTCGAACGATGTCCTCAGAGTCAAGAGCGATGAAGAAGACATAACTCGTGCTAGGTATAGGGAAGTGAAAAGAAGGGCTATATACAAGACAAATGAAATGAAAAGTCAAGAGGGTCTCGGGTCTTCCCCCTATACTTAGGATTAAAATAATCCTAAGTATAGCAGGCTGTACACTAAGGGAAAACCGGGCGGAGAATGTACAGGGTCTACCCCCCTATACTTAGGGTAAAATATCCCTAAGTATAGGCAGCACAAACAGGGGTAGCAAAATATGAAGAACTGAACGAATATATACAAGAAGAAGGGGCATCACTCCCCCTATACTTTAAGATGGAGAACCTTAAGTATAGGCAACAACAGAAGTGATGAAACAGAACGAAGAACAGCCCGGTGTCTCCACCCCCCTATACTTAGGATGAGCAATATCCTAAGTATAGCAAAGATAATCCTAAGCGAGACCTGGGGTGAAAACAAGAACGGAAGAAAGAAGGATCAAAATAAGACGAAACACGTATAAACAAAAGAGTACAATGTTGAGGTGCCTCTCAACAAGCGCTAGGTTTTACGCCCCAAGCTGGGCGCAAAGGCTAGGACAATGCAGTATCAAGGTTCAGTACGGCATCGGTAAGGCGAATGCCGTACTGTCGTCGCAGTCTCGGTGTGAGAACAATGACGAACTCAACAGTGTAAAGTAAGACACCCATGTATACAATCAGGCGGGTGTCTGCTACCGACCAAAGATATGGGAAGAAATGATCGGGATCTGGTAGCACAAAAGAAATCATCGGCTCTGGTTCAGTCTGGAGTGAGAGTATAGAGCCGAAGAAATCAAACGTGGAGAAGGATGGATCAGTAATAGAATCCCTCCACGTCAATCAGTGTCTCAAACAGGTATGGACAATCCAGATCAGGAGACTCTCTAAGCAGACTGATATCCGATGAATAGAATGGAAGAAGATCAGGCAGATCATCGAATATCTCCAGGATGGGGTCATCCTCGCGAGGGTCGTTGAGGTGAGAAGACTCAGAATCAGAATGATCTAAAGACTTGGTTCCGTGTTTCGCCAGATCAGAAACACTCTCAGCAGGTGAAACCGAGTACTCATAAAGTGCTACATCCTCCCGCAGATAACCCTCGGGGAGAGACGTCAGATCAGAAGTGACTAGAAGAGGATCAGGATATAGATGGGCATCTGCGCTGCTATCAAGTATCCACTCGGTGCACCAGGCTGCATCATCATCGGAAGTGTAGCTCTCGGCAATCTGGAAACAGGAGAAGGTACTAGTCAACACCGCGGAAGCTGGCAAAGTGTCTGCGGCTGATCCTCGCTCTGCGGCTATGCTGTCTGTCAGTTGGTCCTCAGGAAATGTATCTATCTCAACAAAGTGGAGGACAAAAGGCTCGAAGACGGGACTCTTTGTATCAACTCTCTCAAAGTGCTGTCCCTCCTCAAGCTGTGGCTACTGGGTTGAGTCCTGATGACTGTCTGCATCCAAGAAGTGTCTCTGCAGGAATGAAACTGACTCCTCTGGGACTGGAAACTGAAGTAGCTGAGTCAATGGCTGCAAAAGCTGGGGCTCCTCCGGCTCCTGGAGTATCAGAAGATCTGATATCCAAGACTCGTCAACTGAGAACTCTGGGACTGACTCGAATTCCAGCTGGAAAACCAACGGGAACTCAAGTAGACTCTGGGTCCGAACCTCTGCTATGGCAGTCATCTCCTCTGTCGGTGGTGCTGCATGCTCCACGTCCTCGTGCTGGTGTGTAGAAGCTGACTCATCATGTAAAGTGACACACCGCACTGGTACTGCATCATCCGCATGTGTTGTCCCGACCATGGCATCTCGCGAAGAAGATCTCTGTGAAGTAAACTCGAGATGGTGTCCAGGAAGTGAATGTCGGAACTGCGGTGTGAACTGCCACATGTGGTAATCACTAGTGCAAGCTGCTCTGCGGTCATCCCCCGCATGGAGATCTCAATCAAGTCTGTAAGTGGAAGTCCGTGCTCAGGAAATCTCCTCAAGAGGTGAAGAAACCTCGGCCATGCCTCGTGCAATGGCTCCTGGGGGTCAACTGAAAAGTCCATGATCAAAGACCGCATGAAATTTGCTCTTTGTGGAGGGAAGTATCTCTGTAAGAACTCTCGACGTAGCTCTCCCCACGTCTCGAATGTCCTCCCCAATCATCGGTGCCATCTCATGGCTCTGTCGTGAAGTGTGAAGGGGAAGGTCCTGCTCATCAGTTCTTCTACAGTGACGTCTGAATATCTCTGTGCTCTACAAAACTCCTCGAAGGCTGACAGGTGAAGATATGGCTCCTCGTGCGCCTCTCCTGAAAATGTCGGCAGTCGCTGAATGTAATCCAAATCCAAGACGAATGGACCAAGTGTAGAAGCTGACTGAGCTCCATAAGGTATCTGCTCCTCCATTCTTCTGGAATAGGATATGTCTGCTGATCTCCACTGCTCTCTCGGGTCACCAACGGAGTGCGCTCTCAACTCAGCAACAACATCGTCCGGGTCTCGCATCTGCTCTAGCTGGTATCCTCGGACGTCTAGCGTAGCATGCCCAGAGTGATGAGATGAAAGGGAGGGAGGGAGCGGGGGGTTGGTCGGAGATCCGACCTCCCTAGAAGGTGTACTGGAGTGATGGTCAGAAGACGGAGAAGAAGCCGTAAGAGTCGGCTCGTAGTGAGGGGAATCCATCATCCACGGATAAAGAAGAAGAAGAAAAGAGAAATGAAGGGAGGTGAGGGAGGAAGATGAGAAAGGATCGAAGGGATCTGGCAATCAAATAAGATGAACAAGCAAACCCCCAATTCACCTACGCACACAGAGCTGAAGACCGAAGGGATCGAGTCAATTATCTTGTCAATTTTATTTTAGGTGATCATCCAGTCTATCAGAGCGATTACGTGAGGTCAATAGGTATCCAGATCTTTCTCAACCGACTGTCCCGTACTGAAAGCCGTAATCAGTCAAGAAAGGATCGGCGACTCTATCCTAATGTACGGATCACTCTCTCACTCATCCAAACCAGACAAGGAGGGGGTTACTCTCCCCAAGACAGATTTTTATGGTGAGTGTCTTTTAGGGTCAATAGTTTTATCCAGTCTCCAATTTTATGATTTTTCTTTTTAATATTTTTCAAATAGAAAACAAACGCCTAACGAATTTTTCGGTTCTCCTGGTTATTTAATCCAAAACAGGGGAGAGAGACGAAAAAGCTGATGCGCGATGAAATCAATGATGCATGCTGAGTAAGAAATGCGTACCTTGTCTCCAGCACTCTACATGCAAGTGATCCGCGCAGAATTTAAAGACTGAAAAGTAAACTACCTATATGATGCAACGGGAAAAACCGAGTCCTAGACGAGCAACTTCTACACGCAGAACCGTCTAACCGGTCACCGACCTCCAAGCCAAAGGGTCCGGTCTTGGCGCACCCCTCCTATGCCCGACAAATCGGGGGTAGGAGAAAGCGCTTTACAGGGTGAGTTGCGGCACGTAGGCTACGAAGGAGATGAGTCGATTATTTTTATTAATTGATTATTAGTGAGTCCAATTAGCGCACTATAGGAACATGCAAATAGTTAAGTGTGGGGACCCTACTAATTACGACACAAGCAAGAGAAAATCCTAAGTCTAGGGGCTCGATGAAACCGCGTAAACACCGAAAAAAGGCAGAAAAAAATGAAAAGAAAACAAAGCCGCGTAAAAAGCCGCGAAAGAGCCTAAGGGTCCCCCGAGCACACCGGTGCTCGGCGAAACAGACCCGCTAAGTCCAAGAGTCCACAAGTGAGTCCAGTCTGAGTCCCTGTATTATTACAATAATAATAATAAAAATAAAACCTAATCTAACCTTACCCACTCAACTCTCTCTCTCGCTCTCTCCTGCGGCTTCGTAGAGAAGGAAGCCGCCTCCAAGTTCCTCGGTTGCACCGGCTCCTCGAAAGTTGCCTCTGAGGTCCTCGGGCCCTCGCAAGAGACAGAGACAAGTGGTCAGCCCAAAGTAATCAAATAATAATAAAGAGAATAAATGAAACTGAAAATGAGGGTATATATGCAAAAAATACAAAATAAAATAAACACTCAAAATAAAACAAAAATAAAAATAAAGAAAAAGAAAATAAAACAAAATAAAACAAAAATAAAATATAAACAAAAGCTGCAAAAAGCCGCGAGCTCTGAAAGAGCCGTGAAAAGCCGCGATAACAAAAACGAAGATAAAATAAAAACTACTAAGCCGTGCTCCCCGGCAATGGCGCCATTCTGAAGTCTAGCCTGAGCACTCGGGTATAAGGTACTAAATAGGTCGTTGTGACCCAAGCGATCAAGCACGGACGATCAAGAAAAATGAACCACTAATAGAGATAAAACAGATAAAACAACAAAATAGCGGTCCTGCTATTGGATTAACCTGGTATAGCGACCAGGGTTGAACTCAAGGAGCACGGATTGGCCTTCGGCCTACGAAGTAGTAAAAAGGAATAAAATAAGAGAACAAAATATTTTTAGTGGTTTTTAATTTATTTTATATTTTTTTGGATTTTTTTAATTTATTAAGAAAATAAGAAAAACAAAGAAACACACACACTTCAACAATTTATTTAAAGCACTAAAATCAACCAAAAATTCAAACATAAATATTTTTATGTGTTTTATAATTTTTAGTGTTTTAGGTGAATTTTTGAGAATTTTCTGATGTTTATTTAATTTTCTAAAAATCAAACAGTGACTGAATTAATGGTACTGTCCAGCCGAGCCAAAAAGGGTTAGATAAAATATCTAAGACCCCAAAATGGCTGGGAGGTAATTTTCTTGTAAAGAAGACAAAATGAGGAAAATTTAGGTACTAATTTTATTATTTTTGGATTTTTGGTTTAATTACTAGAATTTTTATAAGTTTTTAAGAGTTTTTCAATTTTTAGTGGTTTTTAGTAATGAAAAATAGCCAAAATTGGCTAGAAAATCAAGCTAAGCAAGGCAAACAGTAGCTAATTTTTGTGGAATTTTTAAGTGAGTTTTAATATTTTTTTGGGGTTTTTGAAGTTAGACAGTAGCAAAATTAAGGGTTTTTTGAATTTTTAAAAATAACAAATGAAAAAAAATGTCCTAAAAAATCCTCGAAAATTTTTACACCATGGCAGGAGCCATGTATCCAATTTTTGTTGGATTTGGAGGTAATTTGCTAGTTTATTCAAAAATAAAGAGAGGGCACAGTGCACAGGGACCAAAGTGCAAATACCCAAGAGTTTGGGGGTCTGGTGCAATTTACCCATCGAAACACGCGCCACGCGTGTGCTTGGGGCACTCAGGGACCCAATGCAAAGAAAATAAGTCCCGAGGACTTATTGGTAACAGGTACCAAAAGTCCAAGGGCTTATCTGCAAAATACCCAAAATATCACGCACATGTTGAAATAAATCACGCACAGGGGTATAAATACAAATAAACTAAAACATTCATTCCATTGATAACAATCAGAAATATAGGGGTATGAGTTGCAAATAAACCAGAGACGCACGTGACGAAGCATGTGTCATACAACGCACAGGGGCATAAATGCAAGGAAAATAAAGTACAGGGGTCCTCTATGCAAATAACCCTAAAACTAAACAACTAAATTCAATATTTACCAGGACCTAAAACGAAATAAAAGAAAGACAGGGCCTAAGGACAATTTACCTCTTATTTAATGTTGAAGGCTGGATGTGCGCCACGTCGACGATCTGACAGGTGGAGAGAAACGGGCGCTTAAACTCTGGAATGCAGGCCTGATCGGACGGTCAAGGGCCCACCGCGTGGCGAATCTGACGATCTACGCTCGCTACAGCAAAACCCTTGGTGGATCGACGACTGAGAAGAGGACGCATGGAGATTGGATGGCTGTAAATCACGAGCGCCTCTTCATCTGATCATGCGGCTCAGATCCATCCTCGTAATGATCGGACGATGACGCCGCTCCGTAGATGGATGGACCGGATGCCAACTGGAGCGCCGAGGGTGATCTGACGGTGGGAAGAGGACCTGGAAGAACTATCGGCCGACGAACTTCGCCGGCCCGAAACTCGAGTGCGGGGGCCCTTCGTCGGCCGCTGGAAGGCTGAGAAGAAACGTGGGAGCCTTCCGCGTCTGCTGGTAAGCTCCGATGATGGCAGGGAGCTCCGGAGAGCTCCGGCGAAGCAAGGTACCTGGAGCTGCTGTGCTCAAGCGTTCGACCTCCAGATGAGGTCCTTCTGACGATCTAACCTGCACAGGCAAAACCGGGGTCGAGGGCAAACTGCCTCGACCCGTCAGAGCAGCAAAAGAGTGGTTGGTGCGTCGGTATGGTGGGTCTCCGGCGAGCGGCGGAGGTGAAGACCCAAAATCCTGCTCCTGGGTGAGACAGGGGGAATGAAGGGTCGAAGAAGGTGGAGAGGGTCTGGTGGACGTGGTGGCGGTGTCGGATAGGTGAAAGGGTGGTCGGAGTCAGCAGGCGGAGGTGGCGGAGCTAAGCTACCGGGAAATCGAAAAGTCAAAACCTAAGCTACTCTACGGCCTAAAGAAGGTACCTGGTGAATGCTGCCGACTGTGCTGGAGCTCAGGAAGCTCCTGGTCGTTGCCTGCAAGGGGCCGTCGACTCCCGAGGCTCAGTGCGCTCGCGGCGGCGCACGGTGGTGAAAACCACCGGATCAGTGACTCCCGGCTTCCCGGGCCTCGCTGCAACTCCCAAGGCCACGACTGTCACTCAGGGACTCCGGAGGAGGTCACAGGCTCTGAGGGGAAGATCACATATGGAAGGAATTAGGTCGCGGAGACGACATTATATATGGTGCGGGATCCGAGAAGAAGGAGGTCGGGCGAGATGCACGGGGCTCGGATCCAGCAAACCCACCCCGGGCGAGGGTCCTGGATGATCGGAGGTTAATCGGAGCCCGGGGTTTGAGGTGCTGGCGGTCGGGTCAGGCTGGCAAAAAGTGGAGAAAACGGGTCGGGCAGGACAGACCCGGCTCTGGTGGTCCTGGGGGGAGAGTTGACCGGGGGTCAACAATCCCCCGTGGACCAATCAGAGCCCGCCAAGCACAAATTTCTTATTTATTTATTTTAGGGTAGAAAAAGGTCGAATTAATAAAAACTTAAAACATGAAAAATATTTATTTTATTTTCTCTATTTTTTTGTGATTTTTAATTAATTTTTCAAAATAAAAATAAGGTATTTACATTATAGATACTATATAGGTATATGTACACTATTAGGGTTTTTAATTTTTGATTTTTAATTATTATTTTTATGCAATTTTATTCCTATTTCTATATTTTATTTTTTTTCATTATAAAATAAGGAATAAAAGATATTTTTATTTTATTTTTATTATTCATATACATAGGTAAAATAAATACATATATACACTTATATACATGTTATATTTACAATATATTTTTGTATTTTTAATTTTGTTATTTTTATTTTGTTTTTGTTTTGATTGTTTTTATTTTATTTATTTACACTATATAAAATATTTACAAAAATTTTGGGAATAATTTTATTTATTTACAAGGTTAACTAAATGTAGAAGAGTGGTTCATATACATGATGGAGGGGGTGTTTTTGTTCTTTTTGATTTTTATCTTTTTCTTTTGTTTTATACTTATAAATATGTACAAGTTTTTACAAGCATATTTTGGTGAGGAAAATATATTTATTTTATTTACATAAATATGTACACACATGAGCCCCTATCTCCCTCTACTTTGGCTTTTATGCGGTCAGGCCCATGCTGAGCCCTCCCTTGGGTTAGGTTGCTCAATATTTGTTCTAAATATTTCCCTCTTTTTCTTTTAATCTTTATTCTTTTATTTTTGCACAAAAACATGCTAATTATAGGTTTTTACACAATGCATGCTTTTGGTAATTATTCCTATTTACACATATCTACATGCATTTGCAATGGTTTTTGTAGCTAAAATAATAAGAATAAAGAGTGATGAATGAGTATTCATCACCCCCCTATACTTAACTTTGCTAGTCCCTTAGCAAACACTTATTTGAAAAAGAAGTGAAAAAGAAAGAAAGAAAAAGAAAAAGAGGATGTACATGGATCAAGGCTGATTATTAAACTTGCCTTCATTAAATTGGGGTATGGAGCTCGATCAGATCTTTGGATTATTAATTTGTCGGAACCTAATTTGGACCTAAGTTTAAAACTCAACAGTCTCTAAGTTCCACTAATCTATAATCAAGACTCCTTAATGCTCCAGATCAGAACAAGTCATCAATCACAAACCCTGAAGACCATGAATCTTTTCTTGTCCTGTCAATGTGAGGTCTAAGCTCTCCACCTTAGAAATGGCAACTTGACAACCCTCCCTAACAAGGTAACTCTATGACCTCAGTCTGGCCACTCTTTCCTCGAGGAGCGGGGTATTCCCTTCTAAGTTCAAGTTCAACCGGCTCAAGAAGAGGAGGAAGAAGAGAATGGGTCAAGGCCAGTGTAGCCAAGTACCCTTGGGAGCTTGACCAGTGTAGCCAAGTCTCCCTGCTGCAAGCTACAACAGGTGGATCATGAACTCAAGCTTTGCTTATTGCACTCTATATACATACTCCGGTGGGATTATCATTTTCTATCAGACCCACCACTTTTTTGGAGTTATTTTCTTTTCTCCACATTTTTTTTCAAGTGCATCTGTACAACATATACATGTGCAGCATATATACAAGGATTTTTCCTCTTGAGCCAGTAGACTATCCCTCTTTTGAAGCTTTATTGCAACCCACAACTCCCGTCGTTAGACTTCATGGCAACCAGATCAAGTTGAGACGCACTTCCTTCACTAAAAGAAGAAGAGAGGTTCCGCCTAGAAGTACTACCCTCATATGCTACCCCAAGTCAAGGAAGAGTGCCTCCTCACCACCTCATCCGTGGAGAGCTCGGTGCATAGTGCTGGTGTCCAAGTAAAGCCATAATCTATATGAGTCATGTGTTGTTGTTAAGTGCTCTATTTAGGCTCATGGAGATGACATGTGATCATAGCCTAGTGGACTCAAAGAATTAAGTCACCATGGACCTGAAAAGCCTTAAACCTAAGCCCTATAAGGTTCCTCTTAAAAGTTAGGTGGATTAAGATCTTAATCAAGCTCCATTTCTCAATTTGATTCCAGGCTAGTTTAAATGTCAACTATCATCCAGAAAAACTATATACATTTGTACAAAAAGATGCTTACTTACACAGATTTTTACAAACATGCAAAATTTTTGAAAAATGTTTTGAAATCATGAATGGATGATGCATGAAGTGCAAGTTTTGCAAAAAGATATTTACACACATTTACACAAGATTTTTGCAAACTTTTGATTTTCAAAACATTTTGGAAAAATTTTGTACTATATACATAATTTTGATAAGAAAATATTTACACAAGCTTTACACAAAAGATTTTTGAAATCATTTTTACAAAAATAATTTGTACACTAGCTATTTATGTGCAAATAAAAGAGTGTTATGTACATGATTTTTTTTTTAATTTTTGTGATTTTTAGCCATTTTATTTAGTCGTCCGATCTCCTTTGCTGGGTATTTTGTAGAGTTAGCCCTACCATTTTTGTGTATTTATTAGTTAATCTCCAAACTTTCATCGATTGTTTTATATTTTTGGCTAATTTGCATACAACCCCCCAAGTTTTTGTAATATTGTTTTTTAGTCCTTGCCGGGTCACGTCCTCGACGCACATGACTTGCCAATTTTGCACTTTCACCCGCAGGGTTATGGTTATTTATATTCAGTCTGTAAACATTTTTTTATTTAGTTATAAATTTTCTGGGTAAATTGCTTTCAACTCCCTGGATTTCTGACTATTTGCGAAAACACCCTTGCCAGCAATGTAGTTTCTTTTTGTTTCCTTTAATTATTTCATGCATCTCTAAATCATTAAAAAATCCACAAAAATTAGCATACATTTCTGTTGCATTGCTCTTTCACACTATATTATTATTTTGCATTTTTGTTGTATTTTAATATTTATAAAAATTCAAAAACATGTATTTTATTCACTGTTTGCATTAAAAAATCCATAAAAATTATAAAAAGTTTTTGAAAAATTCCAAAAATATATATTTTGTGTATTTTAGCATATTTTGACTTCATACCAAAAATCACTAAAAAATTCAAAGTAAAACCCCTAAAAATTAGAAAACCACTAAAAAATTCATAAAAATCTCAAAAATTCCAGAAAAATCCTAAAATATAATTTGGTCTTTGAATTTTCTCTGATTTATTATCTTTCATTTGAAATTAGTTTGATGATTTTTGAACTCTATTTAATATTTCTCATCCTCATCTTGGTTTCAATCTCTTATTTCATTCACTGTTTTCAATATTTTTGCCTTTAAAAATACCAATAAAAATTAGGAAAAATTTAGAAAAATCATAAAAACATTATAAAAACATAAAAATCCCAAAAAGATTTTATTTTCTGGTTTTTGCTTATCTTGCTCATTTTTCTCTATATATTATATCTCCTGTTCCTTCTTTGTATATATATTCTATTAAAAGAAAAGAAAATATAAAAATATAAAATACAAAAAGAAATACAAAATCAGTAAATTAAAAAGCAAGATATAAAATTATAAAATAAAAGAAATAAAAAAAATAAAAAACTCACAAAAATAGCACACTTGTAGGCATTTGATCACTTTCACATTTTGAGCATTATTGTCCTGTCCTATCCTGCTTGCTCCCTGTGTTCGACACTCTACACATACTTGCACTATACACACTTATTGTAGAGTTATAATAAATTTTAACTCCACATATCACTTGTCATTATTTGATTGTTGTTGTGGGTTAATTGTTGACTTAATCCGGATTTTTGAGTGGTCAACGCATCGACTATTGATCTGCCTTGTGGTTCAATACGACTGCTCGATCTTCCAGTTAATAAAATGACGCCGTTGTCGGGGAGCAACAACTCATAGTTCGGGTTTTTGCTTGATTGTGATCATTTGTCTATTTTTGCAGCTTTTATTTTTACCTATTTTATTTTCTTTATTTTGATATAATTGTTTGAGATGTATAACCCCTCTCTTTGTTGATTTCGTGCGAGGAACTGCGGATCGAGGGAGGCGCTCTACCCTAGGCGTCTGGGCACCCATGTGAAGCCGGCATCTGCCAGCTAGCACCAAGGAGACGAAGAGTGATTTTTCAAGATCCAGCTCCACCTTTAGTTGTAGCATTTACTTCCTGCATTAATTTTTGTAATTAAGTGAGAGAGAGAGAGAGAGTTTTTTATTGTAATAATACAGGTACTCAGGACTTGGACATTCGGGCCTAATTTCCAAGTGATTGTTCACTTGAGGGCTCACTGCTGTTTTCTCATGTTTTCTTAGCATCTTTTTTATTTCGTTTTCTGGTTTTATTTTCTTTATTTTGTGTGATTGAGCCCTTAGCTATAGGAGTTGTTTGACGTAGTCTTAAGGCCAAACACCTAATATATTTGCATGTGCCTATAGTGACGTTTGGACTTAGGCAAAATTTGAAAACTATTCTTCATGCTAATAACAGCTTTTCACCCTAGGGCGATTTCATCGGCTTGCATTTGCATATAGATAGGTTTCAATTCTGCTAAGCATCCTTGCATGTAGAGTGTTGGAGGCAAGGTGAGCATTTACTCTTTAGCATCCATCATCGATTTGCCGCTTGCATTGCTTTTCCGCCTCTTCCTCTGATTTTGCCAACCTAGGTGCTTAAATGAATTGACTCCTCATTAGGCGCGCGCATTTCTCACTAAAAATCCAAAAAAAGAAGTGATAACTAATAAAATTGGGACTGCTAACATTACTTGACCCTAAAATCAACCAAAAAGAAAATCAATTATCTTAGGGCGAGTAATCCCCTCATTGTCTTAGCAATTACTTGCTCGCGCACACCCTAAGGATTAGTGCCCAAATCCCATTCATCCCCTAAGTGTGTGTGCAACTCTTTGACTTCTCACCTAACTCTTAAAACAAACAAGATAAAAAGACCGCTCTTTTACGGTCTCTACCGAGTTGAGTAGATGAATTGAGGGTTTGTCTCGTGTGAGTTTGTTTGTGCTTGTTTGTGTGTATTCGAGATCGCTTCTGCGCATTTGCTCCTTCTTCTCACTTCTCTTGACTCGACCTTCATGTTCTCCGGATCATTTCCTTTTGTTTTCAAGATGGACCCATGGAGCGTTTTCCATCCGGACTTTACGGATCCCTCGTTAACTCCAGATGGTCCACCTTCCTTTTATGAGGAGGATTCTCCTCCTACTTTTTCTGATTTTTGTACATACCCGCCTTAGCAACAGTATCAGACCTTGGATTTCTACTCACCTCCACCTTCATATTATCCACCTCCACCTTCACTTCCACCCGAGACTGATCTGTGGGAGTCACCTCCCTCAATCTCCATGAGTGTTATCTTGAACCGAATGATAGAGCACATTAATTTGATGAATGATGATCTTGCTATGTTGAGGAAAAACCAGATTGAAGCTCCATTCGTCGAGGTTATGGATTTCCTTGTGGCTGATCACGGGAGCTTGCAATCGCCAAAAATACAAAAAATGAGAAAATTTTAAAAATCCAAAAAGAGTTCGGGAGACACGTGATTGAGTCAGACTGTGATGAGAGGTACCATCTGCCAGATCATTCACCCACACATCCATTCACACCCTATCCCACCTTTGACCTCGAGGATGCTGTTGTGCAGACTGCTCTTGGCATTCCTCGTATAGATGATTATTACGACTTCCTCCCTTGTATGGAGGAGGTCTAAAAATTCAAAAAAATATTGACTGAACCCAGAATGGTGGCCACTATTCATGAGATTATCCGTGCCCCACTTCAGCAGGCCATGACTGATTTATCTGCTCCTCTTCCCAAGAAGAGAAAGCGAAGGAGAAGATCTGAGTGCCATATCTTGACCATGGCCACTGTCCACACCATCACACACTGTCCCATTCCTAGAAAGAGGAACACAACTACACCATTCATCACCTGCACCATCTCTGACCATACTTGTGATCACACTCTCCTAGACGGCGTTGCTTCGATTAGCATTCTACCCTTCTCGTTGGTACAGTCTCTTCACTTAGGGCCTCTCAAGAAAATCAGGATGATCGTTCAGTTTGCTGATGGATCTATCAAGAGGCTGAAGGGCATCCTTGAAAACGTCGTCATTTCGATTTAGGGCACGAGATACAATGTTGATTTCGTCGTATTGCCCATGGAGACCTCCACGGGGGAGCCCTCTCCAATCATCTTGGGATGACCATTCCTCGCCTCTACGATGGTCGTTATTGACTATGGATCAGGAGAGATTCGCTTCCGTCCTGTTGACGTGAGCAAGGTGACCACTACCGCATCCACTACCAAGTAGAGACCTGCACCTGATGCACCTTCACTGATTCTAGCTGACTCTGAGTCCTATGACCTATCTATACTTAGGATTATTTGATCCTAAGGATAGGGGGGACGATCAACTTCTCATTCGTTCATTCATTTCTTTATTCTTCTTCATTCCTTAGAGTTGTCTATACTTAGTATGAGTTATGTCTTCTCTTTTCTCTCTGATCTATGAGGACATAGCTCAAGCTAAGTATAGGGGGTCGTATATACTACATATATACTTTAGCCATAACTCGTACTTTCCTATTTTTCTTAATAATTATGGCTAAAAACTCTATAAAATTAATTAAAAATCATAATAAAAAGATGTTGATCATTCCTCAAATTCTTTTTATATTTACTGATTAATAAATCAGGTAAAAATGTTTTTTGCAAAATGTTTGAAAAATAGTTGAAAATCTTTGTGAAAATCTTTTGAAAACTATTTTAAAAATGTTTTGTTACATGTTTTCAACCTTTGTAAAAATGTTTTATTTAAAAAAATTATTTTCTTTGTGTGTGAAATAAAATATTTGAAAAATGATTTGCAAATGGTTCGGAAAATGGTTGCAAAAATATTTGAAAAATCTATATATGTTGTTTGAAAAACCTTTGCAAAATAATTTTCAAATGTGTGTACATGTTTGTACAAATTGTTTGTAAAAACTATTTTGGACTATAGTTTTCAAAATTATTTGAAAAACCTTTTCAAATAAGTTTGAGGAATATACACATCATACCAAAATCCATTATATATTTTTAAAATTGATCACTTACCCTTGTAAATTCTTGAAATCCACTTCTTGTAAACATACGATGCATCCCCGTGTAAATATTTGTACCTAGTTTTCATCCAAAATATTTTGTTTTCAAAAATCCCAAAAATATTTCCAAAAAATAAAATCCAAAAACATTTGAAAATCTTTTTGAAAAATACTAAAAAATGCATATGCGCCATTCTTTCCAAAATCCATAAAAAGTTCAAATTTTTTGAAAATTGCATCACAAAAATATTTTCTGCATCACATTTGCATAGCATGAGCATTTTTCGGATTGAGTTTGATAGTTGAATGAGTCTAAGTAAAATCTGGAGATCGGATCTTGGTTGGACCTTAAAATCTACCTAATAACAGGAACTTTATAGGAACTGGAATTGAGGTACTTCAGGTCTAGTTGGCTTAATTCTTTGAGGATCATGAGACTTGGTTCAATGGATTCTTGACGGCCTAAGTAGAGTATTTCGGAACACACACACGACTCTTGTTGATAATGACGACACCTGCACCTTTCACATGGCTCAACTCAGTTGGGGTGGTGAGGGGATTGGATTCACCGGTATGAGACGTACACAAGTGGAAACACTTGTCCTCCTCTAGGGAGGGAAGTGCACCCCAACCCATACAGTGATTAGGAATTCTAAAGACAGGAGAGTGTGGGTTGCGATAAAGCTTCAAAAGAGGATAATCTACTGGCTCAAGAGGAAAAACTCCCTATGTAAATGATGTTGTATATAGTATTCAAAAAGAGAGAGACATGCATGTACACAAAAATAAAATGCCTGCCAAAGTATGTGAATATGTTGTATAGCAAATAAGCAAGCTTGAGCACCAAAGTCATATCATGTGAGCCTGCAGCTGGATGACTTGACTATACTGGTCTTGCATCCTAGGATAGGTAGCTACACTAGCTACCGTCCATTCTTCTCTTCACCCCCTCCTCTTGAGCTGGTTGCCACTTGAACTTAGAAGGGAATACCCCGCTCCTCGAGGAAGGAGTCATTGGATTGGGGAATCATTAGGTTGTCATGCTGGAGAAGTTAGTTTCTTTATCATTCTAGTTGGGGGAGAGCCACCATCACTTACAATGTACGAGTCGGATTCATAGTCATAAGGGTTTGCGTATGAGTTGAGATATTTCTGATCTGGATATTGAGGAGACTTGAGCAGAGTTTTGGGATTCTTGAAGGTTGTTGGATTTCAAATCTGATTCCCATTAAGGTTCCGCTCGCACTAAAATTCTGAAGGTCTGACTTAAAGCTCCAAATTTTGTGAAGACAAGTTTGATAATTAAACTAAATCCAATTTCTTCTTTTTATTTTCTTTGTTTTTCTTTTATGTACTTATTGCACAAGTGTTTACTAGGGACTACAAAGGCAAGTATAGGGGGATGATAAATCTACGTTTCATCATCTTTGTTCTATCATTTTGGCCATAAAAACCCTAGTAAATACGTGTAAATATTGTTAATTCATGCATTTTAGCATTCATGCATATTTGTGTAAAAAGTGTATAAAATACTATTTTTATGCCAAAATTATAGAATAAAGAAAAGAAAATAAAAAAATAAAATATTGCACATATTTTATGACCCGAAACCCCGAGACCAAGACATCTAGATGACTAGGTCGACAAGGAATTAAGTAGGGAAGATAAGGGTCACAAAACCAATAAAAATCCCTTTTATTTTAATTCATTCTTTATTCATTTTTGGATCTAATTTTGGTTCCACTTTTTATACCTCAAATAAAGAAACTTTATACATGAAAGTTGTAGATAATTAAATATAGAAAAATACAAAATTGATTTCACTCGAAAATAATGTATAAATAAAAAGCTATGATCTAAATAAGATTCCAGAATCCCAATTTCCCAGACCTGTATCTTGCAAATAAAAACTCGAAACGCATCAAAATCACCTTTAATTGTATATAAATTTAAGTAAGCTATTTAATGAAGTGGTTTTGTATTTTTCGGAGCTACGGTTTGAAAGTTGAGTTTTGGACCCCTATTTTATACTTGTACAAATTAAAATATTCAACTTATCTATTATTCTTTATTTTTACAATTTTATATTTTTTAATATTACTTATAATATACATGTGCATGAAAATCAGAATAAAACCTAAAGAAAATACAAAAATAAAATACTATGTATACAGTACATAGGTATAATACCAATAAAGATACCTATAAAGAATACACATCTATTCATTGAATTGTATAAAATGCATCAGAAAAATAATAGAAAAATATATTTAAATGTATAAAAATATTCTATAAATTTATAAAATAATAAACCAAAATAAATTAATTAAACATACAAAATAAAAATAAAATATTAAAGTACATAAATAAGTATACCTATATATGCCTAAAAAGGTAACTTGTGTTTTTATACCTCTAAAAATAAATAAAAATCATAAAAAATAATTCATAAAATAATGAACATTTTTTATATAATAATAAAAAATCAATAAATTCGATTTCTATTTTTAAATGATTTTTCAATTCTTTTCAGGAGGTTTTTCCCGGTTGGTCCACGTAGACCAACCAGGTGGTCTGGACTGTTGACCGAAGGTCAACTGTCTGACCTCCCCTATGCTGCTGTGTCAGAAGTGATTTTTGACCCGTTTTTGCAGATTTTTCAAGGCTGGCCCTTACACCATTTCGTGATTGCGCCTTCATGGCTTTTCAAGCTCGCGCATCCATGATTCACGCCCTAGGTTCATATTGGGCGATGGGACGCTGCATCGATCGCCACGCCTCGTTCTTTGAGCCTCTCGACCACCTATTCAAAACGCATCCCAATCTTCCCTTCCACTTTGGAACCACTCTTGGCGGAGTTTAGACATCCGGGGAGCTCGCTGGGTGACTCCGGTGACAGGGGAGCGCTCCTAGCACCCCCGTTGAGGTACGGCGACGCCAGGAGGCTGGCTTCCACCACCTCCGATCACGTTTGGTCATTGAGGTTCCATATCAAGTTTTCAACCTTTGAGATCCATATTTATTTATTTTTTCTTGCATGTTTTTATTCGCCGTAGCATTAGGATTCCTTTCCCATTTTTGTTTTCATCTGACACCCCACCAATCATCCGCTCCACCACATCACCGGAGATTGCTCCGGCAAACTTCTTTTCCACCTTCCCACGCTATTTTGCCTACTGGAGGGTCGCGATAGTTTGCCCGTGACCCTCTTAACTTTTTTTGCAGGTATTTGGACCTTCACGTGCGACTGGGGCCATTTTGCCCGTTCGCCGGTGATACCTGGAAGGCTCTCGCTCCTCCGATCTCGCAGGTGAACGTCGGAGGTCCTCCGGCCTTTTTGAGGCTTCCAGTCAAATCAGGGATCTTCCAGGAGCAGCCCCAGCCATTTTGTAGCTTGAAGGAGTGCCGGAAGTGGGAGAAGGAGACTGGGGAAGCTTGCCCCGCCGCGGGTTCTTCCCGTTCTTCGTCGTCACCTTCTGGCCATCAGATCTGGCCAGTTCTTGGAGGGGAGCAGCGACTGTAGGATCAGATTTCGCCCCAGCCGTCCGATCTTCCATGCACGTTCTAATCTAGGCCATTGGAAGTGAAAGGGTACGAGCCCACGGATCGACGACACATGTATAAGTGGAATACCTCCAGTCGTCTGATCTCCTTTGCTGGGTATTTTGTAGAGTTAGCCCAGCCATTTTTGTGTATTTATTAGTTAATCTCCAAACTTTCATCGGCCGTTTTATAATTTTGGCTAATTTGCATACACCCCCCAGGTTTTTGTAATATTATTTTTTAGTCCTTGCCAGGTCATGTGCTTGACGCACATGACTTGGCAATTTTGCACTTTCACCTGCAGGGTTTTGGTTATTTATATTCAGTCTGTAAACATTTTTATTTAGTTATAAATTTTCTGGGTAAATTGCTTTCAACTCCCTAGACTTCTGACTATTTGCAAAAAACACCCTTGTCAGCAGTGTAGTTTCTTATTGTTTCCTTTAATTATTTCATGCATCTCTATATCATTAAAAAATCCACAAAAATTAGCATACATTTCTGTTGCATTGCTCTTTCACGCTATATTTTTATTTTGCATTTTTGTTGCATTTTAATATTTATAAAAATTCAAAAACATGTATTTTATTCACTGTTTGCATTAAAAAATCCATAAAAATTATAAAAAGTTTTTGAAAAATTCCAAAAAAATATATTTTGTGTATTTTAGCATATTTTGACTTCAGACCAAAAATTACTAAAAAATCAAAGTAAAACCCCTAAAAATTGGAAAACCTCAAAAAACTTCATGAAAAAATCAAAAATTCTAGAAAAATCCTAAAAATATAATTTTGGTCTCTGAATTTTCTCTGATTTGTTACCTTTCATTTGAAATTAGTTTGAGGATTTTTGAACTTTGTTTAATATTTTTCATCCTCATCTTGGTTTCAGTCTCTTATTTTATTCACTGTTTTTAGTATTCTTGCCTTTAAAACTACCAATAAAAATTAAGAAAAAATTAGAAAAATCACAAAAAATTATAAAAACATAAAAATCCCCAAAAGAGTTTATTTCCTGGCTTTTGCTTATCTTGCTCATTTTCTCTATATATTATATCTCCTTTTCCTTCTTTATATATATATATATTCTATTAAAAAAAGAAAATATAAAAATATAAAATACAAAAAGAAAATACAAAATCAGTAAATTAAAAAGCAAAATATAAAATTATAAAATCAAAAAAATAAAAATAAATAAAAATAAAAAACCCACAAAAATAGCACACTAGTAGGCATTTGATCACTTTCACATTTTGAGCATTATTGCACTGTCCTATCCTGCTTGCTCCCTGTGTTCGACACTCTACACATACTTGCACTACATACACTTATTGTAGAGTTATAATAAATTTTAACTCCACATATCTCTTGTCATTATTTGATTGTTGTTGTGGGTTAGTTGTTGACTTAATCTGGATTTTTGAGTGGTCAACGCATCGACTGTTGATCCTCCTTGTGGATCAATACGACCGCTCGATCTCCCGGTTAATCATGATCCTCCAAAAATTTCTTTGACTCTTGTTGTTGACACGGGTTGATGACTCACCATCAGATGCAATATGCTTTCCCTTCATGGTCATCGATGGTCAAAGTGTTCTACCGCTCCTGAGAGTAACATCATTAAATATAAACAAGTTATTTTCATCTGAATAGGGTAGAACAACACAAGTTACATGCTCATTGCGTCGGAAATTATTTGGATTGGCCTCGATCTAGTTGTATTTACCTACGCAACCTCAGAAGATTCACCTTGCTGGGGCCTCTGAATCTAGTAGGGTTGGGGAGATTACTGCTGGTATCCTTGAGAATATTGGTGAGGAGGCATACGGGAAGAGTATTGTGGGTACTGCTGAGAGAAATATTGGTGAGGAGGAATACTGGTGAGGAGGCATACATGAAGAGTATTGTGGGAAGAGATCTGCTGACTGCTGCTGGTGATATGGTGATGCCCGGTAGTCAGGCAGCTGGTATCCGTGCCTCCAATTATTGCCATGCTGCGGAGGCTACTGGTACTGTAATCGGTAGGGTTGGAAGTTCCTTCCCCTGCTGCTGTTGGTGGTGTGGCCGATTGGTTGAGTTCTGACATTGGAATTGTCCCTGAGGATGGATCATCGCATGTTCGTTGTCCCACAAGATTTCCTGAATTAGTGGCAGGGGTGGACAGAAATGCTCCTGGTACACAAGCTGGAGCTTGGGCTGGTACAATGCCATATGGGTCTGCTGATGTCGTGGCTACTGCTCAGGGGCATGCACATAGTATACATGTTAGACAGACTGAGATGACGGAGGATTCGGCTAAGGAGGTTGTGTTGGTGTGTGCTCCTTCTACTTAGCAGGAGTCTCGGCCGCAACGAACACCGAGTTGTAGGCGTTGATGGTCCTGACAAGCAACTCTAGATGTGCGGTAATCTGATTAAGCTTGTCCAAGTCTTGGGTTCTCTTCTCAATTACGACAAGTTTTCAAGGTCCAACGGCCTCTTTCTCTATAGTATCCACCTTAGACAAGTGGCTACCTATGATGCTTAGGTTGGAGTTCTCATACTTATCCTCTGCAAGGAGTGCCATGTTGACAGGCTTGTGATTGCATGCAAATAGGCTAATAAACAGTAGCTGGTTTTTTTGAATTTTTAGGAAAAAAAGTTTTACAAATTTTTTATATTTTTAAAGTCAAATAAGGAATACAATAGCTCTTTTTATTTTTAATAAATAGTAAATGAAAAAAATTGGCATATAAAATATGTGGTGTGAACAACCAACCAATCATGCACTTACACCTATTTTTACAATTTTTTTAGAGCACGTGAGCTATTTTTAATAAAAAGAAATGCATAAATAGAAATAAATCATGATAACATGGGTATATTTATAAATAAAATAACTTTTAGGGGAACAAGTGTAAAATAACCAAAAACTTTGAACTGCAACTTGATTTTTATAGACTAAACAATAAATACAAGACCCAAGGGCTATGATTGCAAAATGTCCATTCATGTGGGGGTCCACGTGAGGTGACCTGACATTGGACTAAAGTGCAAAATCAAGAAGTTCTGAGGGTAAACATGCGCATAGTCCACAAAGTTTTATACTTAATTAAATAATTACATGACCTTTTATAAATAACAAAATGCGGAGGAGTTGGATGCAAATATTACCACTTAATTGTGTTTAATCTAACTGTTGTGCGTCTGCCACATGGTCGATCTAAGGGTTCTTATCTGGTAGCGCTTCGAATAAAGTTGGCTACCCAAATTAAATCTGGGCCGCATTCTTTATCGGATAGTGGAGTGGGCACCTAGAAGAACTCATGAAGAACAAGAGGTCGGTGACTTTTGATCCAACGTATGTCCTTGCTTCAGCAGTCTGTGCTTGATCCGATAGGATCAATAGCTACCTAGCGCTCCTCTGCATGCAGTGGTGGGTTTTGGCGAGGACGAAGGTGACCGAGAATTCTGACTGCTCCAAGCTACCAGGAGCTGCTCCAGGTGGTCGTTGAGGTTCCAGAGAGGTATTCATGCATCCAAGCCAATAAAAAATGGTTCTTAACTTGAGGGCTACATCCTCGTCCCAAAAATGAAGCAGAACACCAAGTGGAATGAGATGCAGATGGGGCTCCAGCGAGTGGTGGTGGAAGGAGCTTCGACTCCCAGATCCACGATGGATTTAGGGTGGACGTATGGGGTTATCGATGGAGAATGTGACAGGGAGCGAAATGAGATGGAAATTGGGACAATTAGCTGGTCGAATCACGTTGAATTTCCCTGGAGCTCAAGCTCCAGAGTTCGGAGGGGGGTTCTAAATTAAGATTATAGACTTGATTAAACTAGAAATTAAAGGTGAAAATAAAATGCAAACTATAAACATTACCTAAGAATAATGAAGAAAGGCTTCGACTTGTCCTGACGGCAAAGGAAGCTAAACTAACCGGAGACATTCCGGCGATGGATGTGGATCACCTCCTCCTCAAGCCCTCCTCGCTGCAAATCTATCCCGCCTCTTGCCGTCTCCAAGGGGAAGAATACTAAAGGGATCTAAGGGGTTAAAACTCGATAAAGAGGGATCAAATTTGAGATGGAAATCATAGGAGCAAATTTATAGGTTGCTGGAATGGGGATCTTCGAACGAGGATTCTGGACAAAGCAAGGGTGATCGAAGAGATCTTTGCCCATGGCAGGGAAATCTAATCTCAAGAAATCAAGCGGCACACTAAGACAACAAATGATGATTTCGAGCGGAAAAAAGGAGCGAAGAAGCGGGCTCTGACAAATCGAAGCTCGAGGAAGAGAAAAGGGGCCAATTAACCAAGTCAACTGGCAGAGGCTTCTGGTTGGTCCACATGGACCAATCAGAAAATTCCTTGGAGGAAAAGATTGGCAAAATAAAAAATAAATAATAAATGAATCAACTAAATTTTTTATCAAAACATGGAAAAGATTTTAATTTAATGTAGTATTTTATATGTATTTTTTATTTATTTTAATGAGGCTTTTATTATAAGCTAATATTTACATGTAAAATACATGTATAAATACCTATATTTTGGCATTTTATTTTTAATTTGTATAATATATTGTATTATTTTATAAATGTATTTTATATATTTTTGATTTATTTTTGTACACAATTAGATATTTTTAGTGTATTTTCTCAAGTTAATATGTATACTTAATTAATTATATATATGTGCATTGTAAGTATATATATGTATATTTTACCTATATATTATGATGTGCTATTTATTTTATTTTTATTTTGATGGTTTCATTATAATTTAATAATGTACATATATTTTAAATAATATTTACAATTTTATAAAAATAAAAAAATTGAAAAATACAAAGATTAAATATATTGAATAAAATATATATGTATATTACACAATGAGGGCCCAAAACCTAATTTTTTGCATCTTAACTCCAAATTAAATGAAACCACCATCATTAAATATATTATTAAAAGTTATATACAATTAAAAATGATTTGGTCCATTTTGATACAATATGAAGAAGATACAAGTCTGTGAATTTTTTATTTTGCCTTTTTATTTTGTGTGTCCCGAGCACCCTGTGCATTATTTTTCTATAAACTCAATATCGTATTTTTCTTTATATTTTTATCTACAATATTCATGTTGAGGGTTTTATTATTTGTATTGTAAAAATAATAAAATAAAATAGGTCCCAAAAATCAATTATTGATGAATTAAAAATTAGGGTTTCTCTGTACAATTCCCCTAGTTTATTCCTTGTTGATCTAGTCATCGTGATGATTGGGTCTCAGGGTTTAGGGTCACTCAACACCTATGGTGTCTCATTTATTTTTATTTTCTTCCTTTATTCTTTAATTTTGGAATTAAATACATTAAATAAACAATATTTTATACAATATTTTGTACAAATTACATTGTATTTATGTTGACAAATTAATGATATATACATGCATTGAGCTAGGGATTTAAGGCCAAAATAAAAGAATAAAGGTGATGAAATGGAGATTCATCACCCACGGTTCTTGATTGGACGGTTTTGGTAGCGTCGTGAAGAATTCCCCAAAAACGGGTTCCCAGCGAGCTTCGATCATTCTTTCCTTGCACCTCCGGCCACCAATCGCCTTGCCAACATGCACTATAGATTCATAGAATGACGTCGCTTCTGTAGATGGTATCAAATGAGTCTAGGCCCCGTCACCATGGCCTAAAGCTCTGAGTCTCCTACAGCTCTAAGTTGAGCTTGATCTCATCTCCAGGAGGCTCATCAAAGCTCAACACCTGACAAAAGAAATACAGGCTCGAGGAGAGTACGCTCGACCCAATATTGAAGCTGAGCAGAACGTGGATGGACAGGGCAGATGAGATCCGTCGATAAGCGGCAGAGGAAGATCGATGAACCTTGATTCTTGTAGAATCAAGGGAGGAAGATGGGGGATTTATGGAGAACATGAAGGGGAACGAAGGTGAGGTGAAATGGTAGTAAATAACAGTGAAACACAATGGAATTTGAGGCTGGAGTTGAAAGCTCTAGCAATTTCGAATCCTAAAATTACACTAAGCTATGAACAAATTAATTAAACCGACATATATTCTAAGATAAGAAAATAAAATGGCATAAGAAAACATTAAAAATGCTCAGACCTGTAGAAAATAGGGAGCCAGGGGATCTTCGCCTGAAAAAGTCTCCTGCAATAGTGGATTTCCAAAACCCACCTCTTCTCCATGCCGACAAGGGTCGAAGAGCTCCTCCTCTCACTAAGAACTCAACTCGACTTCTTCCTATTGGGGTTATGAGGCAATTTTGAGATCAAAAAGTGCAAAAGGGGATTTGGAGTTTATTTATAGGTGTGTATTTTGGCAAAAAAGCGAAGCATTTTGCGTGAAGGAGGAAGGGTGTTTGTGAGAGCTGGTCGATCAGTGTGGGTTAGGGTTAGGGGATGAGCATGATGGTGGGATGCTCGATAGGGAAGACAACATGGAGGAACACTAAGAATTGGGAGAAGTTAGAGGTCTCATGAACTTTGACAAAGGGGGTGTTTGGTGGAAGGACAGTTGACCTGCTGGGTCAACATCCTCATGCCCGGGTCGGTCCATGTGGACCAACCATAAAATAGGACCGCAAAAAATCCTTATTAATTAGATAATAAATAATAAACTATTTTATTAATTTTTAGTCAAACTATAAAAATACTTATTATTTTATGAAGTATTTTATGGATATTTTTATTTATTTTTACAAGATTTTTTATTAGGTGATAATTTTTACATGTATATACATGGGTATATATACATGTATTTACAATATTTTATTTTATTTTATATTCGATATTTTATTATTCTATTTACTTATTTTATATATATTTATAACTTTATTAATTACACAGTTATATATTTTTATTATATTTTTCTGATTTTATTTATTTACTGAAATAAATATGTATATGTATTACCTATATATTTTAATACATTATTTATTTCAATGAATTTTTAATGTGTTTATTATTTGTTTATTATTTAAATGTATTTTGAATAATATTTACAAGTATATAAAAATATAGAAAGATAAAAATATAAACAATGAATAAATTGAATATAATATATAGGTATAGAGTATAATAAGGACCCAAAAGATAACTTTTGCATCTTAGCTCTATTTTAAATGAAACTATATTCATAAATAGATAATTTAATTTTATAAACAATAAAAGGTGAGTTTGATCAATTTTGAGTTTGTATGGAGGAGATACATATTTGGGAAGTTTTGTTTGTAGCTTTTTGTTGTGAGTCTCCTGGGTGCATTGTGCATTATTTTCGTGTGAAATAAATTTTCTATTTTCTTTGGATTTTTATGTACAATTTTCATGTTGAGGATTTTATTATTTGAAGTGTTAAAACTGGACAATAAAATATGGCCCAAAATGCTATTTATTGTTGAATAAAAGTTAGGGTTTTAAGGTGTTCTTTGTACAGTCAGTCTGCCATATACCCCCCTACTTTATTCTTTCTCGATCAAGTCATCATGATGACTTGATATCAGGGTCTAGGCTCACTCAGTGTTTGACACTTCATTTCCTTTTCTTTTCATTCCTTTATTCTTTTATTCTAGAACTAAATACATACATTTATACACTGTTTAAGTGTCTATTATTGATTGCTAATTTGTACAAATTAATGCTATATACAAGCATTTAGCTAGGGATTTAGGGACAAAAATGAAAGAATAAAGGTGATGAAATGGAGATTCATCAGCTCTCTATGGTAACTATAGCTTAAATGAGTCATAGCATCCTAGTTTAGTAGACTCCATTGGCATACATATCCAAAATACATGTAGAAAAATGTGCTTTAGGGTTTCCCACCTTATCATTCTAATTAAGGTCGAATTGAGATTCTAGATTGACAAAGACATGTAACAGTGATGCGAACGGTCCAGGATGGAGGAGTTGACCTTCTTTCTTTTCCCGTTCATGGCTTGATGGTCCAGTTTCAATACCATCCATCCACATCGTTTCAGGAGTTTATCTCTACCCATTTCAGCAACGAATATGATATCCATTGTGAATTACAATAACAAACAATAACTTCACGACGTATAATCACTTCAGCAAAATATTCATATGGCATCTAAGTTATACCAACGGAATCCTCTAGAAACAATAGGTATTCATATGGCATTTTCAATAGGTGTTCACGACACTATTGTCTGAATCCATTGCCACATAAGCTACATTTCTCTCATTAAAAATTTGTTGCTATAATGATCAGTTTATTTTGTAGTGAATAATTATTGTTAGAGAGAGAGAGATAGGGAGGATAAAGCAACAAATACTCAAACCATTTGTTGTCATAGGTTTATCTTCTACAGCCAGCGACAGTTAATATGTAACAATTACCCGTTCTAATCATTTTCTATTTTTAACAACGATTACCCCCAAAAAATTATAAACTAGGTTCTACCCATTTTATGTCCAGCAGGGGTGCAAAGATCAGTGACCTAAAACGAGAATAAGAATCCTGACTGTAAATGGTCGGTTTAGACATCTTTTGTCGACATGATTATGGTTTAATTTAATCAAACCATACCGAAAGTATGACATCCACTGGTTTTGATAGGCGTGTTTCTCTCCGAATATTCTTCACTCAGAAAGGAAATATATAATCGTATGAACGTCGATCAGTACTGTAAACTATAATGATGCATAATTAAGAGGCTCGTTCCACAAAAGAAGCATCACATTCGTCTCATCTACGCGGCCTGACCTCAGCAGGAGCTTTAGTTAGTCGAGTAATTGGTAGTGGCAGACATAGGCATTCCATCTTTCTTTGGGAGGTTGTCTGTATAATATAAACATCATGCATGTATGTTTTCCTACGTACAGCACTATATGTTAAAGTAGAAGGAGCTCAGAACCCTAGAGCTGAAAGTAATGGTTGAAAAGCTGAAATCTGAATATATTATTCAGGAACATGACACGAACTGCACTTCAAGTTTGAAGTTAACAGGGTAATTTGTGTGCAGGAAAGCAGACAGAAGCAGCCACAGGTCAAACTCAGTAATTACTTTGTTAATAAATAACGAGCTTGTGCTCGTTTCATCATCACTGGGCGCATCTTTGCACATGCTTCTTCACCTTTTCTTTCTCGTCTGTTTTTAGATTTAGAACTACTCAGAAGAATTAATATCATAGTGAGGAATGACAAGTGATTAACATATACAGGGTAAAATGGAGCTGCCCCTAAAGGGGTGCTAACTTGGCCCTCCTGTCTTATTTTCTTTACTTTTTTATTTTTTTTGAATATACTTCCATAGAAATTCATCGTTATATCCATATATTGTCCGTCAAGTTTAGTGCGAAACGGAGACTCCTACAACCTCCATCTAGATAGTCATTCTTTAACGGTCACAGAATTGTTGAAATCGACCACGTCTGGATGGAGGCCATAGGAGTCTCTCTCTCGCACAAAACTTGAATGACATAATATAGGGATATAGTTATGAAAATCGACGGAAGCATTTTTCAAAAAAAAATAAAAATGAGGAAAATGTGGCTGGGGGAATCAAGTTAGCTCCCCCAAAAGAACAGACCCATTTTACCCTGTGTAGAAAAAGGGTGTTTATAGTTGAGCTGCAACGAAGTTGCATGTTGTGTGATGCTTTTGTTTTTAAACGTGTTACCGTATCATCTGTTGTTAAATATATAACGACGGTATTCTCATTATGAATTTTTTTTGTTTTATACTTATAATTAGCGACAAATGCTTATCCATTACTACTTGAATAATCCCTAAATTTTTAACTAAAAATGTGCAACAATTAGTAAAATTTTGAAAAATTACAATGAATAAGCGGTGCTTGGACCGTCATTAAGAATATAACAATGAATGGAACATTCATCTTTAATTTACTATTACAAAATTAAAAAGAATAATATCGTTGTTATATGTTTAACAACATATGATATAGTGATTGATTTTTTAAAAATCTTGCATATATATAAACGTCACTATACACTGGTTTAGTGATATATCATTATTTGTTTATTTATCACTAATTATACTTAAATAACAAACATCAATATATGGGGAAAGTATAATTGTAATGTGTCTGCAACTAAGCGGTTATATCCACTAATTACATATCATTTGATCTTCATCTAATGGTGCAAAAACTAAGTTAAACACAATTTCTCTTATAAAGAGAAATATTAGAGACAATGCATATTAGTCATTGTTGCATCACCCGATACAATTGTTTTTTTTAGCCAAAAAGGGGGAGATGCTCATAGGCGTTCACCCCATATATATAAATTAATTAAAGTGAAGCAAAAACAAAAAATGAGACAGAACAAGGGAAGCGCTCTAGACAACCCAAGAGCGCAACAGACCCAACGCACGGACACAAATGTTTTTTTTTGTAGAATCTCTGGCTAGAGAACAGCAGGTCATTCCTAGCCAGTCAGATAGACCAAACCAATGCAAGAGGCCGCAAAAGTTCCAACTTTGGCCGATGCCTGGCCTCAACCAACTCCCTACAGAAGACCTCAACATTCGCCCTATCAACCCATCCCAGACCCGGGTCCGCCCGAACAGGAAGCACGGAAGGGCATGAGAAAAAGAGATGCTCCGGGGTCTCGATCCCCTCCTCGCACAGCAGGCACCTGTTAGAGACAACGCCCAGAAGTCTAGCACATCGGTCCCGCATCATGAGTCTCTTCCTTCTGAACAACCAGAATAAATGACGGAAAAATCTGCTCAATCATCGCTGATTTGAATTGAAAAATCAAAGAAATATAATATATATTGTGGGGTAATGGCAACTCCTAGTGTGATCACTCATTGATACACAATTAATAGTGTTGAAACAATTATTGCATCAGTATGGGTTACAATACTCTAAATGATTTGAAATTTTATTACACTTGTTATTTTATAGTATGAATCAAAATCAATAAATTTAATTGAGGATGGGGAGGTTGTTCTGTGTAACAATCAAGTTGGCTGTTACACAATGTAATTTCTCCTTTTTTTTATTTTTTCGAAAATTCCACCATGTATATTTATTTATATATCCCTCCTATATGTCATTCGAATTTCTTCAGAAACAGAGACTCCTATGACATCCATCCAGAACAGGTCGATTACAATAAATTTGAGACGGTTAAAATTACATGTTCTAGTTGGAGGGCATAGGAGTCTCTGTTTCTGATGAAAGTTGAATGGTATATATGATATATAGATGAATATACATGATGGGATTTTTGAAAAAAAATAAAGAAAATTAGGGGAAGCTGAGAACAACTTCCCTTTTCTGAATTTAGTTTTTATTACAATTGAAAAATTGTGTACTTTTAGCTTTGGGGAACATACAATTTATGTGTTCTTGATGAATCCTCATTTCATCACCTTTATTATTTCATTTTAATCTTAAACCTCTAGCTAAATGCATGTATATATCATTGTTTTGTAAAAATAAACATTCTATAAATTACACAAAATATTGTACAAAATGTTGTATAAATAATGTATTAAATTCCAAAATAAAAGAATAAAGGAAAGAAAAGAAAAGAAATAAAGTGTCAAAGACACTGAGTGACCCTAGACCTCGAGACCAAATCATCATGATGATTTGATCGACAAGGAATAAAGTAGGGGCAGATATGACAGAAGAACTATACAGAAAATACACCGAAAATACAAATAAAACCCTAATTTATTTTCCTCAATAATTGCATTAGGAGACCTATTTTATTTTATTATTTTTAAACCTCAAATAACAAAATCCTCAACTTGAATATTATAGATAAAAATACAAAGAAAAATATAAAATTGATTTCACTGGAAAAATAATGCACAGTGTGCCTGAGATATACAAAAAAGAAGCTGCAAAGAAAATTTTGCATATATGCATCTTCTCCATACAAAATAAAAATTGACCAAACTCACTTTATGGTTCATAAAATTTTGCAGATATTTAATGAAGGTGGTTTCATTCAATTTGGAGTTAAGATGTAAAAGACAAGCTTTGGATCAGCATTGTGCAATATACTTATATATTATATTCAATATATTTATCCTTTATATTTTTCACTTTATTTTTTTATAACATCGTAAATATTATTCAAAATACATGTACATAATTAAAATAAAATAAAAATATTAAAAAGAATAGAAAATAAAAATGTATTCCAATACATAAATAAAGTATACATATACATACCTACAAGATATATGCACATAATTAATTATGTATACAAATAAAGTCAAAAAATACAACAAAAATACCTAAATATGTATTCAAATAAACTAAAAATATATAAAATACATGTATATAATAAAAAATATATAATACAAATAGAAATAAAAATATCAAAATACATGTATATGTATCAATATTTATACATGTAAATATCAACCTATAATGATACTATATAAAATTACAAATATTTTTTATGTTTTCATCAAAATTAAAAAATCATTTATTATATATATATATATATATTAAAGCATTTCAGCCTTGGATTTTTATGGTTGGTCTAAGTGGACCAACCAGAAGCTAACCCAACTTGAATTCGGTCAACTGCCCCCTCTCTACTTCTCGAGCTCTGGACTTGTCAGAACCGGAGTTTTCACCCTTTTTAGTGCTCAATTCCATCATCACCTAGCTTGGGTGCTGAGCATTTTATGGAGATGTGATCTCCTTGATTCACGCCAAGGTTTGAGATCCTTGCAATCTTCATCAATTCGAGCGTGATCAAGGCCGTAACTTCCCTCTTTGTTTCATCTATATAAAGACCTCCTCTGCCCCTTTTGACACCTAATACCTCTTCGATCGTTCTTAGCCCCTCAGATACACAGAATCCCTTTCCTTCGATGACAGCAATAGATTGAGATGGTTTGCAGCAAGGACAAGTAGTTGGAGGAGGAGATCCATCTCCAGCATCTGATGGCCCACTGATGAGCGCTCTGAATGACTAAGGTAAAGGTACTAAATAGGTCGTTGCGACCTCAATCACTCAGACTCGATCAATTAAGAAAAATGAACCACTAATAGAGATAAAACGAATAAAACACAAAATAGCGGTCCTGCTATTGGATTAACATGTTATAGCGACCAGGGTCGAACTCAAGGAGCACGGGTTGGCCTCTCGGCCTACGAAGTAGTAAAAAGAAATAAAATAAAAGAAGAAACTATTTTTAGTGGTTTTTAATTTATTTTATATTTTTTAAAATTTTTAATGTATAAAGAAAATAAGAAAAACAAAGAAAGCACACACTTCAACAATTATTTAAAGCACTAAAAATCAACCAAAAATTCAAACAAAAATATTTTTGTGTGTTTTATAATTTTTAATGTTTTTGGTGAATTCTTTGAGAATTTTATTATATTTATTTAATTCTCTAAAAATCAAAAAGTGGCAGAAATGAATGGTACTGTCCAGCCGAGCCAAAAAGGCCTAGATAAAATATCTAAGGGCCCCAAAATGGCTAGGAGGTAATTTTCCTGTAAAGAGGGTTAAACAAGGAAAATTTAGATACCAATTTTTTTATTTTTGGATTTTTGGGTTAATTACTAGAATTTTTATACGTTTTTAAGTGTTTTTCAATTTTTAGTGGTTTTCAGTAATGAAATATAGTCAAAATTGGTTAGAAAATCAAACACAATAAAAGGGACAGTAGACAATTTTTTTGTAATTTTTAGACATATTTAATATTTTTTTGTGATTTTTAAAGTTAGACAGTGAAGAAAATAGAGGTTTTTGAATTTTTAAAAATATCAAATGGAAACAAAAATGTCCTCAAAAATCCTCGAAAATTTTACACCTTGGCAGGAGCCATGTATCCGATTTTCGTTGGATTTGGAGGTAATTTGCTATTTTATTCAAAAAGAAAGAGAAGCAACAATGCATAGGGACCTATCTGCAATTATAACAAAGTTCTTGGTCCCTGGAACAACAACCCTGGAAAGTATAGGGATAGGAGTGCAAATTACCCTCCGGGCCACGCACGATACACGTGACTCAGGCCTGGAGGGACCTGATTGCAATTCCTATTAATAAAAATATGAAACGTAACAGGGCAAAAAGGCAGGGCAAATATTGCAAATACACCAAATTATCACGTGTCGATGCACGTGTCCACAACTGGCAGGGGTATAAATGCAAATATGATAAATAGAAAGGTCCACAGTGCATTTTTCACAAAAACTAAACAACTACACTACGTATTTACAGGACTAAGAAGTAAATGCGTTAAGTAAAGGGGCCTGAGTGTTATTTACCCCTTTTATTAACGTCGATGGCCGGATGTGTGACGCGTGGCGGATCTGACGACTGAGAGCAATGGCGCCTTTACCCTTGAAAAGCCCAACCTGATCGAACGTCTGAGAGCCCTCCACGTGGAGATCAGACGGTGACGGTACGCTGGAGTCTAAGCCCTCAGTGGATCGACGGAGTAGGAGAGGGCACGTGGCAGATCTGACGGACGAGGCGTGCTAGTGCCTCTTCCTCCGAGCGGATGGTCAAGATCTTTCCTCGGGATGATCAGACGGTGACGGTGCGCCTAAATGGATGGATCAGATTGCAACTGGAGCACTGAGGACAATCTGACGGTCGACGAGGCTGCTGGAAGAACTGGCAGCCGGCGAGCTTCGCCGGCCCTCTGCGTGTCCGGTGGGCCTCGGCTGACGCTCTTGAGGTGCGGGAAAGCTTCGCCTGGAAGCTCCGCACCTGATGTGCTGCTCCGATGGAAGCGAGGAGCTCCAGAGAGCTCCGGCGACGTGGAGGAACCTGGAGCTGCTGTGCTCAGAAGTCTCGACCTCAAGATGAGGTCGATTGGCCTAGATACCTGCACAGGAAAGAAGCTGGGTCGAGGGCAAACTGCCTCGACCCGTCAGAGCGGGCGGAATGTGAAAGATGAGGCGCTATGGAGGCTCTCCGGCGAGCGGCGGAGGGTGAGAGCCGATACCCTGCTCCGGGGCAAGCCAGGGGGAATGAAGGGTCGGAGAAGGTGGAGAGAGGTCTGGTGGACGTGGAGGTAGTGTCGGATGGGTGAAAGGATGGTAGGAGACGGCAGGCGGAGGTGGCGGAGCTAAGCTACTGGAAATCGAAAAATCGAAACCTAAGCTACTCTACGGCCTAAAGAAGCTACCTGGTGGATGTAGTCGACTAGGCTGAAGCTCGGCGAGCTTCTGGTCGTTGCCTGCAAGGGGCCGTCGACTCCCCGAGGCTCGACGTGCTCGCGGCGGCGCACGGCGGCTGAAGACCACCGGATCAGTGGCTTCCGGCTTCCCGGGCCTCTCTGCAACTCCCAAGACCACGGCTGTCACTCAGGGACTCCGGAGGAGGTCACAGGCACCGAGGGGAAGATCCAAAGATCCAAGAATTAGGTTGCCGGAGACGACATTATATATGGCAAAGGATCCGAGAAGATAGGGGTCGGGCGAGATGCTCGGGGCTCGAATCCAGCAAACCCACCCCGGGCGAGGGTCCTGGATGATCGGGGATTAATCGGAGCCCGGGGTTTGGGGTGTTGGCGGTCGGATCGAGCGGGTGGAAAATAGAGAAATCGGGTCGGTCAGCTCTAACCCGGCTCTGGTGGTCCTGGGGGGAGAGTTGACCGGGGTCAACAATCCCCGTGGACCAATCAGAGCACGCCAAGCACAAAATTTTTATTTATTTATTTTAGGCTAGAAAATGATCGAATTACTAAAAACTCAAAACATGAAAAATATTTATTTTATTTTTCTATATTTTTTTGTGATTTTTAATTAATTTTTCAAAATAAAAATAAGGTACTTACATTATATAGCTATATAGGTATACTAAAAAAAAGCCTTTTTTAGTATGACGAACTTTTTAGGAGCATTTATGTAAAAGCCCCCTTACAAGCTCCATTCTTCCAACACCTGAAACGATCCACGTGAATTTGACGAAATAGCGGCAAAAAAATGATAATATCACGAGAACAAAATCAAAGAAGCAAGGGCCTACTTGAAAGTTGAAGCTCAATCTTCAAACGCATACATCGGTCAAAATATATTCCTGAACATGTTTATTCTATTAACTGGATCGAATTATCGAGGAAGCACGTAACTGACGAGCAATGGTATGCACAATTCAATCTTACAGTGAAAACAAGTATTTCCCCTATCTTATTCTGACAAAAAAATTGCGGCATTTCAAAAATTAGCTGTATTTTAAGGCCTAACTACCAGGGGACTCCTCACATCGTGGTTACCATCTGACCATGCTAAGCTCCCAAAGACGTATTCACCAACCTTAGCTTCGGCGCCCATATGTACAACATATGCTTTTTTTGATTTTTGATTTTTAATTGTTATTTTAGAGCAATTTTATTCCTATTTTATATTTTATTTATTTTCATTATAAAATAAGAAATAAAAAGGTATTTTTATTTTATTTTAATTATTTATATACATAGGTAAAATAAATACATTTATATACATTTATATACATGGTATATTTACAATATGTTTTTGTGTTTTTAATTTTGCTATTTTTATTTGATTTTTGTTTTAATTGTTTTTATTTTATTTATTTACACTATATAATATAGAATATTTACGAAAGATTATAAAAATTAATTTTATTTATTTATAAGGCTAAATAAATATGTAGGTGAGTCTATATACATGATGAAAGTGGTGTTTTTGTTCTTTTTGATTTTTCTCTTTTTATCTTGTTTTTATACTTATAAATATGTACAAGTATCTACAAGTATATTTTAGGCTATTTTTGTGAGGAAAAATATTTTTATTTATTTACATAAATATGTACACACATGAGCCCCTATCTCCCTCTACTTTGGTTTTTATGTGGTCAGGCCCATGCTGAGCCCTCCCTTGGGTTAGGTTGCTCAATATTTATTCTAAATATTTCCCTCTTTTTCTTTTTAATCTTTATTCTTTTATTTTTGCACAAAAACATGCTAATTATAGGTTTTTACACAATGCATGCTTTTGGTAATTATTTGTATTTACACATATCTACATGCATTTGCAAAGGTTTTTGTAGCTAAAATATAAGAATAAAGAGTGATGAATGAGTATTCATCACCCCCTATACTTAACTTTGCTAGTCCCTTAGCAAACACTTATTTGAAAAAGAAGTGAAAAAGAAAGAAAGAAAAAGAAAAAGAGAACGTACATGGATCAAGGTTGATTATTAAACTTGCCTTCATTAAATTAAGGTATGGAGCTCGATCAGATCTTTGGATTATTAATGTGTCGGAACCTTATTTGGACTTAAGTCTAAAACTCAACAGCCTCTAAGTTCCACTATTCTATAACCAAGACTCCTCAATGCTCCAGATCAGAACAAGTCATCAATCACAAACCCTGAAGACCATGAATCTTTTCTTGTCCTGTGAATGTGAGGTCTAAGCTCTCCACCTCAGAAATGGCAACTTGACAACCCTCCCCAACAAGGTAACTCTATGACCTCAATCTGGCCACTCTTTCCTCGAGGAGCGGGGTACTCCCTTCTAAGTTCAAGTTCAACCGGCTCAAGAAGAGGAGGAAGAAGAGAATGGGTCAAGGCCAGTGTAGCCAAGTACCCTTGGGAGCTTGACCAGTGTAGCCAAGTCTCCCTGCTGCAAGCTACATCAGGTGGATCATGAAACCAAGCTTTGCTTATTGCACTCTATATACATACTCCGGTGGGATTATCATTTTCTATCAGACCCACCACTTTTTTGGAGTTCTTTTCTTTTTGCACATTTTTTTTCAAGTGCTGTACAACATATACATGTGCAGCATATATACAAGGAGTTTTTCCTCTTGAGCCAGTAGACTATCCCTCTTTTGAAGCTTTATTGCAACCCACAACTCCCGCCGTTAGACCTCATGGCAACCAGACCAAGTTGAGACGCACTTCCTTCACTAAAAGAAGAAGAGAGGTTCCGCCTAGAAGTACTACCCTCATATGCTACCCCAAGTCAAGGAAGACTGCCTCCTCACCACCTCATCCGTGGAGAGCTCGGTGCATAGTGCTGGTGTCCAAGTAAAGCCGTAATCTATATGAGTCATGTGTTGTTGTTAAGTGCTCTACTTAGGCTCATTGAGATGACATGTGATCATAGCCTAGTGGAATCAAAGAATTAAGTCACCATGGACCTGAAAAGCCTTAAATCTAAGCCCTATAAGGTTCCTCTTAGAAGTTAGGTGGATTAAGATCTTAATCAAGCTCCATTTCTCAATTTGATTCCAGGCTAGTTTAAATGTCAACTATCATCCAGAAAAACTATATACATATGTACAAAAGATGCTTATTTACACAAATTTTACAAACATGCAAAATTTTTGAAAAATGTTTTGAAATCATGAATGGATGATGCATGAAGTGCAAGTTTTGCAAAAAAATATTTACACGCATTTACACAAGATTTTTGCAAACTTTTGACTTTCAAAACATTTTGGAAAAATTTTGTACTATATACATAATTTTGATAAGAAAATATTTACACAAGCTTTACACAAAAGATTTTTGAAATCATTTTTACGAAAATAATTTGTACACTAGCTATTTATGTGCAAATAAAAGAAGTTTATGTACATGAAAAAATTTTAATTTTTGTGATTTTTAGCCATTTTATTTATTAACACACTCACACAAAGTACGAGTTATGGCTAAAGTATATAGGAAATATATACACACCCCCCTATACTTAGCTCGAACGATGTCCTCAGAGTCAAGAGCGATGAAGAAGACATAACTCGTACTAGGTATAGGGAAGTGAAAAGAAAGGCTATATACAAAGAAGAAGAATGAAATAGAAAAGTCAAAAGAAGCCTCGGGTCTTCCCCCTATACTTAGGGTTAAGTGAACCTAAGTATAGCAGGCTGTACACTAAGGGAAAACCGAGTGGAGAATGTACAGGGTCTACCACCCCCCTATACTTAGGGTGAAATATCCCTAAGTATAGGCAGCAAAACAGGGGTAGCAAAATACGAAGAAACTGAACGTATATATACAAGAAGAAGGGGCATCACTCCCCCTATACTTAAGATGGAGAACCTTAAGTATAGGCAACAACAGAAGTGATGAAACAACACGAAGAACAACTCGGTGTTCTCACCCCCCTATACTTAGGATGAGCAATATCCTAAGTATAGCAAAGATAATCCTAAGCGAGACCTGGGGTGAAAACAAGAACGGAAGAAAGAAGGATCAAAATAAGACGAAACACGTATATACAAAAGAGTACAATGTTGAGGTGCCTCTCAACAAGCGCTAGGTTTTACGCCCCTAGCTGGGCGCAAAGACTAGGACAATGCAGTATCAAGGTTCAGGATGGCATCGGTAAGGCGAATGCCGTACTGTCGCCGTAGTCTCGGTGTGAGAACAGCGACGAACTCAACAGTGTAAACAAAGACACCCAGGTATGCAATCAAGCAGGTGTCTGCTACCGGCCAGTGATATGGAAAGAAGTGATCGGGATCCGGTAGCACAAAAGAAATCATCGGCTCTGGATCAGACTTGAGTGAGAGTATAGAGCCGAAGAAGTCAAACGTGGAGAAGGATGGATCAGTAATAGAATCCTCCACGTCAATCAGTGTCTCAAGCAGGTGTTGACAATCAAGATCAAGAGACTCTCTAAGCAGACTGATATCCGATGCATGAAATATAATCAGATCAAGCAAATCATCAAATATCTCCAGAATGGGCTCATCCTCGCGAGGGTCGTCGAGGTGAGAAGACTCAGAATCAGAATGATCTAAAGACTCGGTTCCGTGTTCCGCCAGATCGGAAACACTCTCAGCAGGTGAAACCGAGTACTCATCGAGTACGGCATCCTCCCGCAGATAACCCTCGGGGAGAGATGCATGATCAAAAATGAGAAGAAGAGGATCAGGATCTAGATGGGCATCTGCATTGCTATCAAGTATCCACTCAGTGCACCAGGCTGCATCATCATCGGAAGTGTGAGTCTCGGCAATATGGAAACAGGAGAAGGTACTAGTCAACACCGCGGAAGCTGGCAAAGTGTCTGCAGCTGATCCTCGCTCTGCGGCTATGCTGGCTGTCAGCTGGTCCTCAGGAAGTGTATATGTCTCAACAATGTGGAGGACAAAAGGCTCGAAGACGGGACTTTCGGTGTCCGTACTCTCAAAGTGTTGTCCCTCCTCAAGTTGTGGCTGCTGGGCTGATTCCTGGTAGTTGTCTGCATCCAAGAAGTGTCTCTGCAGGAAGGAGACTGACTCCTCCGGGACTGGAAACTGAAGTAGCTGAGTCAATGGCTATAAAAGCTGGGGCTCCTCCGGCTCTTGGAGTATAAGAAGATCTGATATCCAAGACTCGTCGACTGGGAACTCTGGGGCTGACTCGAATTCCAACTGGAAGGCCAACGGGAACTCAAGTAGGCTCTGGGTCCGAACCTCTGCTATCACAGTCTACTCCTCTGTCAATGGTGCTGCATCATCCAAATCCTCGGGCTGGTGTGTAGAAGCTGGCTCATCATGTAAAGTGACACACCGCACTGGTACTGCATCGTCCGCATGTGTTGTCCCGACCATGGTATCTCACGAAGAGGATCTCTGTGAAAGTAGCCTCGAGATGGTGTCCAGGAAGTGAATGTCGGAACTGCGGTGTGAACCGCCACATGTGGTAATCACCAGTGCAAGCTGCTCTGCGGTCATCCCCCGCATGGAGATCTCAATCAAGTCTGTAAGTGGAAGTCCGTGCTCAGGAAATCTCCTCAAGAGGTCAAGAAACCTCGGCCATGCCTCGTGCAATGGCTCCTGGGGGTCAACTGAAAAGTCCATGATCAAAGACCGCATAAACTCTGCTCTACGTGGGGGAAAGTATCTCTGCAAGAACTCTCGGCGTAGCTCTCCCCACGTCTCGAATGTCCTCCCCAATCGTCGGTGCCATCTCATGGCTCTGTCGTGAAGCGTGAATGGGAAGGTCCTGCTCATCTGCTCCTCTGTAGTGACGTCTGAATATCTCTGTGCTCTACAAAACTCCTCGAAAGCGGACAGGTGAAGATAAGGCTCCTCATGCACCTCTCCTGAAAATATCGGCAGTCGCTGAATGTAATCCAGATCCAAGACGAATGAACCTAGTGTAGAAGCTGACTGAGCTCCATGTGCTATCTGCTCCTCCATCCTTCTGGAATAGGATATGTCTGCTGATCTCCACTGCTCTCTCTGGTCACCAACGGAATGCGCTCTCAACTCAGTATCAGCATCGTCCGGGTCTCGCATCTGCTCTATCGGGTATCCTCGGACGTCTCGCACAGCATGCCCAGAGTAGTGAGATGAAAGGGAGGGAGGGAGCGGGAGGTTGGTTGGAGATCCGTCCTCCCTAGATGGTGGACTAGACTGATGGTCAGATAGCGAAGAAAAAGCCGCAAGAGTCGGCTCACAGTGAGGTGGATCCATCATCCAGGGAAAAGGAGAAGAGAAGAGGAAGACTGAAGGGAGGTGAGGGTGGAAAAAGCAGATGGATAGAGAAGAGGATAGGGAAGATTCGAAGGGATCTGGCAATCAAACAAGATAAACAAGCAAACCCCCAATTCACCTACGCACACAGAGCTGAAGACCGAAGGGATCGGTCAATTATCTTGTCAATTTTATTTTAGGTGATCATCCAGTCTATCAGAGCGATTACGTGAGGGAAATAGGTATCCAGATCTTTCTCAACCGACTGTCCCGTACTGAAAGCCGGTAATCAGTCAAGAAAAGATCGGAGGCTCTATCCTAATGTGCGGATCACTCTCTCGCTTATCCAAACCAGACAAGGAGGGGGTTACTCTCCCCAAGACAGATTTTCAATGAAGTGTCTTTTAGGTCAAGTATGATTAGCAGTCCCGATTTTATTGTTTTTGTTTTTAGATATTTTTCAATAAAAAGAAACGCCTAACGAATTTTTCGGTTCTCTTGGTTATTTAATCCAAAACAGGGGGGAGAAGATGAAAAAGCTGATGCGCGATGAAATCAATGATGCATGCTGAGTAAGAAATGCGTACCTTGTCTCCAGCACTCTACATGCAAGTGATCCGCGCAGAATTTAAAGACTGAAAGTAAACTACCTAAATGATGCAACGGGAAAAGCCGAGTCCTAGACGAGCAATTTCTACACGCAGAACCGTTTAATCGGTCACCGACCTCCAAGCCAAAGGGTCCGGTCTTGGCCCATCCCTCCTCTGTCCGATAGATCGGGGGTAGGAGAAAGCACTTTACAGGACGGGCTGCGGTACCTAGGCTACGAAGGAGATGATTCGGTTATTTTTATTAATTGATTATTAGTAGGTCCAATTAGCGTACTATAGGTACAGGCAAGCAATTAGGTGTGGGGATCCTACTAATTATGGCACAAGCAAGTGAAATTCCTAAGTCTAGGGGCTCGATCAAAAACCGCGTAAACACCGGAAAAGGCAGAAAAAATAAAAAGAAAATAAAACCGCGTAAAAAGCCGCGAAAATCCTAAGTCCCCCGAGCACACCGGTGCTCGGCGAAACAGACCCGCTAAGTGTTCAAGTAATGTCCAAGTCCAGTCTGAGAGTTCCTGTATTATTACAATAATAATGCAATAAAAAGAAAAATCCTCTCCCACTCAACTCTCTCTCACTCTCTCCTACGGCTCCGCAAAGAAAAGAGCCGCCTCCGAATCCCGCGGTTGTGTCGGCTTCTCGAGATCAGCCGCCTAGGTCCTCGGGCCCCTCGCAAGAAAGAACAGAGTGGTCAGTCCAATTAATCAAATAATCAAATAAGAAAAATAAATGAAAATGGAAATAAGGGTATATGTGCAAAAATGCAAAATAAAATAAACACTCGAAATAAAACAAAGACAAAAATAAAAGAAAAAGAGAATAAAACAAAATAAAACAAAAATAAAATATAGACAAAAGCCGCGAAAAGCCGCAAGCTCTAAAAGAGCCGCGAAAAGCCGCGAAAACAAAAATGAAAAGAAAATAAAAACTACTAAGCCGTGCTCCTCGGCAACGGCGCCATTCTGATGAGCGCTCTGAATGACTAAGGTAAAGGTACTAAATAGGTCGTTGCGACCTCAATCACTCAGACTCGATCAATCAAGAAAAATGAATTATTAATAGAGATAAAACGAATAAAACACAAAATAGTTGTCCTGCTATTGGATTAACCTGGTATAGCGACCAGGGTCGAACTCAAGGAGCACGGGTTGGCCTCTCGGCCTACGAAGTAGTAAAAAGAAATAAAATAAAAGAAGAAACTATTTTTAGTGGTTTTTAATTTATTTTATATTTTTTTTAGATTTTTAATGTATAAAGAAAATAAGAAAAACAAAGAAAGCACACACTTCAACAAATTATTTAAAGCACTAAAAATCAACAAAAAATTCAAACAAAAATATTTTTGCGTGTTTTATAATTTTTAATGTTTTTGGTGAATTTTTTGAGAATTTTATGATATTTATTTAATTCTCTAAAAATCAAAAAGTGGCAGAAATGAATGGTACTGTCCAACCGAGCCAAAAAGGCCTAGATAAAATATCTAAGGGCCCCAAAATGGCTAGGAGGTAATTTTCCTCTAAAGAGGGTTAAACAAGGAAAATTTAGATACCAATTTTTTTATTTTTGGATTTTTGGGTTAATTACTAGAATTTTTATACATTTTTAAGTGTTTTTCAATTTTTAGTGGTTTTCAGTAATGAAAAATAGTCAAAATTGGCTAGAAAATCAAACACAACAAAAGGGACAGTAGACAATTTTTTTGTAATTTTTAGACACTATTTAATATTTTTTTGTGATTTTTAAAGTTAGACAGTGAAGAAAATAGAGGTTTTTGAATTTTTAAAAATATCAAATGGAAACAAAAATGTCCTCAAAAATCCTCGAAAATTTTACACCATGGCAGGAGCCATGTGTCCGATTTTCGTTGGATTTGGAGGTAATTTGCTATTTTATTCAAAAAGAAAGAGAAGCAACAGTGCAAAGGGACCTATCTGCAATTATAACAAAGTTCTGGGTCCTTGGAACAACAACCCTGGAAAGTATAGGGATAGGAGTGCAAATTACCCTCCGGGCCACACACGATACACGTGACTCAGGCCTGGAGGGACCTGATTGCAATTCCTATTAATAAAAATATGAAACGTAACAGGGCAAAAAGGCAGGGCAAATATTGCAAATACACCAAATTATCACGTGTCGATGCACGTGTCCACAACTGGTAGGGGCATAAATGCAAATATGATAAATAGAAAGGTCCACAGTGCAATTTTCACAAAAACTAAACAACTACACTACGTATTTACAGGACTAAGAAGTAAATGCGTTAAGTAAAGGGGCCTGAGTGTTATTTACCCCTTTTATTAACGTCGATGGCCGGATGTGTGATGCGTGGCGGATCTGACGACTGAGAGCAATGGCGCCTTTACCCTTGAAAAGCCCAGCCTGATCGAACGTCTGAGAGCCCTCCACGTGGAGATCGGACGGTGACGGTGCGCTGGAGTCTAAGCCCTCAGTGGATCGACGGAGTAGGAGAGGGCACGTGGCAGATCTGACGGACGAGGCGTGCTAGTGCCTCTTCCTCCGAGCGGATGGTCAAGATCTTTCCTCGGGATGATCAGACGGTGACGGTGCGCCTAAATGGATGGATCAGATTGCAACTGGAGCGCTGAGGACGATCTGACGGTCGACGAGGCTGCTGGAAGAATTGGCGGCCGACAAGCTTCGCCGGCCCTCTGCGTGTCCGGTGGGCCTCGGCTGACGCTCTTGAGGTGCGGGAAAGCTTCGCCTGGAAGCTCCGCACCTGATGTGCTGCTCCGATGGAAGCGAGGAGCTCCAGAGAGCTCCGGCGACGTGGAGGAACCTGGAGCTTCTGTGCTCAGAAGTATCGACCTCAAGATGAGGTCGATTGGCCTAGATACCTGCACAGAAAAGAAGCTGGGTCAAGGGCAAACTGCCTCGACCCGTCAGAGCGGGCGGAATGTGAAAGATGAGGCGCTATGGAGGCTCTCCGGCGAGCGGCGGAGGGTGAGAGCCGATACCCTTCTCCGGGGCGAGCCAGGGGGAATGAAGGGTCGGAGAAGGTGGAGAGAGGTCTGGCGGACGTGGAGGTAGTGTCGGATGGATGAAAGGATGGTAGGAGACGGCAGGCGGAGGTGGCGGAGCTAAGCTACTGGAAATCGAAAAATCGAAACCTAAGCTACTCTACGGCCTAAAGAAGCTACCTGGTGGATGTAGTCGACTGGGCTGAAGCTCGGCGAGCTTCTGGTCGTTGCCTGCAAGGGGCCGTCGACTCCCCGAGGCTCGGTGCGCTCGCGGCGGCGCACGGCGGCTGAAGACCACCGGATCAGTGGCTCCCGGCTTCCCGGGCCTCTCTGCAACTCCCAAGACCACAGCTGTCACTCAGGGACTCCGGAGGAGGTCACAGGCACCGAGGGGAAGATCCAAAGATCCAAGAATTAGGTTGCCGGAGACGACATTATATATGGCAAAGGATCCGAGAAGATAGGGCTCGGGCGAGATGCCCGGGGCTCGGATCCAGCAAACCCACCCCGGGCGAGGGTCTTGGATGATCGGGGATTAATCGGAGCCTGGGGTTTGGAGTGTTGGCGGTCGGATCGAGCGGGTGGAAAATAGAGAAATCGGGTCGGTCAGCTCTAACCCGGCTCTGGTGGTCCTGGGGGGAGAGTTAACCGGGGTCAACAATCCCCCGTGGACCAATCAGAGCCCGCCAAGCACAAAACTTTTATTTATTTATTTTAGGCTAGAAAATGATCGAATTACTAAAAACTCAAAACATGAAAAATATTTATTTTATTTTTCTCTATTTTTTGTGATTTTTAATTAATTTTTCAAAATAAAAATAAGGTACTTACATTATATAGCTATATAGGTATATGTACAACATATGCTTTTTTGATTTTTGATTTTTAATTGTTATTTGAGCAATTTTATTCCTATTTTATATTTTATTTATTTTCATTATAAAATAAGGAATAAAAAGGTATTTTTATTTTATTTTAATTATTTATATACATAGGTAAAATAAATACATTTATATACATTTATATACATGGTATATTTACAATATGTTTTTGTGTTTTTAATTTTGCTATTTTTATTTGATTTTTGTTTTCATTGTTTTTATTTTATTTATTTACACTATATAATATAGAATATTTACGAAAGATTATAAAAATTAATTTTATTTATTTATAAGGCTAAATAAATATGTAGGTGAGTCTATATACATGATGAAAGTGGTGTTTTTGTTCTTTTTGATTTTTCTCTTTTTATCTTGTTTTTATACTTATAAATATGTACAAGTATCTACAAGTATATTTTAGGCTATTTTTGTGAGGAAAAATATTTTTATTTATTTACATAAATATGTACACACATGAGCCCCTATCTCCCTCTACTTTGGTTTTTATGCGGTCAGGCCCATGCTGAGCCCTCCCTTGGGTTAGGGTGCTCAATATTTATTCTAAATATTTCCCTCTTTTTCTTTTTAATCTTTATTCTTTTATTTTTGCACAAAAACATGCTAATTATAGGTTTTTACACAATGCATGCTTTTGGTAATTATTGGTATTTACACATATCTACATGCATTTGCAAAGGTTTTTGTAGCTAAAATATAAGAATAAAGAGTGATGAATGAGTATTCATCTCCCACCAGAGCAACTTAGGTTAAGTAGTATCTAAAGGTCGTTGCGACCCGAATAGCAAGGCACGACCAATCAAGAAAAATAAGACTACACTTAAAACAATCAAGCTCAAAAATCTAATGTAACGGTTTCCGCTATTTATTTAACCCAATATAGTGACCAGGGTCGAACACAAGGAGCACGATCAAAGCCTACAAAGTAGTCAAGAATCAGAAAAGAGAAGGTATCTTTTTGTGGTTTTTAATTTGCAAATTTTTTATATTTTCTAATAAGAAAACGAATAAAAAGATAAAGAGAATCAAACTTCAATAATTTTTATTAAGACTAGAAATGCTCAAAAAATAGAAATAAAATTATTTTTATATTTTAAAATATGAAAGTGTTTTTGGTGATTTTATGGTATTTTCATATTTTTTATATGATTTTATAAAAATAAAACAAACACAAAACAGAAACATACTGTTCAACCCTGACCAAAAGGAAAGTTAAAATGCTAAAATTGCCCAAAAGTCCTGGTTGCAATTTCTATAATAAAGTAAATCAAGAGGCCTAATTACAGAAATTAAAATCACATTTTTTTAGAATTATTAATGATTTTTATAAGATTTTAATTTTTTGTGATTTTTAGGGGTTTTATAAAAGACAATGGAACAAAAATGGTACTAAAGTGAAAATAAACTAAAACAAACACACATGAATTTTTATGGAATTTTTAGGGTACTTTTATTTTTTTTTGGTATTTCATAAAATAGCCAGACACATTTTTAAGGGTTTTTATTTTTAGACAATATCAAATAAAATCAAATCGAGTCACAAAAATTATCAAAAATATTACACATTAGCAGGAGCTAATGGTAATTTTTGTGGAATTTTTGGAGTAGATTCAATAATTATTTGATCTAAAAACAAGACACACAAGTTGTAGGGACCTATGTGCAATTATTCTAAAGCTTCCAGACTAAACAGTAACTCATACAAAAAAAAGTCCAGGGGCATTATCGTAAAAAGCTCACGAAATTAGCACACATATGCAAATTACCAAGTACATAGGCATAAATACAAATACAGAAAATTATTTCATTCAAAACAGAACCTTCAAAAAGTCCAGGACAAGATATGCAAAAACACCACAAAAGCACGTGGGTGTGCACGTGTATTCAGACTGGAAGGACTAAAGTGCAAATATTGGAAACATCAGGGACTAATATGCAAAAAGTTTGAACTACAACTTTTATTAATAGACTAGAAAATAATGCATGCAAATTGTAGGAAAAATAATGCAATATACCCTCGGCAAGTGCGTGCGATGCGCGTAGAGGCGCGTGATATTCTCTGGAGGTGTGTGGACGTGCGGCTTAGATCCTCTGTTGTGTCAGATCTGATGCCTCAGAGAATGTCGGGGACGTGGGGCGCAGATGTGTCAAGCGTCAGATCCAACGGCCCAAAGGCTGCGACGGTCAGCGGCTGAGATCTAATCTGGAGGATGATGGCCGATCCGACGGAGCAAAGGGAGTTTGTTAGAACAGGGCTGAGGTGAACTTCACCAGAGCCTCAGATGGTCTCCTCAGCTCCGATGATCGATCGGAAGGGCTCGGCAAGGTCATGGAAGTCATCCGCATCTAATGGACGGTCTGATGGCAGAGCTGCTGGCCTGATGTGTGTGGCGGCGAAGGTGGACATGTAGCTCTCCGACGAACTCTCTGGAGGAAGAAACTGGAATCCCTGTGCGCGCCAACGCCTGCGGAGGCAAGCTCGACTCAGGGCGAAGCTCTGGTCGATGGTTATTTGAACAAAAATAGAAAGAAATGATGTGGGGCGAGGTTAGATCTTCGACGAAGATGAGGGAGGAGATCTGGTCCTTAATCTCGACCTAAGGGACAAGCCTAAGGGTGATCAGGTTGCGGTGCAAGGTGGAGCATACGTCGGGGCTTCGATCAGAACGGATGGACGTGGATATCGGGGCTCCGACCAGCTAGTCGAAGCAGGCGGAGGTGCGGCAACGCTAGATGAAGTGAATGGATCGAATAGGAAAACATAAGGGAAATGAGGGGTACCTGAAGTTCGAGATGAACTCCGGAGCTTCAAGCGAAGGTGTTCGGTGAGGTAGTGTCCTCGACCAAGCTATGGAAGGCCGGGAGGTTTATCGCGGCGACGCACGCCGGTCACGAGGCTGAGCAACATGGATGCTCCTCCAAGCTCTGATTCGAAGGGTCCCTCTGGAAGCTGTCACTCAACCAGAGGTGGATAAGGCTGAAGGGAGGCACGAGGCACGAGCTAGCTCTCTTGGGAGGCAAAAGAGATGATTTAAAGGGTTCCCATGAGGCTGGAAGATTCGGGCGAAGGCATGCAACCCTAGGAAGATATGCGCCTTCCTAGGGATCCGCGAAGGTCTTGGATCCAAGGAGAGGCCATGGGCGAAGAATCGGGGCGAAGGGAGGCGTGACCCGACTGGAAGAATTGGGAGAAATTGGTCCGGCGAACGGGATCGGGTCAGGTCAAGCCTGGAAGAGGGCGTTGATCGAGTCAACAAATTGACTTGGACCAATCAGAAAATAGGAATTTACATAATACTTACAAATTCAATAAAAAAATAGTAAATGGATGAAAAACAAAAAGTGTATAAAATGAAAAATATTTATTATTTTTCAAACTATTTTTCTGTGATTTTTATTTATTTTTATGAAAATAAATTAATCTTTATACAGTGTAGTGTATTATATACAGATATAATATACCTATGTATTTTGTACAATTATTTTTATTTTATTATTTTTATATAAATAACCAAATTTTATATTTTATTTATTTACAACATGTTTTTAGGAGTCAAAATAATTTTTATTTTATTTTTATTATTTCTTTATTTGTATCTATTAAATAGAGAGTGGAGGATATATACATGTATTTTGTACAAAGGAGAGAGGGTTTTATTTTTTTTTTATTTTTTTTTCTGATTTTTGTTTTATTTTTAGGACTATATACAAGGAGGTGAAAAGATCATTTTATTTTGATTTGGCCAACAATAATTATTTTTTTACACAAATAATATGTACAATATAGAGTAGGAACCATCTCTCTCTACTTATTTTTATTTGGCGATCAGGTCAATGCTTGACCTTCTCTTGGGGTTCGGATCACTCTGTTTTTATTCTAAATACCTCGTTCCTTTTTCATTTCCTTTAGTCTTTTATTTTAACATAAATACATGCTAATTATGCAATATTAACAAATGCATGCATAATGCTAACTTAGTGTATTTACATCTATTTACATGATGCTTTGCCAAGATGAATAGCTAAAATAAAAGAATAAAGAGTGAGAATCAGGGATTCATCACCCCCCTATACTTTACCTTTGCTAGTCCCTTAGCAAACACTTATTTGAAAAAGAAGTGAAAAGGAGAAGAAAAGAAAAAGAAGGAGAATCAAGGTTGATTATTAAACTTATCTTCATTAAACTAGAGTATGGAGTTTAGTCAGACCTTTGGATTGTCAGTTTATCGGAACCTTATTTGGGCCTAGATTTAAGACTCAACAGCCTATAAGTTCTACTAATATATGGTCAAGACTCCTCAATAATCCAGATTAGAATAAGTCTACATACACAAACTCTAATGACCATGGATCTTTTTCTTGTACTGTGTAAGTGATAAGTAGCTCCCCACCTCAGAAATGACAAGGTAACATCCTCCCTCGACAAGGTAACTCTAATGCCCTAGTTTGGCAGCTCTTTCCTCGAGGAGCGGGGTATTCCCTTCTAAGTTCAAGTTCAACGAGCTCAAGAAAAGGGGAAAGAAGAGAATGGACCGTGGCCAGTGTAGCCACATATCCCCAGGAGCCCAACCAGTATAGCTAAGTCTCCCTGTTGCAAGCTTCATGAGATGAGAAGATGTAACACAAGCTTTGCTTTATTGGGCTATATACACTCTGGAAGGTATTTCATTTTCTATCAGACCCACCACTTTTTTGGAGTTTTTCTTTATTTTGCACACTTTTTTTGTGTACATATGTACAATATATCTACATGGTGCAGCATATATACATAAGGACTTTTTCCTCTTAAGCCAGTAGACTATCCCTCTTTTGAAGCATTATTGCAACCCACAACTTCTGTCTTTAGACCTCACCACCGCCAGACCAATTTGAGGCGCACTTCCTTCCCTAAGAGAAGACGAGAGGTTCTGCCTAGAAGTACTACCCTCGTATGCTACCCCCGTATGCTACTCCAAGCCAGAGGAAACTGCCTCCTCACCACCTCATCCGTAGAGAGCTATGTGTAAGGTGCTGGTGCAAGTAAAGACATTGAATGTGAGAGTCATGTGTGCGCTGTTAAATGTTCTACTTAGGCTCATCAAGATGACATGTGATCATAACCTAATGGACTCAAATAATTAAGTCACCAATGGACCTGAAAAGTCTTAACCCTAAATACTATAAGGTTCCTCTTAGCATTAGGTGGATTAAGGTCTTAACCAAGATCCATTTTCCATTCTAATTCCAGGCTAGTTTAAATGTCATCTACGATTCAGAAAAATATACAAGTATACATAAAAATCTTTTTATGCGAAGTTTTTGAAAATGAGCAATATTTTTGAAAAATGCTTGAATGCATGCATGAATGCAGAAGTTTTGCAGGCTATTTACAAATATTTACACAAGGGTTTTGCAAACTTTTATTTTTCAAATATTTTACAAAAATTTTGTACTATATACATAGTTTTGATACCAACAAATATTTACAAACTTTTTACAAACATTTGTACAAAAAATAGTTTTTATAAATAACTATGTATGTGTAAGAAAGAATTTTATGTATAAGATAAATTTTGAAAAATTTACGATTTTTAATAGTTGATTTTTAGCCATCTTATTTATTAACACACTCACACAAAGTACAAGTTATGGCTAAAGTATATATGTAATATATACGACACCTCCCCATACTTAGCTCGAACGATGTCCTCAGAGTGAACAGAGAGCGATGAAGAAGAAGACATAACTCGTGCTTAGTACAGGGAAGTGAAAAGGAATGCTATACTACAATGATGAATCAAATAATAGAATGAAGAGGGCTCGGTGTTTTCCCCTATACTTAGGATCAAGTAATCCTAAGTATAGAAGACTGTGTACAAAGGGAAAATCGAGTGAAAGGATGTATAGGGTTTACCTCTCCTATACTTAGGGTAAAATATTCCTAAGTATAGGCAACAAAACAGAGGTAAAAAGAATCAAAAGTATGATCAAGAATCCGACACCCCCCTATACTTAGGGTAAAGCGCACCCTAAGTATAGCATAATCACAAGATGCAGATGGGGTGTTAGACTAAAGAATGAGATGATATGGACGTATGGATCTATATAAGGCAGAAGACAATGATAATCAGGTACGAGATGCAACTGATGCGAGTCAAAGACCACATCTCATGCAAAATGAATCGGGGTGACGTCAGCAATCAGCGGCTCGTGATCTAGATATGGTTTGAGCTGATGATCATTAACACGAAAGGTGGACTCAGATGACATTTCAGATATGTCGATACTACCATTGTCATGCACCTTTCGGACCAGGTATGGTCCTTTCCACGTATTCTACAAATTCCCTGGAAAAAAACTAAGCCTGGCATCAAACAACCATACTCTCTGATTTGGCTCAAACTGCTTATGGCTTATATGAGAATCATGCCATATCTTTACTCGTTTCTTATACTGTAGGATGCTTGAAAAGGTTGTATCTCTAAGCTCCTCCAGGGCTTCCAATTCTGCCTTTCTTTGATCACCTATACTCTCTGGATCCAATAACATATCAGTGACATCCCAAAGTGACTTGAGCCTAATCTCAACAGGTAAATGGCAGGGTTGCCATAAATGAGACGAAAGGGAGATATACCCAAAGGAGTTTGGAAGGAAGTCATATATGTCCACAAGACCGAGTCCAAAAGTTGTGACCAATCCTTTTGGTCTGGGAGGACTACCTTCTGCAATATCGTCTTGATCTCCTTATTCGATACTTCAGCAAGATCATTGGTCTGAGGTTGATATGGAGTGGCAACTCGATGGTCTATGCTGAACTCGTTAGCGAGGGCATTTACCTTGTCGTTAATAAAGTCATATCTCACGTCAGATATCAATACTCTAGGCACGCCGAACCGTGAAATGATATTCTTCCTCAAAAATTTTCAAACAGTCTTAGCATATGCAGTTCGGACGGGAATGGCCTCAACCCAATGACTCACATAATCAACAACCAACAGAATGTACTCGAATCCCTGACTCTTAGTGAATGGACCCATGAAATCGATGCGGAATGCGTCAAAAACCTCACAGAAGTGCATGGGTTGCATCGGCATCATATCACGTTGTCCACAAGTGCCCATCCTCTGACTTTCAGTACACCTTTTCATGAATTCATCAGAATCCTTGAAGAGGGTAGGTCACCATAGGCCAGATTGTAACACTTTCTATGTTGTTCTCCTCCCAGAATGATGTCCTCCTACCTCAAACTTGTGACAGTATGTGAGGACGCTATGGTGCTCCTCTTGAGGAATGCACCGACGCCGGACGCTATCCCCTCCTTCATGATAGGGATCCTCCCAATGGTAGGACTTGGCCTTCGTAAGGAAGGTCTCAAGTCATTGCATGGGACAACCTTGTGGAACTTTCTTGGCAACAAGATAGATCACAATATCGGCGTATCACGGGAACGAGGTGATAGAAAGGATCGCCTCACCTGGGAAGGTCTCTGAAATAGGATCAATCTGCTCAGATTCCTCAAGATTCTCGAATCGGGAGAGATGGTCCACCACAACATTCTTGACTTCAGGTTTATCCTTAATCTCAATGTCAAACTCCTGGAGTAGAAAGATCCATCTAGTCAGTCTTGCTTTGGCATCCTTCTTTTCCATGAGGTACTTGATGGCGTATGATCAGTAAAAATCGTCACTTTGGATCCAAGAATATATGATCAAAACTTGTACAAGGCAAAGACCACGGCTAGCATCTCTTTCTCTGTGACAGTATAGTTTTGTTGTGCAGCATCCAATGTACGACTAGCGTAGTGAATGTCAAATGGTGCTCCATCCTTCCTCTGTCCTAGCACGCCCCCCACGGCAAAATCGAAGGCATCTATCGTGATCTCGAATGGGAGAGACCAATCAGGCGACTGAAGGACAGGAGCCTCAACAACTAGGCTCTTGAGAGTCTCAAATGATGCAAGACACTTATCATCTACAATGAACTCGGTATCTTTTGTCATCAACTCAATCAACGGTCGGGCAATCCTGCTGAAATCATGAATGAACCGTCGGTAGAAATCGACATGCCCCAGAAAAGACTGTAACTGTCTCAGGTTGGACGGTGGATTGAGTTTCCTGATGATATCCACCTTGGCCAGATCAACCTTCATACCCTTGTTGGAGATGATATGACCAAGCACCATCCCTTGAGTCACCATGAAGTGACTCTTCTCCCAGGATAAAACAAGATGAACCTCAATGCAACGCTGAAGGATGATGTCTAGGCAGTCAAGACAAGCATCAAACCCATCGCCATAGACTGAAAAGTCATCCATGAAGACCTCTAACAGTCATCCACCATGTTCGAGAAAATGGACAACATGCACCTTTGGAATGTCGCTGGGGCGTTACGTGGACCAAAGGGCATCCGTCTGAAGGAATAAGTCCCAAACGGACAGGTGAATGTTGTCTTGTCCTAGTCTTCGGGCGCAATGGCCACCTGGTTGTGGCCGGAGTACCCGTCAAGAAAGTAGTGACTCTTCCCAGCTAGCCTCTCTATAATCTGATCAATAAAAGGCAGCGGGAAATGATCCTTCTTGGTGGCTTGATTCAATCGTCTGTAGTCCACACAGACCCTCCAAGAAGTGGGTATCCGAGTAGCTATCTCCTCTCCAGGCTCACTCACAACTATAGTTATGCTCGTCTTCTTGGGCACCACATGTAATGGACTAACCCACCTGGAGTCGGAGATGGGCTAGATAAAATTGGTGCTCCACCATTTTAATATTTCCTTCATGACTACCTCTCGAAGATTCGGGTTCAGCCGTCGCTGGAACTCACGTGATGGCTTAGCATCCTCTTTGAGATAGATATGGTGGGAGCACATGGCCGGACTAATCCTTTCAAGAATCTCCATCAAACGAGATTCTTGCTCTTGAGTCAAATCTGCTGAGATAATGACTGGGTACATCTCATGATCACCCGCAAGGAATCTATACTTCAGCGACTACGGCAAAGGCTTTAGTTCTGGACAACTAGGAGCTGGAAAATCTGGCTTCTGAAATGTATGAGTGAATGCAACCAGATCTGCGTGTCAGAACTCTCATTGGTCATGAATATCTGGCGATGCTGGCCCTGTTGGTGTCTCTGTAATCTGTGCCGGCTCAGTCTCCACCCTAGCTGCTGGCTTTGTTGAAATCAGACAAGGTATCCGCTCATCAAATTCGGCCCAATCTATATCTGAATTCGAGGGATCCGAATCTGAATTACAAGAAATGTACTCTGCCTCGTTGTCTCGAACACGGTCTTCAGCCTCGAATGTGTCCTCTGCCAAGAGTGTGCTCTCCAAACTCTCCTTTGCTGGGATTTGTGAATCTGTGGAATCTGTAGGTGAGTGAAGGGCTCGTGAAATGGGACCAGACCAAGCAGCTTCATCATCAGTGATCACAAAGTCGCACTCCTGGTGGACATCTCGCTCTGCCTGTGTCATCTGCTCTGTATCACTACACTGCTCTAAGCAAGATGAGTATCGTGCTTTGGTCTTGTCAATCATCTCTATTTGTATAATCTCACCCTCAACGCGATAGTATACCTTCCCACTATCATGGTCGGACACCGTCTTGGCTATGACCAAGAATGGATGTCTTAGAATGATGGGGGTATCTGTCACAGATTCAGGGATCTCCATGTCCATCACAACGAAGTCCACAAGGAATTTCGGGTCCTAAATTGTGACGACCACGCCATTCAATAACCCTTTCGGTCTCTTGACAGATCTATCAGCAAACTGAATGAATGACCTGCTCTGTTGAAGAGGGCCAAACTCGAATCGGTCGAGCAAGGCTGTCGGAATAAGGTTGATGGAAGAGACGTTGTCTAATAGAGTCCGATCAAATCTCTGCTCATGAATATGGCATCTGACATAGGGAGCTCCTACATCTGGCCTCTTGGCTGACAGATGGTTTTGGATGGCGAAGCAGGTGGCACGAGTGAGCACATGGATTTCTGCATTATGGTTCCTCTTCTTTTTTGTGGATGGTGGTCTTCTCTCTCAAGTTCTTCTGGAAGAGAGGGATGTGCTCAAGTGCCTCATGTAGAGTCAGTTGAATCTGAAATCTATCAATCATCAGCTGGTTGAACTCTAACTGTTGTGATTTTTTGGATTTTCAATTTTCTTCCCCTTTGCTAAGCGAAGTGCCAAAGGGAAGGGGATGGTTGGGCCCTCCTCAGATAGAGGGCTAGGAATGGGTTCATGCTGTTGAGAAGGAATATAATCCATACATGCATCACATAAGGGATCGAAGATGAAAAACTCTTTCCTTTATTAATATTTTTGGTATTTTCTGTAAAGTCCCGGGGTACAAAAACTAGAGAAAACACTACTGGAATAGAAGGGGTGGCCTCAATACCACCCACAACATCAAGAACTGCGGCATCAACACTGCACTCTAGCTCAGCATCTGGATCTCTGGTGGCATCAATACCACCCTCTGCATCTGGGGACGCGACAGCCTCAGTGCTGTCGGCTGGATCAACATCCTTGGTGGCATCAGCACCACCTTCATCATCATCCCGAGCGGCATCAACACCGCTATCCTCCTCGTCGGGCGCTCCTGCATCCTCGTGGTATCGTCGCTCAGACGAGGCACCATAGGTTGGCATCCTACCGCTCCTAAGTGTAACAAAGTTAGCATCAAATGTATATGAAGTAATGTCACCCAATAAATCACTAGGAGTGGTAATCTCGGTGAACTGTACCTTCTCAAATTTTCCTTTTAAGTTACTCGGGTTAGATTCGATCTGAGCGGGTATGGAGGCCTTTCCTTTGATGATCTCCCTCATATCCTGGCAGAACTCGTACATCTCCCGTCTGAATGTGGCCTGCTGGTCAGAAAGTAGGCGGGCTAGATCATCGAGTGTTGGGTTCTCATAGACTGGTCCATGAGAATCAGACGGGTTGCCTCTTTGAAAGTGAGACTGCTGTTGGGAAGGATGAGGGGAAAGCTGAGAATACTACTGAGGCTGCTGCTGGTGCTACCTCTACGGCTGTCCCTGCTGGTAGGGACGAGGACCTGACTGGTAATGTTGTTGTTGTGGCTGGTGAGGGAACTGGGGCTGCTGTTGAGGCTGGTTAAACTGTCCACCCTGAGATGGAGGTGATGATCCACATAACCGAGCGAGCGAGGTAAATCAGGTATATCTCATGCGTTCGTTGCGACCTCAATCACTCGAGTGATCAATCGAGAAAAATAGACCACCAAAATCAAATAGAAATCAAACAAGCTCAAGTAGCGATCTCGCTATTATATTAACCTGGTATAGCGACCAGGGTCGAACACAAGGAGCACGTGATGGCCTTGCAGCCTACGAAGTAGTCTACAAAAAGAAATAAAATAAAATTCTTTTTGGTGGATTTTTAATGTTTTTATATTTTTTTGGATTTTTAATTAATAAAGAAAATAAGGAAAACAAGTAGACAAGCCAATTCAACCAATTATTTACCTACTCAAAAATCACTCAAAAATTCAAATAAAAATATTTTTATGTTTTTTTATATTTTTTACTGTTTTTGGTTAATTTTTGGTATTTTCTGGTTTTTATTTAATTTTCTAAAAATAAAACAATGCAAAAAGACAACAACAATGTCCAGCCAAGCTTGGGGGACTTAAATAAAATATCTAAAAGTCCCTAAAAAGCCTGGAGGTAATTTTTATGGAAAATACAAACAAGAAGCAAAATTATAGAGAAGAAATTATTATTGTTGGGATTTTAAAGTTTTTTTTAGAATTTTTATAAGATTTTAAGGGTTTTCAATTTTTATGGTTTTTACAAATCCAAAAATGACCAAAATTGGTCAGAAAATCAAACAAGTAAAATAAACACTACCTAATTTTTTTGTAATTTTTAGAGATGTTTTAATATTTTTTGTGAATTTTAAAGTTAGACAGTAAAGAAAATGCTTGTTTTTGAATTTTTAAAAATAGTAAATAAAAAAAAATGTCTCCAAAAATTATAGAAAAACTTACACCATGGCAGGAGCCATGTATCCAATTTTCATTAAATTTGGAGTTAATTTGCTATTTTATTAAAAATAAAAAGAAGGGTACATTGTATAGGGACCTGTACGCAAATAGTGAAAAGTTCAGGGGGTCCGGTGCAATTTCTCCAAGGTTGCACGCGTGAGGCGTGTGACCTGGGCACTCAGGGAACTAATTACAAGGAAAATAAGGTTCCTGGACTAATTAGTAACAAGTACTAAAAGTCAAGGGGCCTTATTATAAAATACCCACTAAATAACGCACATGCACATTAAAACCATTCACAGGGGTATATCTACAATTAATAAAAACTTTAATTCAATCATTAACACCCTGAAACCACGAGGTCATACATGCAATTAACCCAAACAAACACGTGTCGATGCACGTGATCTACTACAGGCAGGGGTATAAAAGCAATTACCAAACACTACAAGGTCCACAATGCAAATTACCAAACGCAAATAAAATACCTAAAATATTTACAGGACTACAACAGAACTACTAAGAGACTAAGGGCCTAAGGTGATATTTACCCTTTATTAAGTCGACCGTCAGATGAGTGCCACGTGTAGATCCATCGGCTCAGATGCGCTAGGGCTAGCCCTCGACGATCAATGGTCACGATCACTCCTCTAAGGATCGAACGGTGGTGTCGGCTCCTGGCGTGGACGGCTGCGATGCGAGCTGGAGCTGAAGAGCGATCGGACGGCTGTGAAGGATGGAGGACGAACTGATCGCCGACGAACTTCGTCGGGCTCGTGCTGATGCGTGGAGGCCTTCCGCGTCGACTGGTATCCTCCGATAGTGTCGAGGAGCTCTGGGGAGCTCCGGCGGCACTGGCGGAGGAGGAGTGGCTGCACCAGATGGTCCAAGCCCTCAGATGGGCTCGGATGTACCTGCAAAGCATAGCAGCAGACTCGCGGATCGAGGGCAAAGTGCCTCGACCCTATAAGCGGAGGTGACGGTGGTCGGTGCGGTGGGGCGTAGGGGTTCCGACGATGCGACGGCGGAGGAACCCGACTCCCAGCTCCTGTGCGAGCTGGGTTGGATGAAGGGGTGGAGAAGGTGGGCGGAGAGAAGGCGATCGTGATGGGGTGGTCTGATGATCGAATCGGTGGCGATTGTGGACGGAATCGAAGATGAACAGCGATGGGTCGATTTGGGGCAAAATGGAAATTCAGGAAAAAGACGAAGGAGAAGGTCTACCTGATGAATGCAATCGACTATGGAGGAGCTAACGATGCTCCTGGTCCTTTCCTCGAGGACCGTCGGTGTCCGAGGCTCTGGCGCTACCTCCAGGCGGCGCACGGCGGAGCAAGCTCGCCGGATCGATGGTCGAGACGTCCCCTCCTCGCTGCAACAATGCCCGGAGCGAGCTGTCACTCTCGCGGAGGCACTGGAGGTCACTAGGTGGAGTGCGAATGAGCCAAAGATGCGAGGAATGGAGGCGGAGCTCAGATCTTATATGGGTGCAGGTCCGAGAAGAATGGATCGGGCAGGGTTCCGCGAAGCGCGGATCCCCACACGGATGTATCGGCGAAGGTCTCGGATGCATGGAGGACGATCGGAGCTCGGGGGTTGCGGGTATGGTGATCGGGTTGTGATGCTAAAATGTTGAGAAATCGGGTCTGGCGTCACGGACCCGTGGGAAGTGGTCCAAGGGGGGGAGTTGACCGGGGGTCAACGTCCCCGTGGACCAATGAAAATCAGCCACCTGGAAATGATTTGGAAAATTGATTTAAAATAGGAGATGGCTGAATTATTGAAAACTCAAAATACGAAAAATGTTTATTTTATTTTTTTCTATTTTTTGGTGATTTTTAATTAATTTTTCGAAATAAAAATAGGGTATGTACACTATAGTGCTATACATAGGTATTTACACAATATTGCTTTTTAATTTTTGATTTTTAATTTGTTATTTTTATACATTTTTATCCCCATTTTATATTTTATTTGTTTATAGTATAAAATTAGGAATAAAAAGGTATTTTTATTTTATTTTTACTATTTATATACAAGGGTTACATAAATAGCTATATACATCTATATACATGGTATATGTACAATGTTATTTTTGTTTTTTAATTTTGTTCTTTTTATTTTGGTTTTTGTTTTTGTGGTTTTTATTTTATTTATTTACAACATAAAAGATAAAATATATACAAATTTTTAGGGATTTTAATTTATTTTTTTATAAGGCTAAATAAATATAGAGGTGGTTGTATGTACATGGTGAATATGTACAAGGAATATTTTTATTTTCTTTTTAAATTTTTTTCTATTTTTTATTTTGATTTTATTTTACAAATATTTACAAATATGTACAAGCCACTTTTATTCTATTTTTAGAGGAAAATATATTTATTGTATTTACAGGGATATTTACACACATGAGCCCCTATTTCTCTCTACTTTGGCTTTTATGCGGTCAGGCCCATGCTGAGCCCTCCCTTGGGATTAGGTTGCTCAATATTTATTCTAAATATCTCCCTCTTTTTCTTTTTAATCTTTATTCTTTTATTTTTGCACAAAAACATGCAATTTATTGCTTTTTACACCATGCATGCTTTTGGTAATTATTTGTATTTACAAACATATACATGCATTTGCAAAGGTTTTTGTAGCTAAAATATAAGAATAAAGAGTGATGAATCAGTATTCATCAGGAGGCCACTGTTGGGATGAGGCACCTCCAGTCGACCACCTGAATTCGGGATGATCTTGGCAGATCCCGAGCTGCTGTCAGTCGTATCAAATCCCGTTTACTTTTATCAACGGCTCCTGCTCGAATGGGGTGGAGGAAGGACTGTCAGTGGCTGATCCTGCTGGTACACCACCATCTAAGTGTCCTGAGATGGTGATGGATGAAGGTACTGGTGCTACGGCTGCTGGAACGGCTCTGCCTGGATGTGGTGAACCTGTCTGTACTGGGCAGAGTGATGGGTCGAGCGGCTGCTACTAGGGTTAGCCAGTGACCTGAGATGGGGCTGAGAAGCCGTCTGTGCCTCTTGGAGACACATGATCTGGGACTTCAGGTCACCCAATATCTGTGCCAACTGATCGATCTGAGTCATGCCTTGGCACTGCTTCTTCTCAATAATATCTATGTGGTCCAGCTTCTCGCTGATGATGCCCATATCAGCGACCGACGACTCTGCCTATGCTGCGACTGCTGAAGAGGTGAATGAACCTGCATCGACTTGTACTATCCTATGATAGGATACAGCATGGGGTGAGGGCTTCCCTTGAGTGTAGAGACAGGTCTGGGACATCAATGTGTAGTTCTCGGTCATCTCCTCATATATGGCTCAGACCTAGTCTTCGTCTTTGGCAAAGTAAGAGCCCCTACAAGAAGAGTTTACAAGCCCCTGCAGCTCCGGTATCATTAAAACAAAAGAAACTATGTATTAAGTTGGGCTTTGAGATGTCATGGTGTGGACACCGGTCAATGAGCTCACGAATCGATCCCAAGCCTCATGGAATTGCTCGTTGGGGATCATGGAGAAGTTGTTGATCAAAGCTCAAGCTACATTCGTCCGGCCGAGTGGATAGTACTTGTTCAAGTACTCGGTCTAGAGTTGTTCCCACAAAGTGACGTATCTCCCTAAATGTTTCAGCTAGTAGGCTGCTCTGTCGATCAGGGAGAATGGAAAAGCTATCATCTTGATGGTGTCCTCATCTATGTATCTGTCGTGGACTGTGCTACAGATCATCTTGAATTCTTGCAAATGAAGATGCGGCTCTTCGGTGGAAAGCTCATGGGACTTGGGCAACAATTGAATAGTCTGAGGGGGGAGCTTGAAATCTCCTAGAATCGTTGGATGCTTAATCCAACGATGTGTAAGAGTTGCACCAAGGTTGTGCAACTCTTTCATTGGCCTAGCTGGTCGGACTAGATCCTATGGCTCCTCTGGATGTGGTATGTCTCCTCCTCCAAGCTCTGGTATCTCTACACCATCGGCTCGGTTCGGCTCTCCTCGGTCAGCTTGCATATGTGTCATTTCTCTATGCATGTCTGCCATGAAGGCCCCCTGGTCTCCGATCTGTCTCTGCATCGTCTCCAGGGAATCTAACAGTGTGTTGTTGATGGCACCCTGATCTAAAACATAAGTGGTGGTCTGGGGCTGCCCATTGGTGCGCTCCTCGCTCCTGGCCATCTCGTGGGTCTCTACTAAGTCAAAAGACCTGAACTCAGGTGCCGTCAAATGAATGAAAATCTGTGTTGCTCTCTGATCTGGCACCTCGGGACTGGAAGAAGGGTAATCAAGAGGGAATAAGGTGGAATCGAACTCGAGTTCGGAGAGCGGGTCTAGGCTCTCACGAACCAGCTTAGATGAACGGGGTGGAGTGCTAAAAAGCAGTGCAACCAAGGGCTGCTTAAGGGACCTCCGACCCATCATCGTGATATAGAGAAAAGGCGGATGGGATCTAGAAACAAACAATATCAGCAATCAAACCCCAAATTCACCTACGCAACGCGGAGCTGATGACCGTGAAGGTTCGGTCTTTTATCTTGTCAATTTTTTTAGGTGATAATTCAGTATAGTAGGGCGATTAAGCGAGCTAGTAGGAACCCGATGCTCTTAAGAGACTGGTCCAATCCCAAAGCTCGATCTTTCCCAGCCAGTACAAGTTGCGGACCGTTTACTGGCTACCCGATCAACTCGCTCTGTTAAGGATATCACGGCCCACTTTACCTGAGACTAGAGTGATCCTCACTGGAGAACGATTAACCCCAAGACCAGTAGTCTAACGAGGGTTCAGGTGTGGCTCTAGCCTAGTGTGTGGGTCACTCTCTCACGCAAGCAAACCAAACAATGAGGGGATTGCTCTCCTAAGACGGATTTTTTAGGTCAAGTGTCTTTTAAGGTCAAGTTTGTTTAGCAGTCCCAATTTTATGATTATCTTTTTTAGGTATTTTTCAATAAGCAAACAAACGCCTAACGAATTTTTCTATCTCCTGATTATTTAAGGTCAAAAAACGGGCGGAGAAGTCGAAAAAGCTGATGCGCGATCAAACACGATGATGCATGCAAAGTAAGAGATGTGTACTTGACTCTAGCACTCTACATGCAGGGTGATCTGTGCATAGATTTAAAGACAGAAATAAATCTAACCTAAATGATGCAATAAGAAAATGGCCTTAGATGAGCAATTTCTAATCGAGAATAACTGTAGTTAACTGGTCAGAGAGAGAGAGGTCGGAGTCCAGTCTCTGATGTCGATCGGTGTCCGCCACAACGGATCTTGCACGCGTTGTATATGGCCACTAGCGACACGTGACCTCTCAAGGGATCAAGTTAGCTTTTTATTAAGATTTATTAAATAGGTTCTATTACGAACTATAGATGCAAGCAAATAGTTAGGGATTGGGCCTTAATCAGTTACATCACAATCAAGAAAATTCCTAAATCTAAAGGCCAAATTCTTCGAAAATCAAAGAAAAGAAAAGGCGAGAAAATCAAAATCGGTGAAAACCGTGGTGAGGTCCCTTGAGCACATTGATGCTTGACGAAATAGACCCTGATATAAGCCAAGTATCCAAAGAGTCCAAGCTAATCTGAAGTCCATTTATTATTACAATACTAATAAAATGTGCTAAAAAGTAAAAGCTACTCTATCCTATATAACTAAGCTCCCCCATCCTCCTACTCCTCTTTGGGTGCAGGTACTCCAATCGAAAGTCGCAGAGTCCTCAGGCAGTCCCTCGCACAGAAAGTGAGACAGAAATAAGTCAGAAAATAGTTATAACAGATAGATGATAAAAATGAATAAAAAGAAAGCAAATGGAAAAAGAAAGGAAAACTGAAAACTGACTACTAAGCCGTGCTCCCCGGCAATGGCGCCATTCTGATGGCCCACCAGAGAAACTCGGGTTAAGTAGTATCTAAAGGTCGTTGCGACCCAAATAGCAAGGCACGGTCAATCAAGAAAAATAAGACCACACTAAAATAATCAAGCTCAAAAATCTAATGTAGCGGTCTCCGCTATTTATTTAACCTGGTATAGCGACCAAGGTCGAACACAAGAAGCACAAGCAAAGACTACGAAGTAGTCGAGAATTAGAAAAGAGAAGGCATCTTTTTGTGATGTTTAATTTGCAAAAAAATTATAGTTTCTAATAAGAAAACGAATAAAAAGATAAAGAGAATCAAACTTCAACAATTTTTATTAAGACTAAAATGCTAAAAATAGAAATAAAATATTTTTATATTTCTAAAATATCCAAGTGTTTTTCTTGTGATTTTATAGTATTTTTCAGATTTTTATATGATTTTATAAAAATAAAACAAACACAAAATAGAAACACACTGTTCAGCCCTGACCAAAAGGCAAAATTAAATACTAAAATTGCCCAAAAGTCCTGGTTGCGATTTTTATGATAAAGTAAATCAAGAGGCCTAATTACAGAAACTAAAATCTCATTTTTTAGAATTTTTAATGATTTTTATAAGTTTTTAATCTTTTGTGATTTTTATGGGTTTTATAAAAGATAATGGAACAAAAATGGTATTGAAGTGAATATAAACTAAAACAAACAAACATGAATTTTTATGGAATTTTTTAGGGTATTTTTATATTTTTTGGTATTTTACAAAATAGCCAAACACGTTTTTAAGGGTTTTTTATTTTTAGAAAATATCAAATAAAATAAAATCGAGTCACAAAAATTACCAAATATATTGCACATTAGCATGAGCTAATGGTAATTTTTGGGGAATTTTTGGAGTAGATTAAATAATTATTTGATCTAAAAACAAGATACACAAGCTGTAGGGACCTATCTGCAATTATCCTAAAGTTTCCAGATTAAATGTTAACACATAAAAAAAAGTCCAGGGGCATTAGCGCAAAAAGCCCATGAAATTAACGCAGATGCTCAAATCACCACGCACAGGGCATTAATGCAAATACAAAAAATATTTCATTCAAATCAGAACCTTCAGAAAGTCTAGGGCAAGATATGCAAAAACACCACAATAGCACGTAGGCATGCACGCGTATTCAGACTAGGAGGATTAAAGTGCAAATACCTGAAACATCAGGGTCTAATATGCAAAAAGGTTGAACTACAACTTTTATTAATAGACTTGAAAATAAAGCATGCACACTGCAGGGAAAATGATGCAATATACCTTGGCAGGCGCGTGCGGTGCGCGTGGGGGACGCGTGGCATTCTCTGGAGGTGCATGGATGTGCAGCTCAGATCCTCTGCTATGTCAGATCTAACGCCCTAGAGAATGTCGGGGACGTGGGGCGCATATGTGTTAGGCGTCAGATCCAACGGCCTAAAGGCTGCGACGGTCGGTGGCTTAGATCTGATCAGGTGGATGAAGGCTGATACGATGGAGCAGAGGGAGTCTGGAAGAACAGGGCCGAGGCGAACTTCACCAAAGCCTCAGATGGTCTCCTCGGCTCCGATGATCGATCAGAAGGGCTCGACAAGGTCGTGGAAGTCACCCGTGTCTAATGGACAGGTCTGATGGGAGAGCTGCTGGTCGGATGTGCGTGGCGGTGAAGGTGGACATGTAGCTCTTTGGAGAACCCTCTAGAGGATGGAACCGGAATCCCTGTGCGCGCCAACGCCTGCAGAGGCAAGGCTGACTCGGGGCAAAGCTCCGGTCGGGGGTTATTCGAATAAAAAACGGAAAGAAATGACGTGGGGCGAGGTTAGATCTCCAGCGAAGATGAGGGAAGAGATCTGGTCCTTAATCTCGACCAAAGGGACGAGCCTAAGGGTGATTAGGCTGCGGTGCAAGGTAGAGCGTGCGTCGGGGGTTCGATCGGAGCGGATGTGGATATCGGGGCTCGAACCTGCTAGTCGAAGCAGGCGGAGGTGCGACGGCACTAGATGAAGTGAATGGATCGAATAGGAAAATGTAAGGGAAATGAGGGGTACCTGAAGTTCAAGATGAACTCTGGAGCTTTAGGCGAAGGTGGTCGGCGAGGTAGTGGCCTCGACCAAGCTGTGGAAGGCTGGGAAGCTTATCGCGGCAGCGCACGCTGGCCACGAGGCTGAGCAACGTGGATGCTCCTCCAAACTCCAATCCGAAGGGTCCCTCTGGAAGCTGTCACTCAACCGAAAGTGGCTAAGGCTGAAGGGAGGCATGAGCTAGCTCTCTTGGGAGGCGGAAGAGATGATTTAAAGGGTTCCTAGGAGGCTGGAAGATTTGGGTGAAGGTATGCAACCCTAGGAAGATCCACACCTTCCTAGGGATCCATGAAGGTCGTGGATCCAAGGAGAGGCCACGGGCGAAGAATCGAGGTGAAGGGAGGCATGAACTGACTGGAAGAATTGGGAGGAATCGGTCTGGCGAAAGGGATCGGGTCGGTCAAGCCTGGAAGAGGGCGTTGACCCGAGTCAACAAATTGACTTGGACCAATCAGAAAATAGGAATTTACATAATACTTACAAATTCAATAAAAAATAATAAATGGCTAAAAAATAAAAAAATGTATAAAATGAAAAATATTTATTATTTTTCAAACTATTTTTGTGTGATTTTTATTATAGTATAGTGTATTATATGCATGTATAATAAACCTATGTATTTTGTACAATTATTTTTATTTTGTTATTTTTATATAAATACCCAAATTTTATATTTTTTTATTTACAACATGTTTTTAGGAGTCAAAAATAATTTTTATTTTTATTATTTCTTTATTTGTATCTATTAAATAGAGAGTGAAGGATATATACATGTATTTTGTACAAAGGAGAGAGGGTTTTATTTTTTATTTTTATTTTATTTTTCTGATTTTTGTTTTATTTTTAGGACTATATACAAGGAGGTGAAAAGATCATTTTTTTTTATTTGGTCAACAATAATTGTTTATTTACACAAATAATATGTACAACATAGAGTAGGCCCCATCTATCTCTACTTATTTTTATTTGGTGATCAAGTCAATGCTTGACCTTCTCTTGGGTTTCGGGTCACTGTGTATTTATTCTAAATACCTCCTTCCTTTTTCTTTTACTTTATTCTTTTATTTTAGCATAAATGCATGCTAATTATATAATATTAACAAAAAATGCATAATGCTAACTTATTGTATTTACATCTATTTACATGATGCTTTGTCAAGATAAATAGCTAAAATAAAAGAATAAAGAGTGAGAATCTGGTCTTCATCACGATTTTGCTTCCTTGGCCTCCCGACTAAATCGAGGCCATTTCCTATCATTTTTAGGTAACACTTTAGATCTAATATCTTTGCTAACCTTTAATTTCATGTTTTATCGCTTAGATTAGGAATAATTAGGAATTCCCAAATTGACCTAGAGCTCAAGCTCCATGCCAAATCATGTGTATCCGATTATTCCTCCGCCCCAATATCCATCTTATCCTCTTCCCCTACATCTTCTCCTCATTTCCCCGCATTTGTTCCATCCAGATCCTGTACGGATTTGTCTCCTTAAAGTTCGATCCACCGCCTGCTGTCGGAGCTTCGCTGCCATCCCTATTCCGATACCCAGCAACTTCATAGAGCGGCTGGGGAGATTCTCCTGGAGTCGAAGAGATCGCCTGGAGTAGCTCCAGGTCATGTGAAGAATCTCGAGCCCCGGATCCTTCATTGAACCACCTCGAGCTCAACGGAGCATACTTACACATATGGAGGACTCCAAGAGTGCGTAGCCATTATCGAAGCGAGGAACCACCGTCGGAGCAATGAGAAACTCAAGATCAAAGCGAGCTAGGATAGGTGTTCTCAGTATTTCATCCAGATCCCTCTAGAGCCGTAGGATCAAGAACACAACCCAGATCTAATCTAGGCCGTCCAATCGATTCAAAACGATGTCATTTCCTAGCCGCAAGATCTGCCACGCGTCAACCAAGCAGTTGTCCGATGAAAGTCACTTAAGTGGGATAAATTACAAGTCCCCACTCTGCATTTTTGTATTTAAGTAATAGTTCTGTAATATTTTAATTAAGTGTAAAGATAATTGGACAAATTACAACTAAGCCCTTGTATGATCTAGAAATTGCAAGTGGGTCCACTACCGGGTCACCTCTCGCGGTCTCCCACGTGAGTGGCCATTTTATATTGGTACCCCTTCAGGTTTCATAATTTTATTTAGTATTAAAATAATGAAGTTGCAATTCAAATATTTTGGGTATTTTACAAGAATCTCCCCGTGTTTATTTTATATTGCAAATATGCCTCTACTACTTTATTGATTTTTATTTTTGCATTTCTATTTTTTATAAATTGTTGTCGCGCTTCAAAAAATGTGTAAAAATAGGGATAAATGCTTGATTAAATGCTCATTCATGCCATATATCCCTTTTGGCTTTTTCTCTGCATTTTCTATTTATTAAAAATAAAAAAGAGCACTTTTATCCCCTATTTGACTTAAAAATACAAAATGTTATAAAACCTTCACTAAAAATTCCAAACAAATTATCTATCATTATTAATATATTTTATCACTACAAACCAAAAATCACAAAAGAATTAAAAAGAAAAAGAAAAATTGCAAACCCTTGCTAATCCTAAAAAATTAGAAAAATCCCCGAAAAATAGTTTTCTATCCGATATTTTTACATGTATATTACAATATATTAAAATTAGTTTTGAGAAATTTTGGACGTATTTTATATTTTTAAATCTCAAAACAATTCAGACTATTTTAATATTCCCTGTTTTGGACCATTTTAAGCTTTAAAAATACAAAAAATTAGCAAAACTCCCCTAAAAATTCACAAAAATAGATGAATATTTCAAAAACACAAAAATATTTTATTTTACACTTTTTTTACTATGTATAACTATATTTATAAATAAAATAAACTATATAGCTTATATATACATATACATAGTTATATACGATTTATATTATTATTAATTATTATAAATATCTTATATATTTTTTAAATCCTTTGAAAAAATAAAAAGAAATGTTTTTATTTGTATTTACTAATTTTATTATATTTAGTATATTATATATACCCTTTTATTGTACATATTATTACATATTACATATACATATACACATATTATATATTAAAAAGAAAATAGAATTTAAAACAAAAAATAACAAAAATAAAAAAAATCAAATAATTAGAAAACCCACAAAGACATTAAGTAAATATTTTTTAGCTTAATATATACAAATATATATTATTATTTAGAGATAAATAATAATACCTACTACACCGGTTCGTTCCATATGTTCGACACCCTATACATACTTGTATACTATACACATTTAATTATAGGATTTACAATAAATTTTGATCCACTTTGCATTGATTATTCTATTATTCTCTTTTGTTGGATGATTGTTGATTTAATTGAGGTCTTCACGAGCTGTCACTTTAGCGATTGTGCCCTCGCCTCGTGAGTGCACATGACTGCTCCTTGGATTCTCGAGTACAGTTCTCATAAGCATATCTTCCTTTTTCTCCTTATATATGGGACCTTTCAAATAAGGTGGATCTTTCCTGAGATTTTTAAATACCATTATCAATTTAATAAAAACTCTATAATAATTTTGTAAAAGTATAACTGCGTGTGGCAAAAAAATAAATTTTTAAATATAACATTCATATTTAAGTCATTATTTTAATCTAATATAATAATATTTTCATAACTATATATTTCATTACACCTGTTATGTTAATATTTTTATCAAATCTATGGAAAAAATGTAAAATACATGAGAAAGATGCCTAAATTGACGGTGACTCACCATATATATGGTGAGACCTTGCCGCATTTGAAGTCTCACTCTCTCTCTCACACACACCCGCCTCTTTTCTCATCTATTTTTTTGGATTAAATCCTTGTGAGATTTAGATCGTAATATTTCACCCTTGAGTCATTCAAATTTCAACTTATTTTGAGACTTCTAACTTATCCATCAAGATAGTCAAATTTTAACGATCTCAGATTTGTTGAAATCAAATCCTTCCGATGGACATGTTAGCAGTGTCTATTTTACATGAAATTTAGAACACACATTTACTTAATATTTTAAGTAAATCCTCTAAGGATCTTTTTCAAAAAAAATGAAAGAAAAAAATGAGTGTAGGAAAGTTATCTACACATGGGGTGTAGGCTCCCCAATCCCATACACACACAATGTCATGTTCTCAATGACTTCTATAAATATGTAGTATTTTCCAACTCTTGTACTATTTTTCCATCCTTATGTTATTTTTACATACACCCTCTTACTTTACCACCCATCATGATATTTTCCTCATTCATCCTGCTATTTTCCCAATCGATATACCCTCTTGCTATTTTTTCACCTTCTATTATCGTTTCCACTTACCCTCATATTCCTTACTTGTCCTACTAGGGATGCAAACAAATAGGAATATATTCATTTCCGATCTGCCATCGTATCCATTTTGCGTAGATTTCGGCATATGTATACGTATCCATTTTAAAATAGATATGGACACATATATCATTTTGATATCCACAATTATCCTTATATGTAGCAATATATCCATTTTCATATATAAAAATACTTGAAGATTTATGTTTAACCATATATAACATAATTATTTCATGCATTCTTTCACCGGTGTAATTATTATAATATAAGCATATTTATTATATTTAGACTATATGTATTATGTTAAATACAAGTATATTAAAGCTACTTTATAGAATATTTTTAATATTATTGATATGGGATTAGTATCCATTTTATATCCGTATCTATTTTTTAAAGATATGGTAACATATTTTTAATATTCACAAATATCTGTATGCACATCCATATCCATATTTTAAAATGGATAAGGATGCATTAGCATCTATGTCCATATCCGTATTCGTCCATTTGCATTTGCACGACCTACAATACTTTGTCCATACCATGCCAATTAAATATCACGTATTGCTTAGTTAACCATTAGTGGCATGATGTTATTATATCATCTTTATTGCAAATGGAGATTAACGAAAAGCATGTCCACTTTGCTTATGATCAGTTAACTTTATTATTAACTAAATCTTATACTTGACATAATTAATTTAATTATTTTTGCTGGGTTGTAGTCGAGATAATTATTTTGAGAACCTTTCAATTGTGCTCCTTTTCTAATATTTAAATTCCTCAATAAAATAATTTAAAGACAATTATTTTGCGAACCTTTCAATTGTGCTCCTTTTCTAATATTTAAATTCCTCAATAAAATAATTTAAAGATCAAATAGGTTGGTCTTGTATTTTACGATCGTGGTTAATTTGGTTTGACTCAATTTTTCAACAAGCCTAAGGTTGTTCGCTTTTATCCGTTATATACAATTTGGAATTTATTGAGGAAAAATAATATACAAGCGTTATTCTTGGACTCTTTTCCTTATAATATATTTTATTTACATTATGTCACTCTTCGACTGGTGACGATATCTAATGATCCGTTGATTATCTTGATCATTTGTTTTTTATATGTTACTTTAAGGGGTGTAAAGTTCTCTTATTTTTTTATCTATAAAGGTCAGTTGCATCTACTTTTTTAAAGCACAACATTTCTATCTATCTTCTCATCTTCTCTCATTTCGGTGAGTCTACTCCGAAAGAAGGATCTTTGTGCTCAATTGACATTGATGTTGATGAGTGCACGTCCATCGAGATCTCACCATTGTATCTTGAAATGTAGTCATAACATTACCGATCACAACTTCGGAATTTTCGTGGACGGGTACGAATCTATTCCTAAGGTCAGTACATTTCACACGCCTCAGCAAGTTGGTTCGTCTCGTCGCATAAAATCCGGTATTATATTTCTAATCATCTTTATTGATATTTCACTTATATGATGTCATATAATAGAAGTAGAATTCCCTTTTGCTTTACATTTCTTCTGAGATATGATTGTCATACTTTAGTTTTATGCTAAAAGTGCATGGATTTTTACTCCACAAACTCTGAAATCTTTATAAATTGCTTTCTCAACTTTGTAAGTACCATCATTATCCCGTCGACTTTGTATAGTTGCTAACTCTTACACCTTAGATCCTATAGTTAATAGACATCCATTTGTCTGTCCAACGTGAATGGAATCCATAAAAAATATGATACTTTTACTCATCTTATTTATGTAATTCACAACACATATCTTTCTCTCTCCAATGTTTTTGAAATCGACCTGTCCATCCGGTGAACTGGACTTGAGCTGGTACGATTATCCAGGTTTCACAGTTTGATTCAACTTGGGATTTTTTATCTAACCACTGTTTCAATCAAGCATCTAGATTATTATTCAACTAAATTTTAATCAGGTTATTTTATTCAAAAATATTATTTTTGTGGGAGCTGAACACGTGACCTTTGATTTATCTTACACCACTCGCAAATTCACTCAACCACAACTTCTTTTTGTGAATTGATTCTAAACATTATTATTCTATTATAAATCATACAATATTTAGTTTATATTTATAATATTTTTACATTGTATATGTTAAATTATTGTATAGGTAATGTCAGATATTTACATAATGTATACAATTTTAATAGCTATATATAAAAGTATGTATATTATATATGTATTCGTATAGATATAGCATAAATTATGTAGCTATATTTATGTTTGTTTATTCGCATGAGCTTGTTTAAATCTATTTGGCTGTGTACGTATATGTATGTATTTGCAACATATGTACATGCAAATATTTGTATATACGTATAATAATAAGTAAAAATAAGATTTACATCTTAAATATTTATGATATTTAAACTCAGCCATGGTCGGTCCCAAGCTCGGGTAAATGAGGAGGGTTGCGTTAAGTAGCCGACAGCCAGCGTAAAACAGTCGGAGACAACTTTCTAAGGATGTTGCCTCATGACAGTCGGATCTTTTCAACATGGATTTAAGCAAACATACAGATTTTGTTGGGGCGTTCCCTACTTGCGACGCGTTGCATCACCCGAATGTAATGAAAAATTGACAAGGGTCGCTACATCACAGCCTGGATGTAGTTCAAAATTTGCAAGGGTTCTCTCATGAGGAACGTATGTGAGTAATTAAGCTAATTCCGCTGCATCACTGCCCGAATGCAGTTCAAAATTTACAAGGGTTCTCGCATAATGGACACATGAAAGTAAAGAAGTTAGTCCAAAAGAGATTGCAATGAAAGTTGCGGATTGGTAGTTGGAATATTGGCACTTTGACTGGAAAATCGATGGAGATAGTAGATACGATGGAAAGAAGGAAGATTCATATACTATGTCTTCAAGAAACTAAATGGGTTGGAGAGAAAGCAAGGGAGATCGAGAAGACATGCTTTAAATTTTGGTATTCAGGTAAAGATAAGGGTAGAAACGGTGTTGGAGTGGTTGTTCATAAGGATTTGAAGGATTGTGTGGTTGAGGTGGAAATATTTGGGGATCGGATTATTTTGCTAAAATCGGTACTTGAAGAAGAAATTCTGAATATAATCTCAGTTTATGCACTGCAAATTGGTTTAGATGAAAGGACTAAACAAGCTTTTTGGGAGGATCTAGATAAGGTTTTACAAGGAATCTCACAAAGAGAGATGATTTGCATAGGTGGAGATCTTAATGGACATGTGAGAAAAGATGCTTCAGGGTATGCTAGTGTTCATGGAGGACATGGTTTTAGGGATAGAAATGAAGAGAGAAAAGTCGTCCTGGATTTTGTAACGGCATATGACCTTTTCATAGCAAACACTCTCTTCAAGAAAAGGGAGGAGCATTTAATTACGTATAAGAGTGGGCCAACGAGAACACAGATAGATTATTTTGCGTTGAGGAGAAGAGATTGGTTGTGTTGTAAAGACTGCAAAGTAATCCCTGGAGAGAGTTTGACAACCCAACATCGCTTGTTAGTCTTGGATGTACAAATAAAAGGCCTGGTAAAGAAAAGGAGGGTTCCTAGGATCACTAGAACTAGATGGTGGAATCTTCCACAGAAGCAATCAAGCTTCAGGGAGAAGGTTTTAGAAGATTTATCTTGGGATTGTAGTGGAAGTGCAAATGAGATGTGGGAGGCAGTAGCATCTTGTATCCGAAAGGTAGCCAAAGAGATGCTAGGTGAGTCAAAGGAAGGTACCCTAGGTCAAAAGGAGGCTTGGTGGTGGAGTGAAGGGGTGCTAGAGAAGCTAAAATTTAAAAGGGCATGCTTTAAAGCTATGTCTAAGGATAGAACAGAGGAAACTGTCACAAACTACAAAATAACAAAGAAAAAGCAAAGATGGCTGTAAGCGAGGCTAAGTTGAAAGCTTATGAAGTTTTGTATAAAAATCTCGACTCTAAGGAGGGCTGGAAGGTTATATTCAGGTTGGCCAAAGCAAGAGAAAGAAAGACCAAAGACCTTTCTCAAGTGAGATGCATTAAGGACGAGGAAGGTCGCGTGCTTGTTACTCAGAAGGATATAGAGACTAGATGAGAGCAGTACTTCCATAAACTTTTCATTGGGGAAGGAAATAGAGAGATCACTTTGGGTGATCTAGCTAGTAGTGAAAGTTACTTGAATCGTGCAAGCAATAGACGGATACAAAGAGAGGAAGTAGAGGATGCTTTGAAGGTTATGAGACCTGGGAAAGGTGTAGGACCGGATGACATCCCTATATAAATATGGAAAGTTTTAGGTGAGCGTGGTTTGACTTGGCTTACGAATCTATTCAATGTTATTTGACGAAGCAAGAAAATGCCTGAAGATTGGACGAGGAGTATCGTGGTGCCTCTTTATAAGAATAAAGGAGACATTCAAAATTGTTCAAATTATAGAGGTATCAAGCTGATGAGTCACACTAGAAAATTTGGGAGCGTGTGATTGAGAGAAGGTCGAGACAAGTTTCCAACGTCAAAGAAAATCAATTCGGATTCATGCCAGGTCGCTCAACTATTGAAGCCATCCATTTGTCGAGGAGAACAATGGAGATTTATAGAGCTAAAAGGAAGAACCTCCATATGATCTTTATTGATTTGGTGAAGGCTTATGATTCTGTCCCACGAGAGATATTGTGGAGAGTTTTGGAGAAGAGACAAGTGTCTGTCCTATACATTAACCTCATAAAGGACATGTATGATAGGGCTTTATCTTGTGTAAGGATCCTGTCTGGAAAGACTGGCTATTTTGACATCAACATTGGTTTACATCAAGGTTCAGCTTTGAGTCCATTTCTTTTTACTTTGATTATGGACGAGTTGACAAGTCACATTCATGATAAGTTGCTTTGGTGTATGTTATTTGCTGATGATACTGTGCTGATTGACGAGACTAGAGATGGAGTACATGAGAAGCTTGAGGTTTGGAGACATGAGTTGGAGAGTAAAGGATTTCGTATAAGTAGGGCTAAGATAGAATATATGGAGTGCACCTTTGATGGAAGCAATGGTAAAGGAATTGAGGTGAAGATTGGTGATGATGACATTCGGAAGAGAGATTCTTTTAGAAATCGTGGATCTATCTTGCAACATGATGGGGAAATTGATGGAGATGTTACTAATAGAATAAATGCAGGTTGGCTAAAGTGGAGAGGAGCCTCTGATGTTCTCTATGATAAGAAAATTCCTTTAAAAAATTGAAGGAAAGTTTTACAAAGCAGCTGTGAGACCTACTATGCTCTATGGATCTGAATGTTGGCCTGTGAACCATAGACATGTGCAGAGAATGGTTATAGCAGAAATGAAAATGCTAAGGAGGATGTGTGGACACACACGTAAAGATCAGATTCGAAATGATGCAATCGAAAAGAAAGTTGGTGTTGCTCCGATCGAGTATAAGATGCAAGAAAACCGCCTAAGATGGTTTGGTCATTTGCAAAGAAGATCAGCTGATGCACCAGTTAGGAGATGCGAGTGTTGATATGTTGAGTCGGCTAAGAGAGGGCGGGGACGACCCAAGAAGTATTGGAAAGAGAGTTAGCAATGTGAACCCGAGGTGAACCATTCCTACAATAAATGCTATTGTAATAAATGATGTATCAATAAAAGTTATTGATTATGTATCACTCCCTTTCTGAAATTGATTGAATGAATGCACTATAAGGTCCCTCTGTACAATAAGGGTTATGTACCATGGCCAACTTGATAATCATACAGCTATTGATTCATTGATTAATCGTAGAGGCTGATGCTTTTATGGATATCTAAGGAGTTAGATAAAGGACTCATCAAGCACCATCAAATGATTGTCAAGTGATGATCTCCAGTCTGAGTAGGAGATGACAATCCTTTCTCATTAGGCTGATATCTGATTGACCTCTTGATGCATGTGCTCTGCATGGGAATAGTGATTCGGAGGTATCAGATTAGTTGAGTCAATGGGTTGACTTAACGAGATCGAGATAACCAAAGACCTATGTTGAATACTGTCACATCATAGGCACACATCCTCTGACCAGAGACAGATGTGTTGCTATATGTCTGAATGTGTACATCTGGCAGACCAATAGGTTGATGACCTAACCAAGGTCTATACACCGGCGAGCTGGTGTGCATGTAAGGACATATGAGTAATACGATCTCTCAAAGGGATCATACATGTTCACTTGTGAACCGGGAGACATGAGCTCACTCATGAGGTATTTGGACTGATCAAATTCCATGCATGGTCATCATGCTTCGGAAGCATGACATGAATTTGAAGGTAAGATATTGATGAATCTCCATTTCATCACCTTTATTCTATCATTTTGGCCTTAAAAATCCCGGCAAATGCAGGTAAATAACAGCAATTTATCCATAATAGCATTCATTATTTATTGTACTAATTGTACATAGAATAAGGTTTTTAATGCCAAAAATATAGAATAAAGAGAAGAAAAGAAAAAGGAATAAAATATTGTAAGTATTTTATGACCCGAACCCCGAGACCAAGGCCAGCATGGAATTGGTCGACAAGGAATAAAGTAGGGGGAGATAAGGGCCAAGAGTACAATAAATACCTCATTTATTTATTCATCTATTTATGCATTTTTGACACATATTTTGTATATAATTATTCATTCATCAAATAGAGAAATTTTGTATATAAAAGTTGTAGAGAATAATGTGAATAAAAATACAAAATTTAGTTTGTATAAAAGGAATATACATTGTACATTTTATACACAGAATAAAAAGGCAGAATCTCAATTTCATTGACCCATATCTTGCAAATAAAAACTCAAAATCACCCAAAATAACCTTTAATTGCATATTGCTTTTCAAGAAGTATTTAATAAAATTGGTTTCATAATTTTTGAAGTTCATCTGTGAAAGGTAGGTTTTTGGCCTTCATTGTGCAATCTGCCTGATTAAAATATTCAATTTATTCATTGTTAGAATTTTGTAAATAATGTATATAATACATGTACATATTGAAATTAGAATAAAACCAAAAAGAATTTGTAAAATAAAATAAGTCTATGCAAGATATAGGCAAAACACCTATGTTAAGTATGTACATAAATAAAAAGGGAAAACATTCTTTAATTAGTTTATTCTTTCATATTTTTATATTATTGTAAATATTAAATATAATATATTAAAAATATAAATCCAAAATAAAAACCAATAAAATCCATTAAATAAATAAAAGATATATAAAATATAGGTAAAATACCAATTAAAACACCTACATACCACATACACCTATTTATTTAAATATGTAAATAAACTCATAAAAATTAAACAAAAATATATCTACACTCACAAAAATAAGTTATAAATTTATAAAATAAGAAACTAAAATAATAAAATAAAATATACAAAATAAAAATAAAATACATAAAATACATGTAAATACACTTATGAATACATTATTAAAATAAACCCATAATAAAATACATCAAAAAATAAATAAAAATCATAAATAAATACTACATTAATTAATAAACATTTTTTATTTATAAGCAAAAAATAATAAAATCATTTATCATGTTAGATATTTCATTTCAGAATAAAGGGGCCTATTTTATCCGTTAGCGGCCTACGTGGACCAATGAGGAGCCAGCCCTCGTTGACCTCTGGTCAACTGTCCCATCGGGACCTGGCGCCTCTGAACCATGCTTTTTCCATAACTTGCGCCATTTTTCCTGGGTGTCTCGTCCCTTATTTTCACTCGCCGCCTTCACGAGATCTGTAGAGGGACCATCCATCTATCACACATGCTTGTTGGATCGAGGAAATGATCATTATACTTGCCGGAATATGCAGGCCAAGTAGGGCGTCCAGAATGTGTATAAATAAGAGCCCTCGACCTCCTCCACAAATTTGGCCAATTTCCATCCATCCAAAAGCCTTGAATCCGTTCCTGGGAGGTTCCTTGTGATAGGAGGAGCATTTCAGTAACTTGAATCGGCCGGAGAAGGGGTAAATTTTGTCGCGGCGGAGCTCCGGCGTCCGTTCTGCTCCCTGGAGGCCCCCATGTATAAGAGCTGTTCTTTCTTGCTTTTCAGGTAGATTTTAGTCCAGCATTTCATTCTCATTCTTAGTTTAGATTCTAGATCAATAGCGTACATAAAATAGCTAAATCGAAGTTCGCCGGAGCTCCGCTCCGACGACTTCTCACCGTGATACCCACTATTTCCGATCGCCATTTTCACCTCACTTCGTTCCCCGTCATTTTCTCCATCTTTCGACCGTATTTATTCAACCAAGGAGCCCCAGTCCTTGCGAATCGGAGCTCCACCTCTACCTATCGTCGGAGCTCCTCCGTCTCACCCCATCTTGTACCCAAACTTCACAACCCAGGGTCGAGGAGATAGCCCTCGCTCCCCTGGTTCTTCCTATGCAGGTTACACGAAGCAACGAGGCCCTTTGGACTCGATTCGATCCAGGAAGAGGCTCCTGGAGGTCCTGACCTTCATCGACCTCGCCTGGACTCCTTGGACCTCCAGGAGCCATGCTAAGACCACCGGAAGATGCGGGATGCCTCCAGCTACGATCAGAACATCTTAGACGCGAGGAAGAAGCTTGGAGGAGCCCATGGTTCAAGATCGAAGCTCGCTCAGTGTGAGTTCTTCCTGTGCTCTTCCAGACACCTTCATCGCCGTCCGATCAGGAGGAGCACCCCAGATTGAACGAGAGTCGTCGGATGAAGCCCAACCATCATCGCCCGATCCGCAAGGCGGATCTAATCAGAAGCCTTCATCTGCAAACAGGTCGGATGTGCGACGCGTGGCAAGTGAAATCACCTCCGCCGTCTGTCCGCGCCCACTTAAGGGGTAAATTTCACATATGAACCCCCGCATTTTTGCATTTAATTTTTAATATTGTAAATAAAATAGCAAGTGTAAATAAAGTTGTATTTTTTGCTGAAGGGACCCTGAACTTTATATAATTACAAATAGGTCCTTCCACGCCTCACGTGTAGTCCCACGTGAGGCGCGTGAAAATTGCATGTAAACTCTGGCGATTTTTATAAATTGTAAAGTAGTTCCAAAAATTAAAATAAATGTTTATTGCTGTAGGTATTTTTACACAGTGCCCCTGGAATTTATTTTATTTGCAAAAATGCCCCTACCAGGCTGTTTAATTTTTGTGTATTTTACGTATTTATTAAAAATACCTAGCTAGCTCTTAAAAATTCACAAAAATTAGGTAGATGACTTATACCTTGTAGATTCACGTTGAATTTCTTTTTGGAATTTTTCGGCATTTTATCCATGAATTAAAAATGAAAAACGAGCCAATTTTTCATCGTTTAAATGAGAAAATACAAAAAAAAAATTAAAACATTTTTGAAAAATTACAAAAAAAATATATATGGTATATTTAGATATATATTAAGTCTAGAAAATGAAAAAACCTAAAAATAAAAAAAATATAAAAATCATAAAGCTCCAAAATCCAACAAAAAATTATAAAAACCCTAGAAAAATACCAAAAATATATTTTTCTTTTTTATAATTATCTATAGATTATTATTTACATATTAAAATTAATTTGGGTAATTTTGGGAATTATTCTATATTTTTTAAAACCCAAATTATTTTCGGGTATTTAATTAGTCCCATATTAGCGATATTTTTTTAAAATTAAAAATATATAAAAATAAAAAAAATCTCAAAAATATATATACATATATAAACAATACTATATGTAATATGAATATATCTAATATACTTTGAGCATTTCTATATGTATATCCATATACTATATCTATCTCTCTCTCTCTTCTTATATATATATATGTATCTTTATATATATGTATATATCTATATTATATAATTAAAAAAATTAAAAAATGTATAAAATATAAAAACAAAAAATAAAATATAATATAATATAAAAAAATATAAAACTCTAAAAACCCACAAAAATAGGAATCATGCAAGGATGACTCTGTTGTACATGAACACCATAGGCTACTCAATTTTTGTATTGCTCTCTGTGGTTCGACCTCTACATGCTTATTCACTATGCATTTTATGGTAGAGTTAATAAATGTTAATTCACAATTTTGGGGACTTAATTGATTTATTCTTTAATGTGGGTTAATTGTTGATCAACTGGTGTTTTGTGAGCGGTCGCCTCAGCGACACTACATTTTGACCCTCGCAAAATGCCCGTTATAAGATGGCGTCGTTGCATGGGTGGGTGTTTAGGGTCAAAATGTAGGGTCGCTGAGGCGACCGCTCACAAAACACCAGTTGATCAGATGGCGCCGTTGCCGGGGAGCAATGAGCGTAGCTTGTCTCATTTTGTCATTCTTGTTTGGAAATTTATTTATCATTGATTTTGTGAGCAACTATTTCTTTGCAATTGATCACCATACATAATTTAATTATTTGTTGTGATTAATTCCTTCCTGCTTTATTTCATTGATTGAGCTATACTAATTCAATCTCCTTGTGACTTTGTTGCGAGGGCCCGCCATGCGAGGATGGTTTCTTAGGGATCCAAGGCAGCCGAGCTTGGAGAAGGTTGGTCTTCACTTCACGACTGATGAGAGGGACCTGACGAGGGTCTAGAGTAATCCGCACAAGGCGGGACCACAATGTCGCTGAGGCGACCGCTCAACAGATCCCAAATCGATCAACAATTAACCCACAATAAATATATGCAATGAATATCCAAAAATGTGGAGTTAAAATTTATTATAACTCTACATGCAAATGTGTATAGGTGTAAGTACAGGTAGAGGTCGAACACTGGGAGGCGAAGGGAATGTATGTGTAATGCATCATTTATTCAATCCTTTGTGCATGTCCTTTTATTGTTTTAGTGGGTTTTGGGTTTTGTAATTTTTTTATTTTTGTTTTTATATTTTTTTATTTTGTTTTTATATTTTATATTTTTTTTATATTTTCTTTTAATATTTTTAATTATATAATATAAATAGATAAATATATATATAAGACATATATATATATATAAAGGGATATATATATAAGAAGAGAGAGAAGAGTAATATAGTATATAGATATATATAGATATAAATACTTAAAATCTATATAAATATAATTTTTTTTAGCTTTTTAATATTTTTCTAATTTATTTTTTTTTCTGGAATATTTCTAATTTTTATATTTTTTTTTTGATTTCAAAAATGTCCACAATAGAGGACTAATTAAATAGCAGAATATAATTTGGGTTTTAAAAATATAAAATAAACTCCAAAACTTCCCAAATTAATTTTAATACATTAATAATAATATATAGATAATTATAAAAGGGAAAAATATATTTTGGGGTTTTTAAGGATTTTTCTATTTTTTTGTTGGATTTTGGAGCTTTCTGATTTTTTTAATTTTCTTTTTCATATTGTTAGGGTTTTTCAATTTCTGGACTCAATATATGTATAATTATACCATATATAATTTTTTTGGAATTTTTCAAAAACATTTTCTAATTTTTTTGTATTTTCTAATTTCAACAGTGCAAAATAGGCTTCTTTTTCATTTTTAATAATCAGGAAAAATGCAAAAAATGCAAACTAAAATGTTGGCGTGAACTAGCATGGCATGGAGCACCTATCCTAATTTTTGTGGATTTTTAGAAGCCTCATAGGTATTTTTAATAATTAGATAAAGAGACAAAAATAAAACAGCCTGGCAGGGGTATTTTTGCAAATAAAATAAGTAACAAGGGCAACAGTGCCAAAATATAACAGGAATAAACATTTATTTAAATTTTTAGAACTATATTACAATATCCAAAAATCGCCAGGGTATACATGCAATTTTTCACGCGCCTCACGTGGGACTGCACGTGAGGCGCGGAAGGACCTAAATGTAATTTCAAGAAACTCAAGGGTCCGACTGCAAAATATACAATTATTTTATAACGTGCAAAAATATTTACAGAACTAAATAATAAATACAAAAAGGCGGGGGCTGGATATGCAAATTACCCCCAAAAGGCGCTTTATCCGACGGCTGATCTTCGTTCACTTGACACATGGCACCTCCACGTGCACCGATGACGCTTCGCCGATGAGTGGTTGAGATTAGATCACTCGCGTGATCTGACGGTTGCTGCTTCGCTACATCGGACAGCTCTCCTTCTACCTGGGCCTTCGTTCTTCATCCAACGGCGGGGAGCACGCGTGGAAGAACAGGGATGAACGCTCGCCTGGGCGAGCTTCCTCCGCTCGGATCTCGCTCTCCCGCCGGTCTTCCCCGCTCCTGAAGGTCCACAAAGCTTCCTGGCAGGGTCTTCTTCATGCTGGAGGTCTTGGATCGGTCGGAGGTACCCTGGAGCGCCGCCACGAGCTCGGTGAAGAAGTGGGGCTCCAGGTACCTCCGTCGGCTTGGGAATCGTCTCCTGGTGCTTCTCAACGCACCTAACCTGCACAGAAAGATAGAGGGGCTCGAGGGCATATCCCTCGACCCGGGGTTTGAAGCTGACAGCACAGGGATGAAGGTGGACGACGAAGCTCCGGCGATGGGTGGTGGAGGAGCTTCGATTCGCGGATTCAGAAACGAATCCGGTGGGACAAGGTGGCTGGAAGGTGGAGAAGGCGTAGAGGAATGAAATGGCAGTGGAAGGGTGGTCGGAGAACGTCGGGGTCACAGTGGAGAAGTCCCCAGAGCGGAGCTCCGGCGAACTTCGAATCGCCTAAACTAAGCTATAACTAAGTGCTACTGACTAATCTAATGACAGAAACGAAATGCTGAAATGAAATCCTAACTAAAATAACTAAAAGCGCAGCTCTTATACCTGGGGGCCGCCAGGGAGCAGGGTGGTCGCCGGAGCACCACCGCGACAAAATTTCCCACCTCCTTGGGCCGAATCGAGGTGCTGGGAAGCGCCTCCTGTCACGAGGCTCCGCCAGGAGCTCATTCAAGCTCAAAGAAGGGGATGAAAATGGCCAAATTCGGCCAACGAAGTGGGAGGAATTATTTATATACAGTCCAAGGGACCCCCATTGACCGGCGATTATTGAAGAATCGGGGCTATGTACAAGGGATCCAAATGTTCGGCGCGAATCTCGGTTGATCAGAGAACAAAATCCGTGAAGGGACTGTTGGTGATAGAGCATCATATCACGCGGGAAAATGGAGGAAAAAGGGGGAAAAGATGGTTCGCGTCAACTCAGGCGCCTGGGGGCGCAGTTGACCGACCGGTCAACAAACGCAGGCGCCTGATTGGTCCACGTCAACAAGAAGTTGACCTATTTATTTAACGTATTAAATGAATTAATTAGGATTTACTTATAAAATAAAAATTGTTTATAATTTAATGTAGTATTTATTTATGATTTTTATTTAATTTTTTGAAGTATTTTATTATGGTTTTATTAAGATAATGTGTATATGTATGTATTTACATGTATTTTTGTGTATTTTATTTTTAATTTGTTTATTTTCTTTTATTATTTTATTGGCTTATTTTATAAATTTATAATTTATTTTTGTGAGTATAAAGGTATTTTTGTTTAATTTTTATGAGTTTATTTACATTTTTAAATAAATGTGTTTGTGTATATGTAAGTATACTTATAGGTATTTTACCTATATATTATATATATTTTATTTATTTAATGGATTTTATGTGTTTTTATTATGGATTTGTATTTTTGATAAGATATATATAATATATACATTATTACAAAAAATATAAAAGAATTGAATAATTAAAGAATGTTTTCCTCTTTTATTTATGTACATACTCCTCATAGGTATTTTGTCTAAGTATTGTATAGACTTATTTTATTTACAAATTCTTTTGGGTTTTATTCTAAGGCTAATATGTATATGAATTATATATATTATTTACAAGATTCTAAAAATATAAATTTATAAAAATAATGAGTATTGAATAAAATGAATATTTTAATCAGGTATTATATACAAGAAAGGCCAAAAACCTAACTTCTGCATATGGACTCCAAAAATTATGAAACCAATTTTATAAAATAGTTTATGAAATGCTATATACAATTAAAGGTGAGTTTGGGTGATTTGGAGTTTGTATTTGTAAGATATGGGTCTGTGAATTTGAGATTTTGGCTTTTTATTATGTGTCCAAAATGTACACTCTGTATTATTTTTGCACAAACTCAATTTTGTATTTTTATTTACATTATTATCTACAACTTTCATGTACAAAGTTTCTTTGTTTGGTGAATAAATAATTATGTACAAAATAAGTACCAAAAATGCATAAATGAATGAATTAATAAATGAAGTATTTATTGTATACTGGCCCTTATCTCCCCCTACTTTATTCCTTGTCGACCAATTCCATGCTGGCCTTGGTCTTGGGGATAGGGTCATAAAATATTTGCAATATTTTATTCTTTTTTCTTTTCTTCTCTTTATTCTATAATTTTGGCATTAAAAACATTATTTAATGTACAATAAATACAAGAAACAATGAATGCTATTATATACAAATTAATGCTATTTACATGCATTTGCGGGGGTTTTTAAGGCCAAAATGATAGAATAAAGGTGATGAAATGGAGATTCATCAACGACCAGCTGGAGAGAGCACCAAGGATGCAAGGAGATGGGAATTAGATATGCCTCAAGCAATTAGGATTATTTTTGTAATTTTTTGTGAGAGAGAGAAATTTTGGCATGTAACATAATTTGGACTCTACTCTTCACAACGAGGTCCAGTGCCCGGGTGTCTGTTCACCTGGGGGCCTCGTCGCGGCTTTCTCGTGTTTTTCCGCTTTATTTTCTTTGTTTTCCGCTGTTTTGAGTTTTCCGCCTTTATTTTACTTTGTTTTGTGTGCATGGAACCCCTAGACATAGGCTTGCTTGATCGAGTAGACTAGGTCCAAACACCCTAATAACCTTGCATGCATTATAAACACGAAATTCGATGTGGTCAAAATTGGTGTCTCACACAAGGCGGAGACGACCGTCGCTGTGGCGACTCACAAGTGAATCTCGTATTTGATCAACAATTAACCCACACTAAAGATCAATAAATTAGAAATAATGTGGAGTTAAAATTTATTTTTAACTCTGCACAAATGGTGTATAGTGACAAGTATGCAGAGAGTTCGAACACAGGGAGCAAACAGGGTAATTCAAAAATTGTGCACAAGTGAATGTGTGTGTCAAGTGTCTACACTAAGCAAGCAATCAAAGGAAATTTTTGTGGGTTTTTAATTTTATAATTTTTTTAATTTAATTTTTAATTTTGTATATTGATTTTTAATTTTCTGATTTTTATAATTTTATAGTTTATATTTTTTCTTTTTTTTCAATATTGGAATTTAAAAACAATGTAATGAAAGGCAAGATAAAATATTTATAAAAATGCACAAAAATATCCAAAATTTCAGAAATAAAATGTTTTTGATATTTTTAATATTTTTTACTGTTTTTGTGATTTTTGGGGATTTTTCAAGGTGTTTTTGGTATTTTAAAATGTCAAAATAAGGGAAAACAGTGGAAAATGTGCTGGCTGTGAGTAAAATGAGAATTAAAATTATCAAACAGAAACCAAAATTTTTCACACTATTTTTCAAATAAAGAAAACAAAATAAAGAACAAACAGGAACTGAGTTTGTATTTTTTGGAGTTTTCTTTCATTTTATATATTTTTTGAAGTTTTAGAGTGTTTTTAAATTTTTAGTGTTTTTCTTTTGAGATTTTTAATGATTTTTGGCTGGGAGTTAAAACAAACTAAAAGACACAAAATATATTTTTTTGGGATTTTTCTGGGGAGTTTTTATATTTTTTTATGGAATTTAGAAGCTAGACAGTGCATAAAAAGCGTTTTTGATTTTTAATACATATAAAAATAAAACAAAATCAAAAACTAAATTGGTAGCGTGGAAGCACAAGTTAACAGGAGCTAAACCCTATTTTTGTGGAATTTTTGGACTTAGAATGATAATTTAAATAATTAGAACAAGCATCCAAATGTTAAACCGGCCTGGCAGGGGTAGATTTGCAATTTCTCAAACATCCAGGGGCGAACATGCAAATTTCCACAAAAGTTTGAACTGATTATTCAATTAATAGCACCAAAATTTAATTACAAAACCCGCCTGGGTGTTCTAGCAAATTTCCCACCAGGGCGCGTGACTTGCACACGCCTGGCGAGGATTAAACTGTAATTTCTCGAAAACCTGGGGGTTTACTTGCAATATTTCCAAAAAATATAACACGTGAAGTTAAAGTTTTGGTACTAAAACAAAATACAACAAAGACCGAGGGCCCCTCTGCAAAATGCCCCCACCTCGCGTGTACTAGTCACGTGAGGTGACGTGGCGAAGGACCTATACGCAAATAAATAAACTACGGGGGTGTTTGTGCAAATTAAACTACGCAATAGAGTTTCAGGACTAAATAGAAATTACAAAATTAACGGGGGGTTGACTGCAAAATACTCTCGCTAAGGCGATCCAACGGTGGTGCGGGCGCTGGTGACGCGTGGCGCGAATCCAACGGCTGGCAGCTAAGCGCGATCCAGCGGCAGGGAACGTGCCACTTATCCACGTGGCGGCCTCTCGGAAGGCGATGACGGTTCGCCCGTGGACCGCTAAGATCAGATCTCAGATGAGATCCGACGGTGGCAGGTGCTGGCGATCGGACGGTCCACGTTGGACCTGGGGTCCCCTCTTGATCGGACGGCAGCGAGGCGTGCTGGAAGAACATGGAAGAAGGACCGCCGGTGCGACCTTCTTCCGACGGTGGCGACTCGCTCCGGCGGTGGATGAGCTTCAAAATGGGCCCAGGAGGTTGCTGGAGGTCTCCTCTGTCGTCTGGAAGCGAAGGAGTGGCGTGGAGGTCGGCGGAGCTCTTCCACGGCGAAGCGGAAGTTGCGGTGCTCCAGGTGCTCCGGTGAAGGGTCAAAATGGCTCCAGATGCGTTAATGCACTCCAGTACCTGCAAGAAAATGTTACGGAGGTCGAGGGCAAAATGCCTCGACCTCGGGTGTCTCTCGGAGTGGCGTGGAAAGCGAGATAGGTACTCGCTGGAGTTGCGCTCCGGCGAGGTCATTAATGAAGCAATCAGGTGATTGATTGGACGAAGAAAAAGATGCGTAATGATCCTAAGGGTATGGTGAACACAAAAGGGATGAAAAGAGATGAAGAACGGCCTCGATGGCCTGGGGGCCATAGGGAGAAAATACCTCGACGGCGGAGCTTGCCGGAGGTGTGGAACACGCTCAGATATGGGGTATTCCGCCGCCTTGAAGCTCGGAGCTCGGAGCTGTCACCTCCAAGCGTCTCGAGCACGACCCAAGGGGGGAGAAATCTGGGAATTTGCAGTTCAAAATCGAAATGGAGTCGAGGGGTTGCTTAAGTATGGTTGACGGTCATGGTGGGAAGAATGAGGTGCAGTGGTGGTTGGCGTGATGCACGTCCCAAGATAAGCATTGGGTGTGCAAGGCGGTCGAACGAGGAAGAAGTTTGCAGAAGACCTTGAGTCGAAAAGATGAAAGGTTGATCCTCGAAAAAAGGGTGAAAGAGGGGTCAAAACCTCTCTGACACAGCTACAGGAGTAGGACCAGGGAGTTGACCCGAGGTCAACTCTCCTGGTCCCCTGGTTGGTCCACGTGGACTAACCAGGAAAAACTCCTGGAAAAAGATTTAAAAATTATTTAAAAAAATAGAAATAAGCCGAATTAAATAATAATTATAAAATAAAAAATATTCGTTATTTTATGTAGTATTTTATTATGATTTTTAATTATTTTTATGAGTTATATTTTTACAAGTTACCTTTTTAACCCTATATAGGTATAATACCTATGTATTTAAGTATTTAATTTTTATTTTATGTATTTTATTTTTATTAATTTCATTTCTTATTTTCTAAAATTATAAAACACTTTTAGATACACAAATATATTTTTATTTTATTTTTCTGATTTATTATGTATGTTAAATAAAATATAAGAGTGTTTTGTATAGGTATATGTATAGGCAGTATATCTATGTATTCTTTATACAAGTATTTTTATTTTTGTTTTTATTTATATTTTTATTCTTATTTTAATGTACATAATTATTATAAATAATATCTACAACATTATAAAAATATAAAAAAATGAATAAAGAATGAATAAAGAATAAATTGAATATTTTAATCTTGTACAATGTACAATGAGGGTCCAAAAGTCAACTTTCAAACCGTAGCTCCGCCAAATGCGAAACCACCGCCAATAAATAGATTATTTTCTTCTATATACAATTAAAGGTGAGTATGCTGCATTTGGAGTTGTCAGTTGTGAGATACAGGTCTGGGAAATTGGCATTCTGGATTTTTATTCAGACCATAACTTTTTATCTGTACATTATTTTTCTGTGAAATCAATTTTGTATTTTTATTTATTAAATTATCTATAACTTTCATGTACAAAGTTTCTTTATTTGATGTATAAAAAGTGGAACCAAAAGTAGGTCCCAAAATGAATAAAAAATGAATAAAATAAAAGGGTAGTTTTACTGTATTTTTGACCTTATCTCCCCCTACTTTATTCCTGATCGACCTATTCATCAAGATGCCTAGGTCTCGGGGCTTTGGGTCATAAATTATTTACAATATTTTATTCTTTTTCTTTTCTTTATTTATTCTATAATTTTGGCTTTAATTATAGTATTTTATACACTATATAGATGCACATGCATGAATGCTAAGATGATGATATTAAGGGTATTTACAGGCATTTGCTAGGGTTTTTGGTGCCAAAATGATAGAATAAAGATGATGAAATGTGGATTCATCATCCCCCTATACTTTACCTTTGCTAGTCCCTAGCAAACACTTATGCAATAAGTGCAAAAAAGAAACAGAAAGAAAAGAAAAAGAAGAAATGTGGATTTTATTTGATTGTCAAACTTGTCTTCACAACATCAAAGTTTGGAGCTTAAGTCGGACCTTTGGAATGTTAGTGCGGGCGGAACCTTAGTGAGAACCGTGTTTGAAATCCAACAGTCCTTGAGAATCCCAAAACTATGTCCAAGTCTCCTCAATAGCCAGGTCAGAAATACTTCAACTCATACGCAAACTCTTACGACTATGATTCTGACTTGTACAGTGTAAGTGATGGTGGCTCTCCCCAACTAGAATGACAAAGAAACTGACTTCTCCAGTATGACAACCCAATGATTCCCCAATCCAGCAACTCCATCCTCGAGGAGTGGGGTATTCCCTTCTAAGTTCAAGTGGCAACCAGCTCAAGAGGAGGGTATGAAGAGAAGAATGGACGGTAGCCAGTGTAGCTACCTATCCCGGGATGCAAGACCAGTGTAGTCAAGTCATCCTGCTGCAGGCTCATATGATATGACTTTGGAACTCAAGCTTGCTTATTGACTTGGTACATACTTGCAGGCTTTTATTTTTGTACATGCCTGAACACACTTTTTTTGAATACTATATACAACAGCATTTACATAAGGAGTTTTTCCTCTTGAGCCAGTAGACTATCCCTCTTTTGAAGCTTTATCGCAACCCACAACCTCATGTCTTTAGACTTCCTAATCACTGGACGGGTTGGGGTGCACTTCCCTCCCTAGAGGAGGACAAATGTTTCCACTTGTGTGCGTCTCATACCGGCAAATCCAATCCCCTCACCACTCCAACTGAGTTGAGCCATGTGAAAGGTGCAGGTGTCCAAGTTAGGTCATCATCAACAAGAGTCGTGTGTGTGCTCCGAAATACTCTACTTAGGCAGTCAAGAATCCATTGAACCAAGTCCAGTGATTCTCAAAGAATTAAGTCAACTAGACCTGAAGTACCTCGAACCCAGTTCCTATAAGGTTCCTGTTATTAGGTAGATTTTAAGGTCCAATCAAGCTCCAATCTCCGGATTTTACTTAGACTTGTTCAACTATCAAACTCAACCCGAAAAATGCTAATGCTATGCAAATGATATGCATAATGCAGAAAATATTTTTGTGATGCAATTTTCAAGGATTTTGACCTTTTTATGGATTTTTGAAAAGATGATGCATGCATATGCAGATGCATTTTTTTGTCTTTTTCAAAAAGGTTTTTCAAATGTTTTTGGATTTTAATTTTGCAAATGTTTTTGGTATTTTTGAAAACGAAAAGATTTTGGCTAAAAACTAGGTGATTAATATGTACACGGGAGTGCTTCTTCATATATACAAGAAGTGGATTTTAAGAATTTACAAGGGTAAGTGGTCATTTATATAAGTATATATATATAGTGGATTTTGGTGTAATGTAAGTATTCCTCAAACTTATTTGACACAAGCTTTTCACACAATTTTTGAAAACTATAGTCCAAAATAATTTTTACAAACATTTTTGCAAACATGTACACACATTTGAAAATCATTTTGCAAAGGCTTTCAAAACAATATATATAGGTTTTTCAAAATATTTTTGCAACCATTTTTCAAACCATTTGCAAATCATTTTTCAAACATTTTATTTCACACAAAGAAAAGAAATTTTACAAAACACACAATTTCACACAGGTTGAAAACATGTAACAAAATATTTTCAAAATAGTTTTCAATAAATGTTCACAAAGATTTTCAAACTATTTTTCAAACATTTTGCAAAAAACATTTTCACCTGATTTATTAATCAGTAATTACAATAAGAATTTGAGGAACAAAACACCTTTTTATTAAGGATTTTAATGAATTTTACAGAATAATTAGCCATATTATTAGGAAAATACGAAAGTACGAGTTATGGCTAAAGTATATACACAGTATATACGACCCCCCTATGCTTAGCTTGAGCTATGTCCTCATAGATCAGAGAGAAAAGAGAAGACATAACTCGTACTAAGTATAGACAAGTCTAAAGAATAAATAAATGGATGAATCAAACGAATGAGAAGTTGACCCCCCCTATACTTAGGATCAAATAATCCTAAGTATAACAGACTGTACACAAAGCAGGGAGGGTCAAGGGTGGGAATGAACAGATCGTACTCGGGTTGTCTCCCCCTATACTTAGGGTAAGATATCCCTAAGTATAGACAAGAAGAGGAGACAATGGAGAGGATCGAAATGAATATGACAGAACGCGGGTGCGACCCCCCTATACTTAGGACAAAGTACGTCCTAAGTATGGAAGACTGTCTACAAGGGCAGCACCTTTTTGATAGATACAGAAGATAGAAATGGAAAAGAAGAAAAGAAGAAAATAAATCAACAGATGAAATTGTGATATGAACAGATGGATCTGTACAGCAGATGATGGAATTGATCACCATGTATGAGATGCAGATGATGAGAGTCAAAGAACACATCTCATACCAGAAGAATGGGGGCAACGTCAATGGTCGGCGGATCATGATCTAGATATAATTTCAGGCGTTGACCATTGACGCGGAAGGTAGTAGAAGATGACGGTTCGGATATGTCGATGTTGCCATTGTCATGTACCTTCCTGACCACATACGGACCTTTCCACTTGCTCTGCAACTTCCCTGGGAATAATTTCAGCCTGGAATCAAACAACCATACTCTCTGATCTGGCTCAAACTGTTTATGGCTGATATGCGAATCGTGCCATGTCTTCACTTTCTCTTTGTACTGTAGGCTGTTCGAAAAGGCTGTATCTCTAAGTTCTTCCAGGGCTGCCAATTCTGCTCTTCTCTGGTCTCCTATACTCTCGGGATCCAAAAGCAACTCAGTGACTGCCCAAAAAGATTTATGCTTGATCTCCACTAGCAAATGGCACGGCTTGCCATAGACGAGACGAAAGGGAGACGTCCCCAATGGATTCTTGAAAGAAGTCCGATAAGCCCACAAGACCGAGTCCAAAAGCTGTGACCAATCCTTTCGGTCTGGGCGGACAACTTTCTGCAAGATAGTCTTTATCTCCTGATTCGATACTTCGACAAGACCATTAGTCTGAGGGTGATACGGTGTGGCAACCCGATGGTCGATGCCGAACTCGTCTGCAATGGCCCTGACTTTGTCATTGATGAAGTGAGACCCCCCGTCTGAAATCAAGACTCTAGGTACCCCGAACCGTGAAATGATATTTTTCCTCAAAAATTTGCAAACGGTTTTAGCATCTGCGGCTCGGGCGGGGATGGCCTCAACCCATCGGCTGACATAATCCACAGCGAGCAAAATATGCTTGAATCCCTGACTCTTAGGAAATGGGCCCATGAAATCAATCACCCACGCATCAAAAACCTCACAGAAGTGAATGGGTTGCATGGGCATCATGTCTCTCTGTCCGCAGGTTCCCATTTTCTGACAGTTGGTACATCTCTTCACGAACTCATCAGAATCCTTGAAGAGAGTAGGACACCATAGGCCGGATTGAAGCACCTTCTGTGCTGTCCTTTTTCCAGAATGATGTCCTCCTGCCTCAAGCTTGTGGCAGTATGTGAGGACGCTATGATGCTCTTCTTGAGGAATGCACCTTCTCCAGATACTGTCCCCTCCTTCATGATAAAGGACGGGATCCTCCTAATAGTAAAACTTGGCCTTCGCCAGGAAGGTCTCAAGTTTCTGCCTGGGCCAACCTTGTGGAACCGTCTTGTCTACAAGATAGTTCACAATGTCAGCGTACCACGGGAGCGAGGTGACAGCCAAGATCGCCTCATCTGGGAATGTCTCTGTGATAGGTGCGCTGGGCTCAGATTCCTCAAGATTCTCCAATCTAGAGAGATGATCCGCCACCACATTCTTGACTCCAGGCTTGTCCTTAATCTCAATATCAAATTCCTGGAGTAGAAGGATCCATTTGGTGAGACGTGCTTTGGCATCCTTCTTAGACATTAGGTACCGGATGGCGATGTGATCAGTGTAGATGGTTACTCTAGATCTGAGAATGTAAGATCGATACTTATCAAGAGCGAAGACTACGGCCAGCATCTCTTTCTCAGTCACAGTGTAATTCCGCTGAGCGGCATCCAAGGTCCGGCTGGCGTAGTGAATGGCAAAAGGTAATCCATCCCTCCTCTATCCAAGCACAGCCCCAACGGCAAAATCTGAAGCATCCGTCATGATCTCGAATGGGAGAGACCAATCGGGTGGCTGAAGGACAGGAGCTGAAACAACCATATTTTTGAGAGTTTCAAATGATTCAAGACACTTATCATTGACGATAAACTCGGTGTCTTTCGTCAGCAAGTCAGTGAGTGGTCGGGCAATTCGACTGAAGTCCTGAATGAACCGTCGGTAGAAACCGACATGCCCCAGAAAAGACCGTAACTGACGCAAGTTGGACGGTGGATTGAGTTTTCTGATGATATCCACCTTAGCCGGATCGACCTCCATGCCCCTGTTGGATACGATATGACCAAGGACCGTCCCTTGAGTCATCATGAAATGACTCTTCTCCCAGGATAAAACAAGGTTGACCTCAATGCAGCGCTTGAGCACACGGTCTAGGCAGTCAAGACAAGCATCGAACCCGTCGCCATAGACCGAGAAGTCATCCATGAAGACCTCTAAACAGTCACCCACCATGTCCGAGAAGATGGACAACATGCACCTTTGGAATGTCGCCGGAGCGTTACATAGACCAAAGGGCATCCGTCTGAAAGCATAAGTCCCAAACGGACAGGTGAATGTCGTTTTCTCCTGGTCTTCGGGCGCAATGGCCACTTGATTGTATCCAGAGTACCCATCAAGGAAACAATAATGACTCTTCCCAGCTAACTGCTCGATAATCTGATCAATCAAGGGTAGCGGGAAGTGATCCTTCTTGGTGGCCTCATTTAATCGTCTGTAGTCCACACAGACCGTCCAAGAAGTAGGTACTCTGGTAGCGATCTCCTCTCCAGACTCATTGACAACTGTAGTGATACCTGTCTTCTTGGGTACCACATGTAGCGGACTTACCCATTTGGAGTCGGAGATGCGATAGATGAAATCGGCGCTCCACCACCTTGAAATTTCTTTCATGACTACATCTCGAAGATTCGGGTTCAGACGTCGTTGGAACTCACGCGACGGCTTAGCGTTATCCTCAAGATAGATGTGGTGAGAGCAAAGATTTGGGCTCAGCCCCTGGAGATCAGCTATACTCCAACTGATTGCCTTGCGGTTTCTTTTAAGAACCTCCATCAGACGAGATTCTTGCTCTTCAGTCAAATCTGCTGAGATAATGACTGGGTACATTTCTGGCTCACCTGCAAGGAATCTATATGTCATCGACTGCGGCAGAGGTTTCTGTTCTGGACAACTGGGAGGTGGCAGATCTGGCTTCTGATATGTCTGTGTAAATGCTACCAGGTCTGCATGGGAGAACTCTCGCTCTGCATGAATTTCTGACGAAGGGCGGCCTGCTGAATCATCTATAAACTGCACTGGCTCGCACTCTGTCATGGTTGTTGGCTCCGAAGGAATCAGACAAGGTAAATAATCATCAAAGTCATCCCAGTCAATGTCTGAATCCGAGGGATTAGAAGAAGATGAACATGATTGAAATTCCTCAGCACCAGTCATCACAAAACTGTCAGCTTCAGATATATCCTCATCCAGGGATGTGCTCTCCCGGCTCTCGACTGCCATGAGCTTGAGATATAGTGAATCTGTAGGCAAGGCGAGGGTCGGTGCTACAGGATCTTTCCAGTTGGATTCATCATCAGTCATCTCAAAATCACAAACCTGGTGGATGTCTAGCTCTCCCTCTGTCATCTGCTCGGCTTCACTGGACTGCTCTGAGCACTCTAACTCTCTGGATTGGTCTCCTCGATCGTCTCTATTTGTATGGTTTCGCCCTCTACGCGAAAGCATACCTTCCCACTATCATGGTCGGTCACCGCCTTGGCTGTGGCCAAGAATGGACGTCCGAGAATGATGGGGGCATCAGTTACCGACTCAGGGATCTCCATGTCCAACACAACGAAGTCCACGGGGAATTTCAGGCCCTGAATGGCAACGACCACGTCTTTCAATAACCCCTTCGGCCTCTTAGTCGACCTGTCAGCAAACTGAAGGGCTGTCCTGCTCCTAAGAAGAGGACCAAACTCGAATCGGTCGAGTAAGGCTGCCGGAAGAAGGTTAATTGAAGAGCCGCTGTCTAATAGAGTACGATCAAACTGCTGCTCCTGAATCTTGCATCTGACATAGGGAGATCCTGCATCTGGTCGCTTAGCTGGCAGCTTGTTCTGGATGGTGCAGCAAGTGGACTGAGTGAGCACATGGATTTGATCTCTGTGATTCCTCCTCTTCCTGCGGACGGTAGTCTTCTCTTTCAGGTTCTTCTTGAAGAGGGGGATGTGCTCAAGCGCTTCTTGTAGAGTCAGCTGAATGTAGAATCTGTCTATCATCTGATTGCCGAACTCTACCTGTTGCTCTTTTTTGGGATTTTCTCTTTTATTCCCCTTCGCTCGGCGGAGTGCCTCAGGGAAGGGGATGGTAGGGGCCTCCTCAGATGGAGGACTAGGAATCGGTCCCTGTGCCTGTGAAGAAGGAGAATCCATACAATAATCATCATTCACCACATATGGATCCGCAATTTCAACAGAAACCTTTCCTTTATTCATATTTTTGTTTTTCTTTTTGTTCCCACAGTCTCTAGGTACAAAATGTGGCAACATCACAGATGGTGGCTCAACAAAAGTAGATGTAGTGGCCTTAGCACCACCACTAGCACCGGTCTTCGCGGTATTAGCACCGCGCTCTGGTTCATCATCCAAAATGGTGGCTTCAGCACCACCGTCTGCATCTGGTCTCACGACGACATCAGCACCGTCGTCTGGATCTCCATCATTGGTGGCATCAGCACCACCATCTTCAACATCATCATTAGCGGCATCAGCACCGCTATTCTGCTCCTCTGGCGCTCCTGGTTTAGCATCTGGTTGTCGCTCAGAAGAGGCGCCGCCGGCTGGCATCCTACCGCTCCTAGTAGTCACAAAATCAGCATCATTCAAAGAATAAGACATATCATTCAAATCGTCACTAGGAGAGGTATCCTATGTAAACTCTACCTGCTCAGACTTCCTTTTCAGATTGTTCGGGTTAGGTTCAATCTGAGCGGGTATGGCGGCCTTGCCTTTTATGATGTCCCTCATCTCCTGCCGGAATTCATCCATTTCTTGCCTGAAAGAGGCTCGTTGTTCAGATAGCAAGCATGCAAGATCATCAAGAGCTGGGTTCTCAAAGGCAGGACCCTGAGAACCGGATGGTTGTCCCTGCTGGAAATGGGGTTGCTGCTGCTGTTGTGGCTGATACTGGGGGGAAGGATGGTGATAGGAGTGCTGAGGCTGCTGTCGCTGCCTCCACTGCTGTCCCTGATAGGAGGGAAGAGGACCACTCTGGTATTGCTGTTGATTGGCATACTGGGGCTGCTGGTGTTGCTGCTGTGGCTGGCTGTTCTGCTGTCCTTGGGCAGGGTTCTGCTGCTGGGAAGAGGATCCACCATTGCCCCAACAGAATCCGGGGTGATCCCGACGAATCCTGGGCTGAGGGTACCGGTCGTACCAAATCCCATTGACTTCCATCAATGGTTCCTACTCAAAGGAGGGTGGAGGAAGAACTGCCAACGACTGCTCCGGCTGATAGACCACCATCTGCGTATCCGAAGATGGCGGTTGAGATGGATAGTACTGCAACAAGGGAACCGGATCTGCCTGAATGTGATTCACCTGGCGGTATGATGTAGATGCCTGGTTGGAATTGCTGCTACTCGGATCAGCACGTGATCTGGGAGGCTGTTGTGACTGAGTTTGTGCCTCCTGAATGCACAAGATCTGTGTCTTCAGATCACTCATGGTCTTGGCAATTTGGTCCATCTGGGCCATGCCTTGCATATGTTTCTTCTCGAGGATCTCGAGGCGGTCCAGCTTCTCACTGATGATGCCCATGTCGGTTGCGGCTGATTCAGCTTGGGCTGCGGCAGCTGACACTGTGTTGGGACCAGCATCGATGCGGGCGATCCTCTGAAATGATCCCGCTACTTGCGGGGGCTTCTATTGTGTATAGACTCGGGCTTGGGCCATCACTGTGGAGTTTTCTGCCATGCCTTCGTAGATGGCCCAGACGTCGTCTTCTCCCTTGGAGAAATAAGACCCACCGCAAGAGGCATTCACTAGCCCCTGCAGCTCCGGTGTCAGCCCACAGAAGAAACTCTGCACGAGATTGGGCTTGGAGATGTCATGATGTGGACACCGGTCGATGAGCTCTCTGAATCGATCCCAGGCTTCATGGAACTGTTCATTTGGGATCATGACGAAGTTACTGATCATGGCTCAAGCTGCGTTGGTCCGGCCGAGAGGGTAGTACTTCTTCAGGTACGCGGTCCGGAGATCTGCCCACGTGTCGACGAATCGCCCAAGGTGTTTGAGCCAATATGCGGCTCAGTCAACCAAAGAGAATGGAAAGGCGATCATCTTTATGATGTCCTCAGTCATCAACCGATCATGGATGGTGCTGCAAATCATCTCGAATTCCTGGAGGTGGAGGTGCGGCTCTTCGGTCGGCAACCCATGGAACTTGGGTAGAAGCTGGATAGTGTGGGGCCGAAGCTCGAAATCTCCGTGAATTGGCGGGAGTCTGATCCAACGGTGAGTGAGGGATGCAACTGGGTTGTGCAACTCCCTCATGATGGTCTGCGGCGGTCGCTCAGCGTCTGGATCGCCTCCTCCTGCATCTGGTCCTCCTCCTCCTCCACCGCCACCGCCCCCAGGTCGGTTCTCTCTCATCTGTGCTATTTCTCTCATCATATCACCCATGAATGTTCCCTGGTCACGGATCTATCTCTGCATGGTCTCTAGAGATGCTAACAAAGAGTTGTTGATGGCCACCTTATCAATTATGAATGGAGGGTGATCATGGTCATCTGGGTGCTCGCCTCTGTCTCCCATCGCTGGATTTTCTGAAAAAGCAAAAGAGGCCATTTCAGGTGCTGTCGAATGAGCCGAACTCTGTGATGCACTGAATTCTGAAACAATTAGACTGAGAGAAGGAGAATGGGAAGGGTGGTCGAGGGGGAACAGGGTGGATGTGAACTCAGGCTCGGAGAGTGGACTCTCCGAGGTATTCCTAGATGAATGAGGAGGAGTGCTAGATAGCGGTGCCGACAAAGTCGGCCTAAGAGATCTCCGTCCCATCATCTTGATTATTTGGGAAGAGCAGGGAAAATGCAAGAGAAGAAGAAAGGGAATGAAATGAGATGCAACAAAATCGCGCACAATTGTGCTGTGTTTTTGATCTTGACCTAAACAAATCTAGCAATCAAACACAAAGCAGGGGTAAGTTCACCAACTCAACATGTGAAGCCGTGAAGGTTCGGCTTTTTATCTTGTCAGTTTTAGCTTGTTTTCAGGAATTTATCTTTTCACGAGTCCTTAGAACGCTACGCCTAAAGGAGAGAGAGTACTGCCGGGAAAGTGTCCCCGTACTTGTCCTCCTCCTGTGTAACCTGTAACTTGCGCTTTTTAAGGTCCTTGTAACCCTTACTGGATCCCTACGCAGCCAAAGAAATAGAGGGAGGAAGCCGATAGGCGAAACCGATACTTCGGATCTCGCTCGCAACGGAATCACCCGTGAGCGTGCAAGATCCTACTCGGACGCAACCGGTGAGACAGACACACCCATGAAGGCGTGTCCTAAGCTCGGTACTTCGGACAAGGTCGGCGCTCACACAATAGTGAGTCACCAATGGCGACCAAGCCCTACTCGACTACGTACGATAGTAGCGCCAATACTTCGGAAATCCAGGCAATACACAAGGCAGCCACAAGTTGGGTTTTTGGCTCTAATCCTTACGAAGCGCTCACCTCACTTGGAAGGAGACCTTCCCATGCAACCTGAATACAAGTGAGGGTGTTACTCTCCCCAAGCAATGAATCCAATTACCGATTTTATTTTTGGTCAAGTTTTCTTAGCAGTCCCTTTTTTAATTTTTTTGGTGTTATCGCTTCTTTTGAGTAGATTCAAACAAGCGCCTAATGGTTTTTGTATTTTCTTTATCCTACTTTGTTCCAAAAATAGAGGGAGAATAGAGTCGGAAAAGCCGTGCAAGTCGACACCAAGGTGGAAATCTCACCTTTGTGCCTGAATGATGCATGCAAAGTAAGAACACTTACAGCGAATCCTAGCTCTCTCCATGCAGGATGCAAAGCAGAATTTGTAAACCTATGCTATATGGCGATATGCAAAAACGGAAATCGTCCTAGAATAGGCAACTGCTAGTGTGAAGAACCACAAGCTAGCCACTAACTCTCAATCCGAGTGTCCGGTCTAGGCTCACCCCTCCTCTGCTCAACACATTTGAGTTAGGAGAAAGCGCTTGTTCGGGAATGAGCTCGCGGCGCGTGGATCGAAAGCTAAGAGCTAACTATTTAATTAGTCTAAGTCCAACAACGAACTATAGGAGCATGCAAAGGTAATTAGTGTGTTTGGACCTATTCTAATCGAATCAAGCAGGACCTATAATCTAAGGGCTCAATCCACAAAAGAAAGGAAAAAGGAAAACAAAACCGGAAAATGACAAGCGATAAAAAACGCGAGAAAAACCGCGGTGAGCCCCCGGGAGAACAAACACCCGGAAATTAGGCCCGGTAGTGTGAGTGTCCAAGAGTCCAATGTACTTGTATTATTACAAATTAATAAATCACTCTCTCTCACAAAATAAAATGAAAGCTAAACTAATCACTCTCTCACTCCTCCTGCTCTCTCCTGCCGGCCTGGCTAGAGAAAGGCAGGCTCCGCTTCCCAAGGATGCTTCAGGTCACCTAGGCGATCCGCCTTGCTCCGCGGTCCCTCGCAAGAAGACAAGAAAGGATGGTCAGATAGCTCAATCAATATAGATCAAAAATGTAAGAGAGATGAAATGAAGCTATGGTAAACAACAAACACAAGTAAACAAAAATGAGCTACTCGTTGTTGCTCCCCGGCAACGGCGCCATTTGATAAACACGAAATTCGATGTGGTCAAAATTGGTGTCTCACACAAGGCGGAGACGACCGTCGCTGTGGCGACTCACAAGTGAATCTCGTATTTGATCAACAATTAACCCACACTAAAGATCAATAAATTTGAAATAATGTGGAGTTAAAATTTATTTTTAACTCTGCACAAATGGTGTATAGTGACAAGTATGCAGAGAGTTCGAACACAGGGAGCAAACAGGATAATTCAAAAATTGTGCACAAGTGAATGTGTGTGTCAAGTGTCTACACTAAGCAAGCAATCAAAGGAAATTTTTGTGGGTTTTTAATTTTATAATTTTTTTTAATTTAATTTTTAATTTTGTATTTTGATTTTTAATTTTCTGATCTTTATAATTTTATAGTTTATATTTTTTTTCTTTTTTTTCAATATTGGAATTTAAAAACAATGTAATGAAAGGCAAGATAAAATATTTATAAAAATGCATAAAAATATCCAAAAATTCAGAAATAAAATGTTTTTGATATTTTTAGGATTGTTTACTGTTTTTGTGATTTTTGGGGATTTTTCAAGGTGTTTTTGGTATTTTAAAATGTCAAAATAAGGGAAAACGGTGGAAAATATGCTGACTGTGAGTAAAATGAGAATTAAAATTATCAAACAGCAACCAAATTTTTTCACACTATTTTTCAAATAAAGAAAACAAAATAAAGAACAAACAGGAACTGAGTTTGTGTTTTTTGGATTTTTCTTTGATTTTATATATTTTTTTGAAGTTTTAGAGTGTTTTTAAATTTTTAGTGTTTTTCTTTTGAGATTTTTAATGATTTTTGGCTGGGAGTTAAAACAAACTAAAAGACACAAAATATATTTTTTTGGGATTTTTCTGGGAGTTTTTATATTTTTTATGGATTTTAGAAGCTAGACAGTGCATAAAAAGCAAGTTTTTTATTTTTAATAAATATAAAAATAAAACAAAATCAAAAACTAAACCCTATTTTTGTGGAATTTTTGGACTTAGAATGATAATTTAAATAATTAGAACAAGCATCCAAATGTTAAACCGGCCTGGTAGGGGTAGATTTGCAATTTCTCAAACATCCAGGGGCGAACATGCAAATTTCCACAAAAGTTTGAACTGATTATTCAATTAATACGACCAAAATTTAATTACAAAACCCGCCTGGGTGTTCTAGCAAATTTCCCACCAGGGCGCGTGACTTGCACGCGCCTGGCGAGGATTATACTGTAATTTCTCAAAAACCTGGGGGTTTACTTGCAATATTTCCAAAAAATATAACACGTGAAGTTAAAGTTTTGGTACTAAAACAAAATACAACAAAGACCGAGGGCCCCTCTGCAAAATGCCCCCACCTCACGTGTACTAGTCACGTGAGGTGACGTGGCGAAGGACCTATACGCAAATAAATAAACTACGGGGGTGTTTGTGCAAATTAAACTACGCAATAGAGTTTCAGGACTAAATAGAAATTACAAAATTAGCAGGGGGTTGACTGCAAAATACTCTCGCTAAGGCGATCCGACGGTGGTGCGGGCGCTGGTGACGCGTGGCGCGAATCCAACGGCTGGCAGCTAAGCGCGATCCAGCGGCAGGGAACGTGCCACTTATCCACGTAGCGGCCTCTCGGAAGGTGATGACGGTTCGCCCGTGGACCGCTGAGATCATATCTCAGATGAGATCCGACGGTGGCAGGTGCTGGCGATCGGACGGTCCACGTTGGACCTGGGGTCCCCTCTTGATCGGACGGCAGCGAGGCGTGCTGGAAGAACAGGGAAGAAGGACCGCCAGGGTGACCTTCTTCCGGTGGTGGCGACTCGCTCCGGCGGTGGATGAGCTTCAAAATGGGCCCAGGAGGTTGCTGGAGGTCTCCTCTGTCGTCTGGAAGCGAAGGAGTGGCGTGGAGGTCGGCGGAGCTCTTCCACGGCGAAGCGGAAGTTGCGGTGCTCCAGGTGCTCCGACGAAGGGTCAAAATGGCTCCAGATGCGTTAATGCACTCCAGTACCTGCAAGAAAATGTTACGGAGGTCGAGGGCAAAATGCCTCGACCTCGGGTGTCTCTCGGAGTGGCGTGGAAAGCGAGATAGGTACTCGCCGGAGTTGCGCTCCGGCGAGGTGATTAATGAAGCAATCAGGTGATCGATTGGACGAAGAAAAAGATGTGTAATGATCCTAAGGGTATGGTGAACACGAAAGGGATGAAAAGAGATGAAGAACAACCTCGATGGCCTGGGGGCCAGAGGGAGAAAATACCTTGACGGCGGAGCTTGCCGGAGGTGTGGAACACGCTCAGATATGGGGTATTCCGCCGCCTTGAAGCTCGGAGCTCGGAGCTGTCACCTCCAAGCATCTCGAGCACGACCCAAGGGGGAGAAATCTGGGAATTTGCGGTTCAAAATCGAAATGGAGTCGAGGGGTTGCTTAAGTATGGTTGACGGTCATGGTGGGAAGAACGAGGTGCAGTGGTGGTTGGCGTGATGCACGTCCCAAGATAAGCATTGGGCGTGCAAGGCGGTCGAACGAGGAAGAAGTTTGCAGAAGACCTTGAGTCGAAAAGATGAAAGGTTGATCCTCGAAAAAAGGGTGAAAGAGGGGTCAAAACCTCTCTAACACAGCTACAGGAGTAGGACCAGGGAGTTGACCCAAGGTCAACTCTCCTGGTCCCCTGGTTGGTCCACGTGGACCAACCAGGAAAAACTCCTGGAAAAAGATTTAAAAATTATTTAAAAAAATAGAAATAAGCCGAATTAAATAATAATTATAAAATAAAAAATATTCGTTATTTTATGTAGTATTTTATTATGATTTTTAATTATTTTTATGAGTTATATTTTTACAAGTTACCTTTTTAACCCTATATAGGTATAATACCTATGTATTTAAGTATTTAATTTTTATTTTATGTATTTTATTTTTATTAATTTCATTTCTTATTTTCTAAAATTATAAAACACTTTTAGATACACAAATATATTTTTATTTTATTTTTCTGATTTATTATGTATGTTAAATAAAATATAAGAGTGTTTTGTATAGGTATATGTATAGGCAGTATATCTATGTATTCTTTATACAAGTATTTTTATTTTTGTTTTTATTTATATTTTTATTCTTATTTTAATGTACATAATTATTATAAATAATATCTACAACATTATAAAAATATAAAAAAATGAATAAAGAATGAATAAAGAATAAATTGAATATTTTAATCTTGTACAATGTACAATGAGGGTCCAAAAGTCAACTTTCAAACCGTAGCTCCGCCAAATGCGAAACCACCGCCAATAAATAGATTATTTTCTTCTATATACATTTAAAGGTGAGTATGCTGCATTTGGAGTTGTCAGTTGTGAGATACAGGTCTGGGAAATTGGCATTCTGGATTTTTATTCAGACCATAACTTTTTATCTGTACATTATTTTTCTGTGAAATCAATTTTGTATTTTTATTTATTAAATTATCTATAACTTTCATGTACAAAGTTTCTTTATTTGATGTATAAAAAGTGGAACCAAAAGTAGGTCCCAAAATGAATAAAAAATGAATAAAATAAAAGGGTAGTTTTACTGTATTTTTGACCTTATCTCCCCCTACTTTATTCCTGATCGACCTATTCATCAAGATGCCTAGGTCTCGGGGCTTTGGGTCATAAATTATTTACAATATTTTATTCTTTTTCTTTTCTTTATTTATTCTATAATTTTGGCTTTAATTATAGTATTTTATACACTATATAGATGCACATGCATGAATGCTAAGATGATGATATTAAGGGTATTTACAGGCATTTGCTAGGGTTTTTGGTGCCAAAATGATAGAATAAAGATGATGAAATGTGGATTCATCAATGCACCTATAGTATGATTTTGGACTTAGATCAAACTCTAAACAGTCACATCATTACCTTCAAGCCAACGTGCCACGAGCTCTCCCTGCCAAGCGCTTCTCCTGAACTCGATGTGTCGAGAGGAGGATGGGTGAGCCTAGATCGGACTCCTGGGTTGAAGGACGGTGACCGACTTGTGGTTCTTCACGCTAATAGCAGCTAATGTTTAGGACGATGTTATCGCTTGCATACCGCCATGTAGATAGGTTTAAAATTCTGTTTTGCATACCGCATGGAGAGAGCTGGGATGCACTGTAAGTCTTCTAACTCAGCATGCATCATTCGGTTCAATGGTGAGATTTCCATCATGGAACCACTTGCACGGCTTTTCCGCTATCTCCCTCTGATTTTGAGAACCTAGGACTTAAATGGAAATCTACAAAAACATTAGGCGCTGGTATGAAAACAAACTCAAAAAAAGTGAAAATCCAAAAAGCTAAAACAAGGGGACTGCTAAATAAACTTTGACCTTAATTAAAATCCGTAATGGACTATCATTGTATCGGGTTCATAAAGCCCTCATTGTTTTCAGGTACCTTTGGAGGGGGACCAAAACCCTACTTCCATGAGCGAGGCACGTCCCATAAGGAATAGAGCCAAAATTCCAGTCTGCAACTGCCTTGTGTATCGCTTGGATTTCCGAAGTAATGGCGCTTCTATCGTACGTGACCGAGTAGGGCCTTGTCAGCGATGGTGTTCCCGCCTTGTATGGAACATTGATATGGTCTGAAGTATTGAGCATAGGCCACGCCTTCATAGGGGTGTATGTCTCATCGGTTTGCATCCGAGTAGGTTCTTGTATGCTCACGGGTGATTCCGTTGCGAGTAAGAAACCGAAGTATTGGTTTCGCCTATCAGCTTCCTCTCTCTTTTTCTTTGGCTGAGTAGGAATCCAGGAAGGGTTACAAGGACCTTAAAAAGTACAGACTACATGTTACAAAGGAGGAGTACAAGTACGGGATTATTTTCTGGCAGTACTCTCTCTTCTATAGGGTTAGCGTGCTAAGGACTTGTTAAAAGATTTGCCTGAAATAACAACTCTAAAACTGAAAAGATAATAAATAGCCGAACCTTCACGGCTTCACTTGGCGTGAGTTGGTGAACCCAATCTTGTATTGTGATTGTATGGATCTAGATTAAGGTTCAAAGATCGAGTCCCGCGCCTTTGCGCAAATTTTGTTGTGTCATTCTCCTTTGACCACCCCGCTCAGCCAAGCCTTTCTACTGTTTTGCACTCCTTTTTAGTCCTCGTTGACCATCGTATCCTTCTTCCAACATCCAATCCTCTTTTGTGCTTCGCGAAGTTGATCCATGGATGGTTTCATTCGGGACCCCGCCGACACCCACATCGATTCCATAGACTCAACTCCGCCAATAAATTCAAGGCGATTCCCAAGAACCTGATCTGGACTTTGCGGATCGATCTCTAGACTCCTCGTCTTCTACCTTTCTTTTGGTCACCTAATAAACTGGGATCACTTTCGTCCCGCTTTCGTCATTGTGAATGGAAGTTGATTACAGTCCACATCTTTTTCCATTCACAACATGCTGGGGTTGACCTGAATTCCAGCTTCATCATGACAGCTGTACAATATTGCAACTGGTCTGATGTGGACTATCTCATTCTGCAGATAGAAGACAGATCAAGCCCTGGAGACTACTCCGGAGTTCATTTCGTCAGATTCAGACCCTGATATGGCTCCTCAAGGAAAGGGCAAGGGTCAGCAGCCACCTCAACCAGAAGGACAGTTGCCAGATTAGAATCTGGTTAATGCACTACTGTTGGCATCTATCCAGGCCATCCAACAGCATCTGACAGAGCAGGCCCTAGCGCAGGTAGCTTTTCAGGATATGTTGAACGATGTGATGAATCGAGCCGAGGGAGGAGGAGGCAGAAGAGCAGGTGGAGGCGGGGGAGGAGGTGGTGGTCCACCTGACGATGACGATCCAGAATTACCGCCACCCAAGCCTACACTAAAAGAGACATACAATCTTGGGGACAACCAGATGACCGAGTGGATCCTTATTCCACCGGTGCACGCTCACTTTGAGCTGAAACCCCAGTTCCTTGCTCTTCTCCCGACATTCCATGGAAACACCAGTGAAGAGCCGTACATCCACCTGCAGCAGTTCTCACGCATTTGTCGCACTACTCACTATCCCAATGTCCCTTTGGACATTGTCAAGATGATGGCGTTCCCCTTCAGCTTACAAGACAAGGCCCTTTACTGGGTCAACCATCTGGGGAAGGTTGTGACGACCTGGGAGGAATTGAAATCAGCTTTCCTCCATAAATACTATCCTCTCGGGCGGCTCAACCAAATGCGAGCCCGAATTAGTAACTTCTCCCAAGGAGCCCACGAGTCCATACATGAAGCATGGGAAAGATTCATCGATATGCAGGAGAAATGCCCCCACCATGAGATACCGAAGACCAGTCTGGTCCAACACTTCTTTGGGGGCCTGAGCATCGAGGGCCAAAGGCTCGTTGACGCGGCATGTGGGGGTTCGCACTTTAACAAGGATGAAGACGTGGTATGGTAGATATTCGAAGAAATGGCCGAAGGAGAGGTCGCCCTCTCTTCATCCAAGGCATATCAGAAGCAGCCCCAGATCCTTCAGAAACAAGTACACATGGCTGCATCCCGAGAAGCAGAGAGAGATGAGAGCTCCAACCTCAGTATCATCGGGGACCATCTCTCGAAAGTCGATATCATTGAGAAGCGATCACAGGACCTTGAAAAACTTGATGTGATTGAGAAGAGGACTCAGAATTTAGACAAGCTTGATCAGATCACCAAGCAACTTGAACTGTTGGTGGGCACCATCAACTCTGTTCAGTCGGCAGCACCATCAGAAGCTCCAGCTGAGAAGAAGGACGAGAATCAACCGCAGCATCAGCCTCAGCCAAGCCAGCAGCCACCGGCAGTCCAGCACGTGTATACGTGCAGGTGCCCGACCAGGGCCAACCGCAACAGCAGATGGTTGTGTACCAACCAGAGTTTCTTTCAGGATCCGATCCAGTCTTTTCACCACCACCCCTAATTCAGGAAGTGAACGGGGTATGGAGTAATGAAACACAGCCGACCCGTCCTATGGGACAACCTCTAGGTCAGCCACTCGCCAACCGGCAATACCATCAATCTCAGGGTGGTTGTTTTGGACAGTCCTCTCAACCACCGCAACAGTATCATCAGCCTCCCCAGTATGCAAATCAATGGAGGCAGAATCAACCATACCAGCAGCCGCAATACCGCCGCTCACAGCCGTTTCATCAGTATGTGGCTGCTTCACCTCAGCAGTACTCACAGTATCCTCCTCCCTCTTATCAACAGCTTCAACTTCCTGCGCCACCCCAGCACCACCAGCAACAACCTCATCACCCACCCATGCAACAACAGCGTGGTCTGTACGCTGAACCCACTGAGGTACCCCCTGTGAACCCAACTCTGGATTGTCTGGTCCAACTCGTCAAAGGGCTGGCAGATATGACCAAGAGGCTCGACGACCTGACCGCCACCAGAACCACTATCCCAGCTCAGGTCGAGGCCAACCCCAATAATTTCAAAAAGAAAGAGCAGGTAGAATGTGATGTCATGTCCGTGTCTGAAAATGATATTACTGTTTATTCTAATGTTGTTACTCTCAGGAGCGGTAGGGCCTTGCATCCGCCTGCTACTAAGAATGGGGTGAATAAAGGAACAGGTGGATCTTCATCTTCCGCATCAGTCGTGCCAGCTACAGGGGCGGGTGAGGAGGAAGAAGAAGGAGAAGCCATTCCAGCCGTCGTGCAGTGCCAGCAGCCCCAGCTAAAAATACAAAAAAAATCAGCAAAATCAAAAACAACAAAAAGAAGTTTGCAGCCGAAGCAAAGCCGGGACAGCCTTAGAGGAGCCGCCAGCAGCAGCCGATCCCTTGCCAGCCGACGGAGCAGATGCTATACTTTTTGCTCGCCCCTTAGTACTAGTTGTCAGGATACAATTTGTACTCCTTTTTGTAATTTGCATGTACAACATTCTATGGGCAATGGTTTTGATGTAAATAATAACTCTGTTTTTCCTGATAGAGATGCACATATTCCTTTCCCTCAGGCAAAACAAAAATCCAAAAAATTGCAAAAAGAAAAAGTGCTTTGTATGATCCTGGAGTTGTGGACATACTAGACAATCTAATTGTTGAGATGCCCTTACTGAAGGTCGTGGAGTACATGCCATCTATCAAGAAAGGACTGAAAGAAGCATGTACGAGTAAGCGTCGCCCAGCACAGGAGAACAGACGCAAAGATGTAGAAAAGCACGTGCTCTCCATGGCCACTGTTGCAGCTATCAGCAATCTCCCACAGAAGAAATAAGACACAGGAACACCTCTTATCAATTGTGAGATTTTCGATCAAGTTTTTGAGCGTACTCTCCTTGACAGCGGGTCTTCCATCAACCTTTTGCCATCATCAATAATGCAAGAATGTGGAATGGGTCCGCTCAAGCAGACACAAATGATCCTTTAGTTCGCTGATCGATCCATCAAGCGGCCCCGGGGTATGTTGGAAGACATTGTAGTTAAGGTACAGGAGATGCAATTTCCAGCTGATTTTGTAGTCCTTGATATGGACTCACCAGCACCTCTGCTCCAGACCCCTATCATCCTTGGCCGACCATTCCTACGTACCTCAGGTGCCGTGGTTGATTACGGGTCTGGCAAGATTACGTTTAGCTCGAACACCAAGCAGATCACTATAAACACGATCAGAGAGCCGAACGCCACGACTGATGAGAGCCATGCAGCATCTGAAGCAGACTGTGACTTTGTTGCAGAGATCAGAGATTCATCCTTGTCATTGAATGATTCATGGACCCGAGAAATCCTCACACGCGAGGAGGACTTGGAAAGCACAGTTACCCTATGCTCCGATGATTCTTGGGAGACAGATTCTCAGATACAGGCGCATATCTTAGATCATTCACTCCAGACCGAACACGATCAGCCTAGCGCAGAACCGTTCGACACCTCACTAGGATCTCAACAAAATGCTGAGGATGGTAGCCCCCTCAAAGAAATACATCCTACCACCCGCACAGTGTCTGAAGTGACCAACAACTTGGACAAGTCAAAACCAGAACTCAAGCCACTTCATGCAGGCCTGAAGTATGCTTTCCTTGCGGGTGAAGAACACATGTATCCGGTCATCATCAGTAGCAGGCTGAACCCGGATCAGGAATCTCATCTTCTCGAGGTTCTAGAAAAGAACCGCAAGGCACTTGGTTGGTGCGTATCAGATCTCTAAGGGATAAATCCAGCTTTGTGTTCACATCATATATATCTGGAAGAAGATGCCAAGCCGTCCCGCAAATTCCAAAGAAGGCTGAACCCAAACCTCCGGGACGTCGTCATGAAAGAGATAACGAAATGGTGTGAAGCAGGCTTCATTTATCCCATCTCCGATTCAAAATGGGTAAGCCCACTACATGTAGTTCCAAAGAAATGCAGGCTTACCGTGGTCACCAATGACAAAGGAGAGGAAATATCCACTCGGGTACCAACATCCTGGTGGGTGTGTGTTGACTACCGCCGTCTTAATGCAGCAACTAAGAAGGACCACTTTCCCTTGCCATTCATTGATCAAGTTCTGGAAAGACTAGCAGGCAAGGAGTTCTTCTTCTTTTTGGATAGGTACTCCGGGTACAACCAAGTGACTATCGCTCCTGAAGATCAAGAGAAGACTACATTCACTTGCCCGTTCGGCACCTACGCCTTCAAGAGAATGCCCTTTGGGTTATGTAATGTACCTGCAACATTCCAAAGATGCATGCTAGCAGTCTTTGCTGAGATGGTAGGTAGTTTTCTCGAGGTGTTCATGGATGACTTCTATGTCTATGGTGATGGTTTTGATTCTTGTCTTGAGCACCTGGACAGAGTGCTTCAGAAATGCAGCGAAGTCAACTTAGTACTTTCATGGGAAAAGAGCCACTTCATGATCACAGAAGGTATTCTACTGGGCCACGTCGTTTACAAACGTGGCATGGAAGTCAACCCAGCAAAGGTTGATGTTATTGCCAATCTAGAGCCACCTCAGTCAGTGAAAAATGTAAGGTCATTCTTGGGGCATGTGGGATTTTACAGACGATTCATCAAGGACTTTAGCCGCATTGCAAGGAAACCGAGTTCAACGTAGATCAGCAGGTTCTCCTTGCTTTCAATCAGCTGAAGGAGCTTATTACTCAGGCTCCAATCCTACAGTCGCCAGACTGGTCTCTTCCCTTTGAAATCATGACCGATGCGTCAGACTTTGCAGTCGGGGTTGTTCTCGGACAGAGGAAAGAAAAAGCACCCTATGCCATTCACTACGCCAGTAGGACATTAGATGAAGCACAGAGAAATTACAAAGAGACAGAGAAAGAGTTGTTGGTCGTGGTTTTCGCCCTTGAGAAGTTCAGGTCCTATTTGCTTGGATCGAAAGTCACCATTTTTACAGACCACTCTGTTATCCGGTACCTGATGAATCTCCATTTCATCACCTTTATTCTATCATTTTGGCCTTAAAAACCCCAGCAAATGCATGTAAATAACATTAATTTGTACATATTAGCATCTATTATTTATTGTATTAATTATACATAAAATAAGGTTTTTAATGCCAAAATTATAGAATAAAGAGAAGAAAAAAAGGAATAAAATATTGCAAATATTTTATGACCCTAACCCCGAGACCAAGTCCAGAATGGAATTGGTCGACAAGGAATAAAGTAGGGGGAGATAAGGGCCAATAATACAATAAATGCCTCATTTATTTATTCATTCATTTATGCATTTTTGACACCTATTTTGTATAGAATTATTTATTCATCAAATTAAAATCTTTTGTACATGAAAGATGTAGATAATAATGTAAGTAAAAATACAAAATTGAGTTTATGTGAAAATAATATACAGTGTACATTTTATACACAAAATAAAAAGCAAAAATCTCAACTTCACAGACCCATATCTTACAAATAAAAACTCCAAATCAACCAAACTCACCTTTAATTGTATATAGCATTTCATAAACTATTTTATAAAATTGGTTTCATAATTTTTGGAGCCCATCTGTGAAAGTTAGGTTTTTGACCCTCCTTGTATATAGACCTGATTAAAATATTCATTTTATTCAATCTTTAGTATTTCTATAAATTTGCATTTTTATAATCTTGTAAATAATGTATATAATACATGTACATATTGAAATGTGAATAAAACCAAAAAAGAATTTGTAAAATAAAATAAGTCTATGTACCACATAGACAAAATACCTATACTTCTTATATGCAAAAGGGGGATATTATTCCTTTAATATTTATTCATCCACATTTTTTATAATATTGTAAATATTACATAAAACATATTAAAAATACAAATCTAAAAGAAAAATAAAGAAAATTCACTAAATAAATAAGATGTATATAATCTATAGGTAAAATACCTATACGTATACTTACTTATACATATACATATTTATTTGACAATGTAAATGAATACATAAAAATCAAACAAAAATACCCTTATACTCATAAAAATAAGTTATAAATTCATAAAATAAGAAAATAAATAATAAAATAAAATAAACAAATTAAAAATAAAATACACAAAAACACATGTAAATACATACATATACACATTATTTTAATAAAACCATAATAAAATAATCCAAAAAAAATAAATAAAAATCATAAATAAATACTACATGAAATAATACACATTTTTTATTTTATAGGAAAAAAATAATAAAATCATTTACTATGCCAAATAATTCAATTTCGCGAAATATTCCCTATTCTGTCTTGTAGCGGGCTGAGGTGGACCAACCCAGTTCCTCCGAGAGTTGACCCCGGTCAACTGGACCTCCAGGCGTCTGACTTCACGCAACCTGTCTTTTCCCCGATTTCCGCCATTTTTCCCGCCTGGCTCAGTGAACCATCGCACTCGCTTCCTTCACAAGATTTGTCCTCTGATCATCCATGATGCCCGCCAAGATCATAGATCAACTAGATACTTGTTGGATCATGAAATAATCGCCGGTCAATAAGGCCACTCGTCAATGTCTATAAATAAAAAGCTCCGCCTTCCTCCTCGAATTTGGCCATTTTCACTCCACCAAAACGCCTTGTTCCTGCTCCTGGTGTGTTCCTCGTGACAGGAGGAGTCGCCCAGCACCTCGACTTGGCCGGAGGTCGGAGAAGTTTTGACGCGGTGGTGCTCCGGCGACCACCCTGCTCCCTGGCGGCCCCCAGGTATAAGAGCTGTTCTTTCTTGCTCAGTAGTTAGGTTTTAGTATTAGCTTTTAATTCCAGTCCTTAGGTTAGCATTTAGATGATTAGCTTAGGCCGAAATCAGAAATTCGAAGTTCGCCGGAGCTGAGCTCCGGCGACTTCCCCACTGTGATCCTATCCGTCTCCGACCGCCTAAATCGCCTCATCTCCATCCCCTTCGAGTTCTCCATCAAATGCACACACTTGTTCAACCCAGGACCCCAGGTCTTGGCGAATCGGAGCTCCTCCTCCGCCCTGCGTCGGAGCTCCTCCGTTCCACCTCATTTTGCTGCACAGCTTCAACCTTTTTGGTCGAGGAGCATCCCCTCGAGCCATGCTATCTTCCTGTGCAGGTCTGGTGCGCGAATAAGCACCCTGAGGCGAAATCAAGTCACGCCGGAGGTACCTGGAGCCCCACTTCTTCTCCGACCTCGCGAGGGTGCTCCAGTGTACCTCTGGTCGATCCAACACCTCCGGACGACAGAGGAACCTTCCAGGAAGCTTTTGGGACACCGTGGAGCAGTGACGGACGGCGGAGGTGCGAGATCCAGCCGGGAGAAGCTCGTTCAGGCGAGCGTTCTTCCCTGTTCTTCCAGGCGCCCTCTCCGCCGTTGGATGAAGATGAAGGTCCCAGATTAGAAGGGAGCCGTTGGATGGAGCCCCGCAGCAACCGTCCGATCACCTCAAGTGATCTAATCCCAGCCCTCCATCGGCGAAGCGTCATCGGCGCACGTGGAGGCGCCACGTGTCAAGTGAACGAAGATCAGCCGTCGAACAAAGCGCCTTTTGGGGGTAAATTGCAAAAACCATCCCCCGCCTTTTTGTATTTAAAATTTAATTCTGTAAATATTTTAGCACGTTATAAATAAAATGTAAATTTTGTAGAAAGGACCCTGAGTTTATAGTATTTGCATTTAGGTCCTTCCGCGCCTCACGTGCAGTCCCACGTGAGGCGCGTGAAATTTTGCATGTAGACCCTGGCGGTTTTTGAATATTGTAATTTGATGCCGAAAATTAAAATAAATGTTTATTTCTGTATGTATTTTTGCACTGAAGCCCCTGTAACTTATTTTATTTGCAAAAATACCCCTGCCAGGCTTAATTACTTTTTGTGTCTTTATCTATTTATTAAAAATACCTATTAGGCTTCTAAAAATTCACAAAAATTAGGATAGATGCTCCATACCATGCTTGTTCACGCCCATATTTCAGTTTGCATTTTTTGCATTTTTTCCTAATTATTAAAAATGAAAAAGAAGCCGTTTTTGTACTGTCTAAATTAGAAAATACAAAAAAATTAGAAAATGTTTTTGAAAAATTCCAAAAAAATTATATATGATCTAATTATATATATCTTGAGTCCAGAAAATGAAAAACCCTAAAAAAGTGAAAAAGAAAAAGATAAAAATCATAAAACCCCAAAAGCAACATAAAAATTAGAAAAACTCTTTAAAAACCCTAAAAATACATTTTTCTCTTTTATAATTATCTATATATTATTATTAATATGTGAAAATTAATTTGGGCAATTTTGGGTATTATTTGATATTTTTTAAAACCCAAATTATATACGGCTATTTATTTAGTCCTATATTGTGGACATTTTTGAATTGAAAAATACATAAAAATTAGAAATATAAAAAAAAAGAATTAAAAAAAAATTTAAAAAAAAATATATATGTCTATATATTAAGTTTTTATGTATATATATATATATAGATATATATTCTATATTACTTCTCTCCCTCTTCTTATATATATACATCTCTTTATATATATATATATAGTATATATATTTGTATACTTAATAATATAAAAAGAAAAAAAAATAATAATAATAAAAAAATATATATATAATTAAAAACCCACATAAAAACAAGCTTCACACATGGATGACTTGGTGATGCATCTAGGCTACGCATTTTGTATTGCTCTCTGTGGTTCGACCTCTACATGCTTGTCACTATACATTTTGTTGTAGAGTAATAAAAATTAATTCACATTTATTTTTTTGGACTTAATTGATACATTCTTGCTTTGTGGGTTAATTGTTGATTGACCCCAGGATTTGGTTGGTCGACACTACGACTGTGCTCCCGCCTTGTGTGGAACACAAGACCGGTCGGTCCTGGGGCCCTATCAAATGGCGCCGTTGCCGGGGAGCAATGAGCATAGCCTACGTTATTTTTGTCATTCTTGTGTGCATTTTTTATTCATAATTGATGATATTGTGTGAGCAGCTATTTTATTGCCATTAATCACTGTGCTTCATTGATCCATTTCTTGTGATTATCCTTATGTGCTCTATAATTGATTGATTCGAGCTATTCTAACACACTCTTCTTGTGACTTTGATGCGAGGGTCCGCCACGCAAGGATGGCTTCTTAGGAGGCCAATGCAGCCAAGCTTGGAGGAGGATGGTCTTCCCTTCGCATGACCATCAGGAGAGAGTATCAAGGAAGCAAGGAGATGTGGATTAGATAGGCTTAGAACACTTAGGATTATCTCTGTAATTTTTGGTGAGAGAGAGACAATTTTGGCATGTAATAATTAACAGGACTCTACTCTTCACAATGAGGTCCAGTGCCCGGGTGTCTGTTCACCTGGGGGCCTCATCGTTGTTTTCCGTGATTTCTACCGCCTTCTTTCCTTTGTTTTCCGCTGTTTTGTGCTTTTCGCCTTTATTTTACTTTGTTTTGTGTGCTTGGAGCCCCTAGATATAGGTTGCTTGACTCGGTAGCTAGGTCCAAACATTAATAAGAATGCATGTTCCTATAGTCCACTTCGTATGGATCTAGTCAAACTAAAACAGCTAAGTCATTTATCTCTTAACCCACGTGCCGTGAGCGAGCCCCATCAAGCGCTACTCCTAAACTCGAGTGTGTCGAGAAGAGGAGGGGTGAGCCAAGACCGGACCCTTAGGTTAAAGATGAATGACCAAGCTTATGGTTCTTCACGTTAATAGCAGCTAATGTTTAGGGCGATTTTGACGAATGCACACCGCCATATAGATAGTTTTAAAAATTCTGTTTTGCATACCACATGGAGAGAGCTGGGATGCACTGTAAGTCTTCTAACTCAGCATGCATCATTCGGTTCAATGGTGAGATTTCCATCATAGAACCACTTGCATGGCTTTTCCGCTATCTCCCTCTGATTTTGAGCACCTAGGACTTAAATGAAAATCTACAAAAACGTTAGGCGCTGGTATGAAAACAGATCCAAAAAAAAGTGAAAACCCAAAAATTAAAACAAGGGGACTGCTAAATAAACTTTGACCTTAATTAAAATCTGTAATGGACTATCCTTGTACCGGGTTCATAAAGCCCTCATTGTTTTCAGGTACTTTGGAGGGGGACCAAAACCCTACTCCCTCGAGCGAGTGCGACCACTAAGGATTAGAGCCCAAAACCCAGTCTGCAACTGCCTTGTGTATCGCCTGGATTTCCGAAGTAATGGCGCTTCTATCGTACGTAGGCGAGTAGGACTTGGTCACCAATGGTGACTCTCTGTTGTGAGAGCATCGACCCTGTCCGAAGTATTGAGCATAGGCCACGCCTTCACGGGGGTGTCTGTCTCATCGTCCTGCGTCCGAGTAGGTTCTTGCACGCTCACGGGTGATTCCGTTGCGAGCGAGAACCGAAGTATTGGTTTCGCCTATCGGCTTCCTCTCTCTTTTCTTTGGTTGAGTAGGGATCCAGGAAGGGTTACAAGGACTCCAAAAAGTACAGACTACAGGTTACACAGGAGGAGGACAAGTACGGGATACTCTTCCGGCAGTACTCTCTCTCCTATAGGGTAGCGCACTAAGGACTTGTTATAAGAAATGCCTGAAAAATCACAACTCTAAAAATGAAAAGATAATAAATAGCCGAGCTCTCACGGCTTCACATGGCGTGAGTTGGTGAACCCGATTTTGTCTTGTGTTTGTGTGGATCTAGATTAAGGTTCAAAGATCAAAGTCCCGCGCCTTCGCGCCAATTCTGTTATGTCTTCCTTTGACCACCCCGCTCAACCGAGCCTTTCTACTGTTTTACACTCCTTTTTGTTCCTCGTTGACCATCGTATCGTTCTTCCAAAATCCGATATTCTCTTGTGCTCCGTGAAGTTGATCCATGGATGGTTTCGTCGGGACCATGCCGACACCTACATCGATTCCATGGACTCACCTTCGCCAATAATTTCGAGGCGATTCCCGAGAACTGATCCGGACTTTGCGGATCGGACTCCAGACTCCTCGTTTTCTACCTTTCTCTTGGCCACCCAATAAACTGGGATCACTTTTGTCCCACTACCGCCGTTGTGAATGGGAGTCGATTACAGTCTACATCATTTTTCCATTCACAACACGCTGGGGTTGACGTAAGCTCCAGCCTCATCACGACAGCTGAGTATTTATGGCAAGTGATCTGATTCGGACCGTCTCATTATGCAGATAGAAGCCAGTGCGAGCCCTGGAGACTACTCCGGAGTTCATCTCTTCCGACTCAGACCCTGACATGGCTCCCGGAGGAAAGGGCAAGGGTCAGCAGCCACCCACACCAGAGGGACAGGCGCCAGATCAGAATCAGGTCAATGCACAATTACTGGCGTCTATCCAGGCCATCCAACAGCAGCTGACCGAACAGGCCCTCACTCAGACAGCTTTTCAGGATATGTTGAATGATATGATGAACCATGATGATGGAGGCAGAGGCCGAGGCAGAGGAGGCAGGGGAGGAGAAGGTGGAGGAGGTGGTGACGACCCCAATGATGATCCTGAATTCCAACCACAGCCGAAGCCAACACTCAAAGAAACATACAATCCAGGAGACAGCCAGATGACCGAGTGGATTCTCATTCCACCGGTACACGCTCACTTTGAGCTGAAACCACAATTCATAGCCCTTCTCCCTGCATTCCATGGCAACACCAATGAAGAGCCATACATTCACCTGCAGCAATTCTCCCGCATTTGCCGCACCACCCACTATCCGAATGTCCCCCTGGACATTGTAAAGATGACGGCTTTCCCCTTCAGCCTACAGGATAAGGCCCTTTATTGGGTCAATCATATGGGGAAGGTTGTGACGACCTGGGAGGAGCTAAAGTCCGCCTTCTTGCACAAGTATTACCCTCTGGGTCGACTCAACCAGATGCGGGCCCGTATCAGTAATTTCTCCCAAGGACCCCATGAGTCGATACATGAAGCATGGGAGAGATTCACTGATCTGCAGGAGAAGTGTCCCCATCATGATATTCCGAAGACCAGCTTGGTTCAGCATTTCTTTGGGGGACTGAACATTGAAAGTCAAAGGCTCGTAGATGCAGCATGTGGGGGCTCACACTTCAATAAGGATGAAGATGTCGTCTGGCAGATCTTTGAAGAAATGGCCGAAGGAGAGGCCGCCCTCTCTTCATCCAAGGCTTATCAGAAGCAACCCCAGATCCTTCAAAAGCAAGTGCACATGGCAGCATCTAAGGAATTAGAGAGAGATGAAAGCTCCAACCTCAGCATCATCGGGGGACATCTCTCTAAAGTTGACATTATCGAGAAGCGATCAAAAGATCTGGAAAAACTCGCCTTAATCGAGAAGAGGACCCAGAGTTTGGACAAACTGGATCACATCACCAAGCAGCTAGAACTGCTGGTAGGTACCATCAATTCTGTTCAGTCGGCAGCACCGCTCGAAGCTCCAGCTGAGAGAAAAGACGAGCAACCACCGCTACACCAACCTCAGGGTAGTCGTTTTGGGCACCCCTCTCAGCAACACCAGCAGCCTCCTCAATTCGCACATCAATGGAGGCAGAATTTTCCGTATCAGCAGCAGCAGCAGTATCGCCATCCGCAGCCGTATCACCAATACACGGCTGCTCAGCCTCAATCATACCAGCAGTATCCCTCTCCGTCCTACCAACAACTTCAACTTCCTGCTCCACCACAGCAACACCATCAGCAGCCTCCCCACCCATCTAACCAACAGCAGCGTGGTATGCACGCTGCATCTTCTGATGTGCCCCCATCTAATCCCACCATGGAGTGTCTAGCCCAGCTTGTCCAAGGGCTAGCGGAGATGACTAAGCGGCTTGATGACCTGACCGCCACTCGCACTACCATCCCGGCGCAGGTCGAAGCCAACCCCAACAACTTCAAGAAGAAGGAGCAGGTAGAATGTGATGTCCAGCCCGCGTGTGATAATGATATTACTGCTTTTTCTAATGCTGTTACTCTCAGGAGCGGTAGGGCCTTGCCTCCGCCTGCTACCAGATATGGGGTGAATAAAGAAACAGGTGGATCGTCATCTTCCGCATCAGCCGTACCAGCTCCAGGGGCGGGTGAGGAGGAAGAGGAAGGAGAAGCCAGTCCAGCCGTCGTGCATTGCCAGAAGCAATTCCAGCCAAAAATACAAAAAAATCCGCAAAAACAAAAACACCAAAAAGAAGCCTGTAGCAGAAGTGAAGCCGCGCCAGCCTTGGAGGAGCCGCCAGCAGCAGCCGATCCTGTGCCAGCCGATGGAGCCAATGTTACCCTTTTTGATCGCCCAGCAGCACCAACAGAGTTAAATCCAGCTTGTACGCCTTTTTGTAGTCCGGATGTACAACATTCTGTGGGCGATAATCTTGATGTAAATAAGAACTCTAATTTCCCTGCCAGTAATGTGAATATTCCTTTTCCTCATGCAATACAAAAATCCAAAAAAATGGCAAAAAGAAAAACTGCATTGTCTGATCCTGGTGTTGTAGATATTTTGGATAAATTGACTGTTGAGATTCCCTTGTTAAAGGCCGTGGAATACATGCCAGCTGTGAAGAAAGGATTGAAAGAGGCATGTACTAACAGACGTCGCCCAGCACAAGACAACAGACGCCGAGAGGTAGAAAAACACGTTCTGTCCATGGCCACAGTTGCAGCTATCACCAACCTCCCCCAGAAAAAGCAAGACTCAGGTGCACCTCTGATCAGTTGTGTGATCTTCGATCAGGTCTTCGAGCGTACTCTTCTTGACAGTGGTTCTTCCATCAACCTTCTACCCTCGTCCATAATGCAAGAATTCGGGCTGGGACCGCTCAAGCAGACACGAATGATCCTTCAGTTCGCTGACCGATCCGTTAAGCGGCCCCGCGGTTTGTTGGAAGATGTGATAGTTACCGTGCAGGATATGAAATTCCCAGCTGACTTTGTAATCCTTGATATGAACTCTCCTGCACCACTGCTCCAGACTCCTATCATCCTCGGCAGACCATTTCTCCATACTTCAGGCGCCGTGGTTGACTACGGGTCTGGAAAGATCACCTTCAGCTCGAAGACCCAGCGAATCACCATCAACATGAACAAGGAGCAGAACGCCACACTTGATGAGAGTCAAGCAGCATCAGAAGCAGACTGTGAGTTTATTGCAGAGATCAGAGATTCAGAGTTATCATTGGACGATCCATGGACCCAAGAAACCCTCACTCTTGAGGAGGACTTGGAAAGCACGGTCAGCATAGGCTCCGATGAATTGTGGGAGACAGATTCTCAGATGCAGGCGCATCTTTTTGAGCATTCACTCCAGACCGAACATAATCAGCTCACCGCAGAACCGTTCGGTACATCACTGGGATCTCAACAGGATGTTGAGGATGGTAACAGTCTCAAAATACATTCCACCACCAGCATGGTATCAGAAGTGACCGGTAAAGGGGACAGACCGAAACCAGAACTCAAGCCACTTCCTGCAGGCCTGAAGTATGCTTTCCTTACGGGTGAAGAACACATGTATCCAGTCATCATCAGCAGCAGGCTGAATCTGGATCAAGAATCTCGACTCCTCGAGATTCTAGAAAAGAACCGCAAGGCACTTGGTTGGAGCGTATCAGACCTCCGAGGGATAAACCCAGCTCTGTGCTCACACCATATCTATTTAGAAGACGATGCCAAGCCGTCCCGCGAATTTCAGAGAAGGCTAAACCCTAACCTTCGGGACGTGGTAATGAAAGAAATCACAAAGTGGTGTGATGCAGGCTTCATTTATCCCATCTCCGATTCAAAGTGGGTGAGCCCCCTGCATGTAGTTCCCAAGAAATCCGGGCTTACTGTGGTCACAAATGAAAAAGGAGAGGAGATTTTAACTCGGGTACCGACATCCTGGCGGGTGTGTGTTGACTACCGCCGCCTAAATGCAGCAACCAAGAAGGACCACTTTCCCTTGCCATTTATTGATCAAGTCTTGGAGAGATTAGCAGGCAAGGAGTTCTTCTGCTTCCTGGACGGGTACTCCGGGTACAACCAAGTGGCGATCGCCCCTGAGGATCAAGAGAAGACCACCTTCACTTGCCCGTTCGGCACCTACGCCTTCAAGAGGATGCCCTTTGGATTATGCAATGCACCCGCAACCTTCCAAAGATGCATGCTAGCAGTATTCGCCGAAATGGTAGGCAGTTTTCTCGAGGTGTTCATGGATGATTTCTCCGTCTATGGTGACAGTTTCGATTCGTGCCTCGCGCACCTAGACAGAGTGCTTCAGAAATGTCGGGAAGTCAATTTAGTGCTCTCATGGGAAAAGAGCCACTTTATGGTCACAGAGGGTATTGTGTTGGGGCATGTCGTTTCCAAACGTGGCATGGAAGTCGACCCAGCCAAGGTGGATGTCATTTCAAACCTTCAGCCACCTCAGTCAGTAAAAAATGTGAGGTCGTTCTTGGGGCATGTGGGATTCTACAGACGATTTATCAAGGACTTCAGCCGCATTGCCCGACCTCTGACAGAACTTTTGTGCAAGGAGACAGAGTTTATTGTTGATCAGCCAGTTCTCCTTGCCTTCAATCAATTGAAGGAGCTTATCACTCAAGCTCCAATCTTACAGCCTCCAGACTGGACTCTTCCATTTGAAATAATGACCGATGCGTCCGATTTTGCCGTCGGAGCTGTTCTAGGGCAGAGGAAAGATAAGGCGCCCTATGCCATTCACTATGCCAGCAGAACATTAGATGAAGCTCAAAGGAATTATACAGTAACAGAGAAAGAACTGCTGGCTGTGGTTTTCGCCTTAGAGAAGTTCAGATCCTATTTGTTGGGGTCAAAGGTCACAATTTTCACAGACCACTCTGCTATTCGGTACCTACAGCAGAAGAAGGATGCCAAGCCCAGACTGATTCGTTGGATCCTTCTCCTCCAGGAATTCGATCTGGAAATTAAGGACAAACCTGGAGTTCAGAACGTGGTAGCAGATCACCTCTCCAGAATAGAGCAGCATGACTCTCCTTTGAGCAACGCACCTATCACAGAGACCTTCCCTGACGAAGCTATCTTAGCCGTGGATGCCCTCCCTTGGTATGCTGACATTGTAAATTACCTCGCCTCTGGGGTAATACCTTCGGATTGGACGAAGAATCAGAAGAACAAATTCATGTCGACCATCCGCTTTTACCAGTGGGAAGATCCCCTTCTATTCAGGGAAGGAGCAGATTGTATTTGGCGCAGGTGCATTCCTCAGACGGAGCAATCCAGTGTCCTCGAGCATTGTCATTCGCTCGAATCTGGTGGGCACCATTCTGGAGATCGTACGGCAGCGAAAGTATTGCAGTGTGGCCTCTGGTGGCCCACTTTATGTAAGGATGCAGCAGAATTTGTTAAAAGATGTCTTGATTGTCAGCGACTGAAAGGAATACTCACTGCCAAAGACTCAATGCCTCTGAAAATCATTCAGATAGCAGATGTTTTCGATGCATGGGGCATTGACTTCATGGGACCTTTCCCTAACAGTCAAGGTTTTGAGCACATCCTTCTTGCCGTAGATTACGTGAGTCGTTGGGTTGAAGCTATCCCCGCCCGAGCCGCCGACAGCAAAACAGTTTGCCAGTTTCTGAAGAAGAACATCATTTCGTGGTTTGGGATACCGAAGATTCTCATATCCGACGGGGGTAGTCATTTCATCAACAAAGAGGTCAAGAAATTAACGAAGGAGTACGGCATCGATCACCGCGTCGCATCTCCTTATCATCCGCAGACCAATGGCATGGCGGAGTTATCCAATAGAGAAATCAAGACCATATTGCAGAAACTTGTTAGGCCAAACAGAAAAGACTGGTCTCAACTCTTGGACTCAGCTCTTTGGGCTTACCGTACGGCCTACAAGTCTCCCTTGGGCAAGTCGCCCTACCGTCTTGTATATGGAAAACCATGCCATCTGCCCGTGGAATTAATTCACAAATCCCTTTGGGCAATTAGTAATTGTAACTTGGACTCACGAAAAGGTGGTCAGAAGCGAAAGGACGATCTGAACAGGCTCTTGGAATTCCGAGACTGCGCATACGATAACACCTTGATGTACAAAGAGAAGGTGAAACGCTGGCATGACCGGCACATCAGACGAAAGACCTTCGATGTTGGGCAGAAAGTGTGGTTGTTTGATGCAAAGTTGCGGATATTCCCAGGTAAATTAAAAAGTAGGTGGACAGGGCCATTTCGAGTATGGGAAGTGTGTGACAATGGAAGCATTGCTATATCAGAATTGTCCCCTGACGCACAGCCCTTCGTCGTCAACGGCCAACTACTGAAGCCTTACTTGGAACCAGATTCATTCTTGGCCGTCGTTGACTCTATTCAGTTAGTGCACCCCGAGGATATCTCTACACCTCCTGCAGCACCAAAAGATTCAGACGATGTACTCCAACCATTATTGCTCTGATTTTCTTCTTTTCTTCTTTTCTTCTTTTCCTTATCTATTTTCTTTTTCTATCTAAAACGTGCCGCCTTTGTAGACAGTTCTCTATACTTAGGACGTACTTGGTCCTAAGTATAGGGGGGGTGAGCACCTAGGGTTCTTGATTTCTGTTCGATCCTCTCCATTGTCTCCTCTTCTTGTCTATACTTAGGAGCATCTTACCCTAAGTATAGGGGGAGACAATCTGAGTACGATCAGTGCATTCTCACCCTTGACCCTCCCCGCTTTGTAAACAGTCTGCTATACAAAGGATTCTTTGATCCTAAGTATAGAGGGGACGGTCAACTTCTCATTCATTCATTTCGTATTTATTCTTTAGATCTGTCTATACGCAGTACGAGTTATGTCTTTGCTTTTTCCTTTCGATCTATGAGGACATAGCTCAAGCTAAGTATAGGGGGGTCGTATATACCGTGTATATACTAAAAGCCATAACTCATACTGAAAAATAAAATATCACTACAACACAAAATAAAATGTAAAAAGTAGCTTTATAATAATAAAAGATGATTGTGAGTTCCTCAGACTCATTGTAATTATACTGACTAGTAAGTCAGAGAAGTGTTTTACGAAACGTTTTTTTGAAAAATCTTGTGAAAGTTGTTTGAAAATAGCGTGAACAAGTATTCAACGATTAGATTAGTTTGTGTGTAAAACCTATTTTCTTTGAGTGAAAGCAAAATATGTGGAAATTAGTGTGCAAATGATTGTGAAAAGTTGATTGTCAAAAAAATTGTTTTGAAAAATCTATCTGTGTTGTGTAAAACATTTGTAAAAGGGTTTTCAAATGCGTGTACATGTTACAAAAATTATTTTGGACTAGAGTTTTCGAAAACCCTTGTGAAAATGTTTCTCGAGTAAGTCTGAGGAATTTGCACAAAAATCTTTCATTTGTAAATAAGGACTAAGCCAAATAAAGTTTATAAGAACAGAACCATACTATACGTCAAAGACAATTTTTCTTCTCGTGTACCTACTGATTAATAAATCAGATACCTATACAGTATGATTTGAAAAATAGTGTGACCAGTTTTGGAAAATTTGATGTGAAATGATTTCAAATGCGTGAAACTGTGTTGATTGCAAAATTTTTTCTTCGTGTGAAAGAAAGGATTTCAAAAACCTATGTGCAAATATTTTGAAAAATGCTTGTCAAAATTATTGCGAAAAATGTACATATAGTGTGAAAATTCTTTGCAAAAATAGTTTTCAAATGCGTGTAAATGATTGCAAAAATTGTCGTGTACTATAGTTTGCAAAACTAGTTTCAAAACTAAGAACTGAAGGATAAGATCACTATTACAAATACCTGTAAATAAGAAATAAAGTACATAAAATTCTTTCTCAACAACCTAAATAAACTATTCCATGTAAAGTCTGTATAAATTCATATATTTTGTAAATAAAGCAGTACGCCCGTGTAAATAATGGTAGATACTCTTTGTATGTGTCAAGCTCTTATTTTGTTTGCAAAATTTCTTTGTGTAAAAACATTCTTTGCTTCTTTGTGAAAAATTGCATCATTCATTGTGCATAGCATAAGCATACCATGCATACTCTTTTTGAGTGAGCTTAATGATTGAATCAGTCTAATAAAGTCTCAGAGTGGAGCTTGGTTGGACCTTACTGCACCTAACTACACTGGAACCTTATGGGAACTAGGTTTAAGGTACTTCAGGTCTATTCAGACTTAATTCTTTGAGAAAGCAGGGCTGGGTTCAAGTCACCTCAGTGGACTAACTAGAACTTTTCGAAACACACGCATGACTCTTGTCGGCCGTGACCTAACTTGGACACCTGCACCTTTCACATAGCTCTCCATGGAAGAGGTGGTGAGGAGGCAGTTTCCTTTGGCTTGGGGTAGCATATGAGGGTAGTACTTCTAGGCGGAACCTCTCTTCTTCTTATAGTGAAGGAAGTGCACCTCAACTTGGTCTAGTGGTGATGAAGGCTAAAGACAGAAGCCGAGGGTTGCAATAAAGCTTCAAAAGAGGGATAGTCTACTGGCTCAAGAAGAAATTTCTTGTATATATGCTGCACCATGTAGATATGTTGTACAGATGCAATTGAAAAAAAAAATTTGCAAAAAGGAACTCCAAAAAAGTGGTGGGTCGGATTGAAAATTTAATAACCCCACTGGAGTGTATATAGTTCAATAAAGCAAAAGCTTATGGTATCCATGTTACATCTCATGAAGCTTGCAGCGGGAGACTTAGCTACACTGGCTGAGCTTCCAAAAGTCTATACTTCTTCCCCCTCTTCTTGAGCCGGTTGCACTTGAACTTAGAAGGGAATACCCCGCTTCTCGAGGAAAGAGTTGCTAGACCGAGGCCTTAGAGTTACCAAGTTGGGGGAGGTTGTTTCTTTGTCACTTCTGAGGTGGGGAGCTACATATCACTTACACTGTGCAAGTCAGCTTCATAGCTATAAGAGTTTGCGTATGATGTAGACTAGTTCTGACCCGGCTATTGAGATGGGTTGAACCGAGTTCTGTGATTATCAAAGGCTGTTGTGTTTTAAAGTTGGTTCCCGACTAGGTTCCACACACATCCACACCTAAGGTCTGACAGGAGCTCCAATCTCAGATTTTGTAGAGACATGCATTGCACTGAAAGCACCCCTATTCACTCTATCTTCCTGTCATTTTCCTTTTTCATTCTTTTTTCTTTTTGTACTGATTGCATAAGTATTTGCTAGGGACTAGCAAAGGCAAGTATAGGGGGGTGATGAATCTCCATTTCATCACCTTTATTCTATCATTTTGGCCTTAAAAACCCCAGCAAATGCATGTAAATAACATTAATTTGTACATATTAGCATCTATTATTTATTGTATTAATTATACATAAAATAAGGTTTTTAATGCCAAAATTATAGAATAAAGAGAAGAAAAAAAGGAATAAAATATTGCAAATATTTTATGACCCTAACCCCGAGACCAAGTCCAGAATGGAATTGGTCGACAAGGAATAAAGTAGGGGGAGATAAGGGCCAATAATACAATAAATGCCTCATTTATTTATTCATTCATTTATGCATTTTTGACACCTATTTTGTATAGAATTATTTATTCATCAAATTAAAATCTTTTGTACATGAAAGATGTAGATAATAATGTAAGTAAAAATACAAAATTGAGTTTATGTGAAAATAATATACAGTGTACATTTTATACACAAAATAAAAAGCAAAAATCTCAACTTCACAGACCCATATCTTACAAATAAAAACTCCAAATCAACCAAACTCACCTTTAATTGTATATAGCATTTCATAAACTATTTTATAAAATTGGTTTCATAATTTTTGGAGCCCATCTGTGAAAGTTAGGTTTTTGACCCTCCTTGTATATAGACCTGATTAAAATATTCATTTTATTCAATCTTTAGTATTTCTATAAATTTGCATTTTTATAATCTTGTAAATAATGTATATAATACATGTACATATTGAAATGTGAATAAAACCAAAAAAGAATTTGTAAAATAAAATAAGTCTATGTACCACATAGACAAAATACCTATACTTCTTATATGCAAAAGGGGGATATTATTCCTTTAATATTTATTCATCCACATTTTTTATAATATTGTAAATATTACATAAAACATATTAAAAATACAAATCTAAAAGAAAAATAAAGAAAATTCACTAAATAAATAAGATGTATATAATCTATAGGTAAAATACCTATACGTATACTTACTTATACATATACATATTTATTTGACAATGTAAATGAATACATAAAAATCAAACAAAAATACCCTTATACTCATAAAAATAAGTTATAAATTCATAAAATAAGAAAATAAATAATAAAATAAAATAAACAAATTAAAAATAAAATACACAAAAACACATGTAAATACATACATATACACATTATTTTAATAAAACCATAATAAAATAATCCAAAAAAATAAATAAAAATCATAAATAAATACTACATGAAATAATACACATTTTTTATTTTATAGGAAAAAAATAATAAAATCATTTACTATGCCAAATAATTCAATTTCGCGAAATATTCCCTATTCTGTCTTGTAGCGGGCTGAGGTGGACCAACCCAGTTCCTCCGAGAGTTGACCCCGGTCAACTGGACCTCCAGGCGTCTGACTTCACGCAACCTGTCTTTTCCCCGATTTCCGCCATTTTTCCCGCCTGGCTCAGTGAACCATCGCACTCGCTTCCTTCACAAGATTTGTCCTCTGATCATCCATGATGCCCGCCAAGATCATAGATCAACTAGATACTTGTTGGATCATGAAATAATCGCCGGTCAATAAGGCCACTCGTCAATGTCTATAAATAAAAAGCTCCGCCTTCCTCCTCGAATTTGGCCATTTTCACTCCACCAAAACGCCTTGTTCCTGCTCCTGGTGTGTTCCTCGTGACAGGAGGAGTCGCCCAGCACCTCGACTTGGCCGGAGGTCGGAGAAGTTTTGACGCGGTGGTGCTCCGGCGACCACCCTGCTCCCTGGCGGCCCCCAGGTATAAGAGCTGTTCTTTCTTGCTCAGTAGTTAGGTTTTAGTATTAGCTTTTAATTCCAGTCCTTAGGTTAGCATTTAGATGATTAGCTTAGGCCGAAATCAGAAATTCGAAGTTCGCCGGAGCTGAGCTCCGGCGACTTCCCCACTGTGATCCTATCCGTCTCCGACCGCCTAAATCGCCTCATCTCCATCCCCTTCGAGTTCTCCATCAAATGCACACACTTGTTCAACCCAGGACCCCAGGTCTTGGCGAATCGGAGCTCCTCCTCCGCCCTGCGTCGGAGCTCCTCCGTTCCACCTCATTTTGCTGCACAGCTTCAACCTTTTTGGTCGAGGAGCATCCCCTCGAGCCATGCTATCTTCCTGTGCAGGTCTGGTGCGCGAATAAGCACCCTGAGGCGAAATCAAGTCACGCCGGAGGTACCTGGAGCCCCACTTCTTCTCCGACCTCGCGAGGGTGCTCCAGTGTACCTCTGGTCGATCCAACACCTCCGGACGACAGAGGAACCTTCCAGGAAGCTTTTGGGACACCGTGGAGCAGTGACGGACGGCGGAGGTGCGAGATCCAGCCGGGAGAAGCTCGTTCAGGCGAGCGTTCTTCCCTGTTCTTCCAGGCGCCCTCTCCGCCGTTGGATGAAGATGAAGGTCCCAGATTAGAAGGGAGCCGTTGGATGGAGCCCCGCAGCAACCGTCCGATCACCTCAAGTGATCTAATCCCAGCCCTCCATCGGCGAAGCGTCATCGGCGCACGTGGAGGCGCCACGTGTCAAGTGAACGAAGATCAGCCGTCGAACAAAGCGCCTTTTGGGGGTAAATTGCAAAAACCATCCCCCGCCTTTTTGTATTTAAAATTTAATTCTGTAAATATTTTAGCACGTTATAAATAAAATGTAAATTTTGTAGAAAGGACCCTGAGTTTATAGTATTTGCATTTAGGTCCTTCCGCGCCTCACGTGCAGTCCCACGTGAGGCGCGTGAAATTTTGCATGTAGACCCTGGCGGTTTTTGAATATTGTAATTTGATGCCGAAAATTAAAATAAATGTTTATTTCTGTATGTATTTTTGCACTGAAGCCCCTGTAACTTATTTTATTTGCAAAAATACCCCTGCCAGGCTTAATTACTTTTTGTGTCTTTATCTATTTATTAAAAATACCTATTAGGCTTCTAAAAATTCACAAAAATTAGGATAGATGCTCCATACCATGCTTGTTCACGCCCATATTTCAGTTTGCATTTTTTGCATTTTTTCCTAATTATTAAAAATGAAAAAGAAGCCGTTTTTGTACTGTCTAAATTAGAAAATACAAAAAAATTAGAAAATGTTTTTGAAAAATTCCAAAAAAATTATATATGATCTAATTATATATATCTTGAGTCCAGAAAATGAAAAACCCTAAAAAAGTGAAAAAGAAAAAGATAAAAATCATAAAACCCCAAAAGCAACATAAAAATTAGAAAAACTCTTTAAAAACCCTAAAAATACATTTTTCTCTTTTATAATTATCTATATATTATTATTAATATGTGAAAATTAATTTGGGCAATTTTGGGTATTATTTGATATTTTTTAAAACCCAAATTATATACGGCTATTTATTTAGTCCTATATTGTGGACATTTTTGAATTGAAAAATACATAAAAATTAGAAATATAAAAAAAAGAATTAAAAAAAAATTAAAAAAAAATATATATGTCTATATATTAAGTTTTTATGTATATATATATAGATATATATTCTATATTACTTCTCTCCCTCTTCTTATATATATACATCTCTTTATATATATATATAGTATATATATTTGTATACTTAATAATATAAAAAGAAAAAAAATAATAATAAAAAAAATATATAATTAAAAACCCACATAAAAACAAGCTTCACACATGGATGACTTGGTGATGCATCTAGGCTACGCATTTTGTATTGCTCTCTGTGGTTCGACCTCTACATGCTTGTCACTATACATTTTGTTGTAGAGTAATAAAAATTAATTCACATTTATTTTTTTGGACTTAATTGATACATTCTTGCTTTGTGGGTTAATTGTTGATTGACCCCAGGATTTGGTTGGTCGACACTACGACTGTGCTCCCGCCTTGTGTGGAACACAAGACCGGTCGGTCCTGGGGCCCTATCAGTACCTCCAGCAGAAGAAGGATGCCAAGCTGAGACTGATTCGATGGATCCTTCTCCTCTAGGAATTTGATTTGGAAATCAAGGACAAGCCTGAGTTCAGTATGTGGTAGCAGACCATCTCTCCAGAATTGAGCAGCATGAGCCTCCTCTGAACAGTGCACCCATTACAGAAACCTTTCCTGACGAATCAATCTTAGCAGTAGATTCTCTCCCTTGGTATGCTGATATAGTCAATTACCTTGCCTCGGGGGTAATACCATCGGATTGGACGAAGAATCAGAAGAACAAATTCATGTCGACCATCCACTTCTATCAATGGGAAGATCCTCTTTTGTTCAGGGAAGGAGCGGATTGCATTTGGCGTAGGTGCATCCCTCAGGAGGAGCATTCTAGTGTCCTCGAGCATTGTCACTCGCTCGAATCTAGTGGACACCACTCTGGAGACCGTACGACAGCCAGAGTGCTTCAGTGTTGCTTCTGGTGGCCCACATTATTTAAGGATGCATCAGAATTTGTCAAACAATGTATTGACTATCAGAGATTGAAGGGTACACTCACTGCAAAAGATTCGATGCCCCTGAAAATCATTCAGATAGCAGATGTTTTCGATGCATGGGGCATTGACTTCATGGGACCTTTCCCTAACAGTCAAGGTTTTGAGCACATCCTTTTTACCGTCGATTACGTGAGTCGTTGGATTGAAGCTATTCCCGCTCGAGCCGCCGACATCCGAACAGTGTGTCAGTTCTTGAAGAAGAACATCATTTCGCGGTTTGGGATACTGAAAATTCTCATATCAGACGGGGGTAGCCATTTTATTAACAAAGAGGTCAAGAAATTAATGAAGGAGTACGGCATCGATCATCGCGTCGCATCTCCTTACCATCCTCAGACCAATGGCATGGCAGAATTATCAAACAGAGAAATCAAGACTATCCTGCAGAAACTTGTCAGGCCAAACAGAAAAGACTGGTCCCAACTCTTGGACTCGGTCCTATGGGCTTACATAACCGCCTACAAGTCTCCCTTGGGCATGTCTCCCTATCGTCTTGTATACGGGAAGCTGTGCCATTTGCCCGTCGAATTAATTCACAAGTCTTTATGGGCAATTAATAGGTGCAATTTGGACTCACGAAAATGTGGTCAGAAAAGAAAGGATGATCTGAACAGACTCTTGGAGTTTCGAGACTATGCATACGATAACACATTGATGTACAAGGAGAAGGTGAAACGCTGACATGACCGGCACATCATACGAAAGACCTTTGATGTTGGACAGAAGGTGTGGTTATTTGATGCAAAGTTGCGTATCTTCCTGGGCAAATTAAAGAGTAAGTGGACAGGGCCATTCCGAGTTTGTGAAGTGCGTGACAATAGAAGTATTGCTATATCAGAATTGTCTCCTGACGCACAACCATTCGTCGTCAACGGTCAACTCCTGAAGCCTTACCTCGAACCAGATACATTCTTGGCTGTTGTAGACTCCATTCAGCTCGTGCACCATGATCACATATCCACAACAGTGACAACATCAAAAGATTCATACGATGCACCCCAAAAACTGTTTATCTGATTTTCTTCTTTTCTTCTTTCTCCGTGTTTTGGTATCATAAAGTGCTGCTCCTTTTTGTCAGTCTTCTATACTTAGGACGTACTTTGTCCTAAGTATAGGGGGGTGCACCAAGAGTTCTTTTATTCTTTGATCCTCTTTATTGTCTCCTCTTCTTGTATATACTTAGGAGTATATTACCCTAAGTATAGGGGGAGACAATCTGAGCACGATATGTGTATTCCCACCCTTGACCCTCCCTGCTTTATGTACAGTCTGCTATACTTAGGATTACTTGATCCTAAGTATAGGGGGGACGGTCAACTTCTCATTCGTTCATTTCTTAGTTATATATATTCTTTCGACTTGTCTATACTCAGTGCGAGTTATGTCTTCTCTTTTCTCTTTGACCTATGAGGACATAGCTCAAGCTAAGTATAGGGGGGTCGTATATACCGTGTATATACTATAAGCCATAACTCATAGTGGAAAATAAAACATCACTTCAAGCTAAAAAGTAATGTAAAAAGTAGTTCTATAATAATGAAATATGATTGTGAGCTCCTCAGACTCTTTGTACTTATACTGATTAATAAGTAAGGAAAAACATTTGTGCAGAATGTCTCTTTGAGAAAATCTTGTGAAAAATTGCTTGAAAAATAGTGTGTACAAGTATTCAACCTTTGTAAATAAGTTTCGGTTGTAAAAATTATTTTCTTTGAGTGAAATAAAAATGTATGAAAATTAGTTTGCAAATGATTGAAAAATTTGGTTGTCGAATTATTTTGAAAAATCTATCTATTCTGTGTGAAAAACCTTTGCAAAAATCATTTCCAAATGTGTGTACATGTTTGTAAAATTATTTTGGACTATAGTTTCAAGAATTTTTTAAAAATGATTCTCGAATAAGTCTGAGGAGTCTGCACACAAATCTCTCATACAAAAATAAGCAATAATCTCAAATAAAGCTTATAAGAGCCTAAACCAAGTTGTACATAAAATACAGTTTTTCTTTGTATATACTGATTAATAAATCAGGTTAAATACCTTTACAGTATGATTTGAAAAATAGTGTGAACTGTTTGAAAAACTTGCTGTGAAATGTTTTCAACCTGTGTAAAATGGCTTTGTTTGAAAAACTTTTTCTTTGTGTGGAATAAAGGATTTGAAAATCCTATGTGCAAATGTTTTGAAAAATGTTTGTCAAAACTATTGTAGAGAATATATATAGTGTGAAAAATATTTGCAAAAATAGTTTTCAAATGTGTGTAAATGCTTGCAAAAATTATCATGTACTATAGTTTGCAAAATTATTTTCAAACTAGAGCTGAGGAATAAAAGCATCATTACAAATACTTGTAAATCGTAAATAAAATACATAAAATTCTTTATGTATATAAAGACAACCTGAAAAAATTATTTCATTAAAACATGTAAAGTTTTTAAAAAATTCCATAAATTTTGTAAATAAAGCGGCACGCCCATGTAAATAATTGTATATACTTTTTGTATGTGTTAAGCTTTTATTTGCAAAGAAATTCTTTGTGTAAAAAGATTCTTTGATTTTTGTAAATTCTTTGTGAAAAATTGCATCATTCATTGTGCATAGCATGAGCATACCATTCTTTTTGGAGTGAGCTTGATGATTGAACCAGTCCAATAAAGTCTAAAATTGGAGCTTGGTTAGACCTTACCGCACTTAACTGCACTGGAACCTTATGGGAACTAGGTTTAAGGTACTTCAAATCTATGTAGACTTAATTCTTTGAGAAATCAGGGCTGGGTTCAATCACCTCAACTAACTAACTAGAACTTTTCGAGACACACGCATGACTCTTGTCGACCGTGACCTAACTTGGACACTTGCACCTTTCACTTGGCTCAACTCAGTTGGAGTGGTGAGGGGGTTGGATTTGCCAGTCTGAGACGCACACGGGTGGAAACACTCGTCCTCGTCTAGGGAGGGAAGTGCACCCCAACCTGGTCTAGTAGCCATGAGGTCTAACGACAGGAGAGTGTGGGTTGCAATAAAGCTTCAAAAGAGGGATAGTCTACTGGCTCAAGAGGAAAAACTCCTTTTGTAAATGCTGCTATGAATAGTATGTCAAAAAAATAGTTAGGCCTATACAAAAATAAAATGCCTGCAAAGTATGTACATATGTTGTAAAGCCAATAAGCAAGCTTGAGTTCCAAAGTCAAATATGTGAGCCTGCAGCTGGATCACTTGACTACACTAGTCTTGCATCCTAGGATAGGTAGCTACACTGGCTACCATCCATTCTTCTCTTCACCCCCTCCTCTTGAGCTGGTTGCCACTTGAACTTAGAAGGGAATACCCCGCTCCTCGAGGAAAGAGCTGTTGGATTGGGGAATCATTGGGTTGTCATTTTGGAGAAGTCAGTTCCTTTGTCATTTCAGTTGGGGAAAGCCACCATCACTTACACTGTACAAGTCAGCTTCATAGTCATAAGGGTTTGCGTATGATGTAGACCAGTTCTGACCAGGCTATTGAGGTGGGTTGAACCAAGTTCTGTGAATCTCGAAGGCTATTGTGTTTTAAAGCTGGTTCCCGACTAGGTTCTACACACATCCACACCCGAGGTCTAGCAGAAGCTCCAAATTTGATTTTGTAAGGACATATATTGCACTGAAAGCAACCCTATTCACTCTATCCTTCTTCCATTCTCATTTTCTTTTTCTTCTGATTCTTTATTCTTTTTGAACTTATTGCATAAGTATTTGCTAGGGACTAGCAAAGGCAAGTATAGGGGGTGATGAATCTCCATTTCATCACCTTTATTCTATCATTTTGGCCTTAAAAACCCCGGCAAATGCAGGTAAATAACATCAATTTATCCATAATAGCATTCATTATTTATTGTACTAATTATACATAGAATAAGGTTTTTAATGCCAAAAATATAGAATAAAGAGAAGAAAAGAAAAAGGAATAAAATATTGCAAGTATTTTATGACCCGAACCCCGAGACCAAGGCCAGCATGGAATTGGTCGACAAGGAATAAAGTAGGGGGAGATAAGGGCCAAGAGTATAATAAATACCTCATTTATTTATTCATCTATTTATGCATTTTTGACACCTATTTTGTATATAATTATTCATTCAACAAATAGAGAAATTTTGTATATAAAAGTTGTAGAGAATAATGTGAATAAAAATACAAAATTGAGTTTGTATAAAAGGAATATACAATGTACATTTTATACACAGAATAAAAAGGCAGAATCTCAACTTCACAGACCCATATCTTGCAAATAAAAACTCAAAATCACCAAAATCACCTTTAATTGCATATACCTTTTCAATAAGTATTTAATAAAATTGGTTTCATAATTTTTGGAGTTCATATGTGAAAGTTAGGTTTTTGGCCTTCATTGTGCAATCTGCCTGATTAAAATATTCAATTTAATCATTGTTCATTATTTTTACAAATTTATATTTTTAGAATTTTGTAAATAATGTATATAATACATGTACATATTGAAATTAGAATAAAACCAAAAAGAATTTGTAAAATAAAATAAGTCTATGCAAGATATAGGCAAAACACCTATGTTAAGTATGTACATAAATAAAAAGGGAAAACATTCTTTAATTATTTTATTCTTTCATATTTTTATAATATTGTAAATATTACATATAATATATTAAAAATACAAATCCAAAATAAAAACCAATAAAATCCATTAAATAAATAAAAGATATATAAAATATAGGTAAAATACCTATTAAAACGCCTACATACCACATACACCTATTTATTTAAATATGTAAATAAACTCATAAAAATTAAACAAAAATATATCTACACTCACAAAAATAAGTTATAAATTTATAAAATAAGAAACTAAAATAATAAAATAAAATATACAAAATAAAAATAAAATACACAAAATACATGTAAATACACTTATGAATACATTATTAAAATAAACCCATAATAAAATACATCAAAAAAATAAATAAAAATCATAAATAAATACTACATTAATTAATAAACATTTTTTATTTCATAAGCAAAAATTAAAAAAATCATTTATCATGTTAAATAATTTATTTCAGAATAAAGGGGCCTATTTTGTCCGTTAGCGGCCTACGTGGACCAATGAGGAGCCAGCCCTCGTTGACTTCTGGTCAACTATCCCATCGGTACCTGGCACCTCTGAACCATGCTTTTTCCATAACTTGCGCCATTTATCCTGGGCGTCTCGTCCCTTATTTTCGCTCACCGCCTTCACGAGATCTTTAGAGGGACCATCCATCTATCACGCATACTTGTTGGATCAAGGAAATGATCATTGTACTCGCCGGAATATGCGGGCCAAGTAGGGCGCCCAGAATGTGTATAAATAAGAGCCCTCGACCTCCTCCACAAATTTGGCCAATTTCCATCCACCCAAAAGCCTTGAATCCGTTCCTGGGATGTTCCTTGTGACATGAGGAGCATTTCAGTAACTTGAATCGGCCGAATGAGGGGTAAATTTTGTCGCGGTGGATCTCCGGCGTCCGTTCTGCTCCCTGGAGGCCCCCAGGTATAAGAGCTGTTCTTTCTTGCTTTTTAGGTAGATTTTAGTTCCAGCATTTCATTCCCGTTCTTAGTTTAGCTTCTAGATCAGTAGCATAGCGTAAAATAGCTAAATCGAAGTTCGTCGGAGCTCCGCTCCGACGACTTCTTCACCGTCATACTCACTGTTTCCGATTGCCATTTTCACCTCACTTCGTTCCCCATCATTTTCTCCATCTTTCGACCGTATTTGTTCAACCAAGGACCCCCAGTCCTTGCGAATCGGAGCTCCACCTCCGCCTATCGTCGGAGCTCCTCCGCCTCACCCCATCTTGTACCCAAGCTTCACAACCCAGGGTCGAGGAGATAGCCCTCGCTCCCCTGGTTCTTCCTATGCAGGTTACACGAAGCAACGAGGCACTTTGGACTCGATTCGATCCAAGGAGAGGCTCCTGGAGGTCCCGACCTTCATCGACCTCGTTTGGGCTCCTTGGACCTCCAGGAGCCATGCCAAGACCATCGGAAGATGCGGGACGCCTCCAGCTACGATCAGAACATCTCAGACGCGAGGAAGAAGCTTGGAGGAGCCCATGGTTCAAGATCGAAGCTCGCTCAGTGCGAGTTCTTCCCGTGCTCTTCCAGACACCTTCATCGTCGTCCGATCAGGAGGAGCGCCCCAGATTGAACGAGAGTCATTGGATGAAGCCCAACAATCACCGTCCGATCCGTGAGGCGGATCTAATCATAAGCCTTCATCTGCGAACCGGTATCAGTCGTCGGATGTGCGACGCAGTGGCAAGTGAAATCACCTCCGTCGTCCGTCCGCGCCCACTTAAGGGGTAAATTTCACATATGACCCCCCACATTTTTGTATTTAATTTTTAATATTGTAAATAAAATAGCAAGTGTAAATAAAGTTGTAATTTTTGCTGAAGGGACCCTGAACTTTATAGAATTACAAATAGGTCCTTCTACGCCTCATGTGCAGTCCCACGTGAGGCGCGTGAAAATTGCATGTAAACCCTGACAATTTTTGTAAATTGTAAAGCAGTTCCAAAAATTAAAATAAATGTTTATTTCTGTAGGTATTTTTGCACAGTGCCCCCTGGAATTTATTTTATTTGCAAAAATGCCCCTGCCAGGCTGTTTAATTTTTGTGTCTTTTATGTATTTATTAAAAATGCCTAGCTAGCTCTTAAAAATTCACAAAAATTAGGATAGATGCCTTATATCTTGTAGATTCACGCTGTATTTCTTTTTGGAATTTTGGGCATTTTATCCATGAATTAAAAATGAAAAATGAGCCAATTTTTCACTGTTTAAATGAGAAAATACAAAAAATTTATAAAACATTTTTGAAAAATTACAAAAAAATATATATGGTATATTTAGATATATATTAAGTCCAGAAAATGAAAAACCCTAAAAATAACAAAAAGAAAAATATAAAAATCATAAAGCTCCAAAATCTAACAAAAAATATAAAAACCCTAGAAAAATACCAAAAATATATTTTTCTCTTTTATAATTATCTATAGATTATTATTTACATATTAAAATTAATTTGGGTAATTTTGGGAATTATTCTATATTTTCAAAATCCAAATTAGTTTCGGGTATTTAATTAGTCCCATATTAGGGACATTTTTTTAAATTAAAAATATATAATATAAAAAAATCCCAGAAATATATATATATATAAAACAATACTATATGTAATATGAATATATCTAATATACTTTGAGCATTTCTATATGTATATCCATATACTATATCTCTCTCTCTCTCTTCTTATATATATATCTCTTTATATATATATATATATGTATATATCTATATTATATAATTAAAAATATAAAAAAATGTATAAAATATAAAAACAAAAAATAAAATAAAAGAAAATAATATAAAACTCTAAAAACCCGCAAAAAAAGGAATCATGCAAGGATGACTCTGTTGTACATGAACACCATAGGCTACTCAATTTTTGTATTGCTCTCTGTGGTTCGACCTCTACATGCTTATTCACTATGCATTTTATGGTAGAGTTAATAAATTTTAATTCACAATTTTGGGGACTTAATTGATTTATTCTTTAATGTGGGTTAATTGCTGATCAACTGGTGTTTTGTGAGCAGTCGCCTCAGCGACACTACATTTTGACCCTCGCAAAATGCCCGTTATTAGATATATGCTTTGTGAAAGCATATAATCTATACCAAATCCCAAAGACCAAGATTGAGAAACTTAATGATCAAACCCTGAAGATGACAGTGTAAAAGTGATCTATATCTTCAGGATGATCATAGGTCTTCCAGTATGCAGGATGTATAGGCATTGGGAATACCTGAGGGTGATTTGATCATAAACGATTGTATAACCATGACGCTTCCATTCCGAGGGAGTGATGAAACATGTCTGGATTTTAGTGACTCCTCTCAATAGAGAAGTAACCTAATCTTAGTCCATGTATTGGACATTGATCTGAATGAGATTCAGATGCAATGACATGATTAGGTTTATGGCCTTGATTTAATCAAGCATCTATGGGAGGTCCATCGGATGAGATTTTTCCACGAATGGGCATGGCCCATGCGAATATGCCCGGTCAGGGCATGGCAGTTCCGATTTTCCCAGATAGGGCATAGATCGGCGAATTGTTCGTCGATCGACGAGCCTTCGCCGTTCTGCGCCCAGTCCCCATATTTGATAATGTCTAAATTATGAAGTTTATGTATTTTTACCTTATAATCTTACTATTTTTTTATACATTATTAATTTATAAATGATAAAATACTATTTTCTATACATTAGTATTTTATAATTGATAAAATACCTTTTTTTATACATAATTATTTTTTAATTGATAAATTACTATTTTTTATACACTATTATTTTATAATTGGTAATGTATAAGTATTATTGATTTTTCCATTGTATATAATTATTTATACTTAATTATTAATAGTAATGGATAATACGTAAATTTTTTATACATTATTATTTTATAATTGATAATGTATAAATATTAGTTTTATTGTATATAAATATTTAAAACTAATTTATTATAATAATGGTTAATACGAAAATATAATCGTAATATTATTATTATTGATTGTTCCATTGTTTACCAAATATATAGTATATGATTGCGCAAAGTAAACATGTGTGTCACTTTTCAAAACTCTTCAAATTTCACCAAAAAAACTGACATCACATTCAACATAAACATGACATTCAACATAAACATCACATTCAAACACGAAATAGGAAGATTACATATAGCATTGCGTTAAACAAATATATTCTAAACAGTACTAAGCATATCCTCTAACGCTGTCGCTGTCGTCGAAGTACGCTCAGACGTGCGTACTTAAGTGCAATTGTGTAGTGTAGATCTGCCAAGTCGCCATACAGTTCCTCCTCCTCGTCGTAGACGTCAGTGACTGGGGAGGTCTCGCTCTGAGAACTGAAATCCATCGATGGAGGCATGGATTGTGGCGAGTAGTCATCAAGCGGAGAGTCGATAGGATAAAGCGGCTCAGGCAGGGAGGTATCCTGCAATGGATATTCTGAAGTAGTCTGGAGTGGATACTCTGTAGGAGCATCTGAAAGAGTGCCAGGAGCACGAGGTCCTCCTTGTGGCTGGCCACCTGATGCATGCGGAGTCTGATGTGAAGCAGACGGAGTCGGCCTGAGCGTAGTACGTACGGCCAGGACTCTGTTGGTCGGAGGACGTACCGACTTACGCGCTGTGAATCTTGTTTTCGCCATCTCCTACAATAAAACAATATCAAAAAAATAAAAAGATAGAAATATATTAAGGCATAAAGAATTTATCCCAACATTAGAATAAGTAATAACAAAATGAGATTGTACTTACGGATTTCCAATACGTCAACTTGAGATTGTACTAACCGATCTGCATATTACTCTATTTATGCCAGTAATTTGTAATAACGAAGGAAACATGATATTATAGTGAGATTAACATAAACGATCAATACATCATTAATCAACTAATTAAAAAGAAATTGTTCATACAAATTACTGGGGATGCAGAATTCTACGTGCCCTACGTAATATTGATGACAGATTAGCCCTACGACCCCTACTAGCGACACTAGTACCACCTCCACTCTCGTCATTCGTTTGTCGTGGTGGCTGAGGTGTTTGATCCTGAACTGATGAAGATCTATCGATCTGCGAAGGTCGCTGACGATGTTCCGTTGGTGGCTGATCTGGTTGCGGTGTACGATGCTGCGGTAGATCCTGGAAGGGAGGTAAACGGCTGGAGTCTGCATAATAGGCAAATCCAGGCATTTCATGTGGAATGTAATCGCTGGTCAGGAATTGCGTGAAGGTCTGCGTCTGGTGTGGAATGGTCGGGTTTAGACCCCAGAAATCACCAGCTTGTGATGGTTGCGTAAATTGGACCTGTGATGGTCCTGCTTCGTCATCGTTTGTACCGACAGCATATGGTTGATTTACACGAGAACCATAACTTTGAGCAGCAGCCTCAGACGGTCGTGGTGGTTCAGGAACATGGAATGGTATATGTGAAGGCTCAGTCAAGTATGAGTACCTCGGGGTGTACTGACTCAGTTGATCCACCAATCCAAAACTCTGTAGGGCAGAGTCAAGTAATCCAATTACATTCTGCAACTCCGAGCTTCGTTCGTAATCTTCTAGGATCTCCCGAGCTTCATACACACTCTGCACCTGAATGTTTGACCCGTTTTTAGTTGATGTTCTACGAGGAATAAAGATGGACAATATACGTACTTACCCCTGGTCTGAACCTCGGAGCATATGGCTGGTATGTAAAGCGTGGTGGCGGTATTGTAGTATGTATCCATCGCCTTGTAATTCTCCAATACCAAGACATGTATGCTTCCAGACGCTGCTCATCCGATTCAGCCGATTGTCTTTCCATCACAACGGTTTGACGCCGTTGATTCCATCGGATGATCTGTTCTCGGAGTCGATCGGGCCAATCAATAGGATCATTCTCTCGTTGACGAGAGCGACGATTCGGGAAAACTATCAGGGGCATTTGATCTGGGATGTGAGGTCGCAGATCAAATTGCCTCATGACACGATCGGGCACGTGCATGACTGCTATGTTGAAACAAATTAGGACTGTCTGGGATCTCCACACTTCCTGACCTTCTCGACAAATTGCGGGAAGGTGATTTACGATCTCCATTTCATATGGAGACCAACGCATCTGATAAATAGTGTAAAGTTAGTTAATTCTCAACAAGGAAACGGTATATCTAGGATAATCATGGACCGTACATGATGCTCGTCATGTGTGTCCAATTCACTACGATAAAACGTCAGGTTTGTTGTCTGAACGTTTTGAGTGAACGACCTACGCCCTGCCGTCCACCTGTTCATTCGGATGTTAATATCTTATTAAGACGTAGAATACGTGAATGGTGACTGTGGGTGTCATACCTTGAAGCATATGGCCCTCGATTCAGGGCTTCGAGATCCATTCGATACGGTCGGGGCACCCCGATGTGTATGTGCTCCCAAGACCAAGTCTGAAGTAAAGTCAGAAATCCGTAACATCTCTTGGATCTCCCCAACGAGCATTCGTCAAGTTGCTGGTATAATTGGGCAAGAACTTCTGCCCCCCAAGCTAGCTGACCACATTCCTGGAAATTTTCGAGCAGACGGAGATACCGTAACGGTACCTTATCACCTGTAGAGTCCAGGAAGAAAGACTCCCCAATCTGGTATAAAATAAAAGCCCGCACGATTCTCTGCAATGTATGCGGATCTTGCTCCTGAAGGTTTGCATCCGAGAGAATGGTGTCATGAATCCAGGTAAGCTTCAAGCGTCCGCTCGACAGATTTTCTCCGCCTCCATGGATGGGGTTGGCTCCAAGCCATTCTGCGCAGTAAGCACTCCAGTTATATCGTGCAGGGTGTTCAAACCCTGTCACGGGACCCCCATCGACACGAAGACCTGTAAGGATTGACACATCTTTCAATGTGACTGTCGCTTCACTATGTCGGAGATGGAAAGTATGCGTCTCCGGTCTCCATCATTCCAATAGTGCCATTAAAAGTGATTGGTCGAGGTTCGCCCTCCTCATGTTGCTGACGCATAGCAAGCCAGCTGTCTCCAGCAACTGATCGAACTCCGCACTGCGAGGTTTAACCAATAGCTTGTTGAGGATGCGTCCATGCTCCACAAATCTGAAAGTCTGTATAACCACACAGTGCAACGTTACCACAAGTTCCGGTATGGAAATGTTAATTGTGTACAATGATACCGTTGCATCCTCGTTGAGCGGTGATGCGGATATGTGTTGGTTCTGCTGAACCAGAACTGAAGCATCAAGCGGTCCGGGAGTGGAATCCATTTCCTACCTCAAAAAACATTTAGCATTAAAGATAAACAGTATCATAAATATCATTGAATGTGGCAGATAACATAGACATTGAAAATTCATTTAGTGTATGTTACGCAGCATCGGTACATTCACCGTCCGGGACATGTTGCACGTGTGTGACCACTCTGTCTACATATACCGCACCTTACATTCACACGTCCCATTTCATCCATACTGTTCTGGATTTTTCGAGATCTAGGTCGGCCGGGCCCTAGTTGCACATTCGGTGGCATCAAGATTGCTCGAGGTACATTTGATGGCCAGTACCGCCGATCAGGTATCGGTGAGAATTCGGCTGCGTATGTTTGGCGAAATGCTGTTGGAGTGTAGTAGTACGAACAGTTCTTCACATGCTCGATACCGACGTTAACGTGTCCACAAACCGCGATGACATGCGAGCATGTGAGATGAAAGCACTGCATGAATCCACATGTGCATTCAGATTCAGTCCCGTTCAGTATAACTCTATAGTTGCCTTCACAACATTTAACTTCAAATACTGTGTGAGAGAATTGCTCCACATCATGTGCGCGAGCTAACTGAACGTTATCATCAATAATCTTGTTGTACCTCGGCATTAGCTCCGAGGTAGTACCTGCACCCTGTCTGCGGCGAGCAACGAAGTAGGTATTTAAACGATAAAAGATCACAAGAATCATTGTCAGTATCGGAAGGCCGCGCATTCCCTTCAACACACTGTTGAAACATTCTGACAGATTCGTCGTTGTGTTCCCGTAGCGACGTCCTTGGTCGTATGACAATGCCCAGAAATTCCGATCCCCGTCTTCCTGGCGGATGATCCATTCGTACGCTTCAGGAGCATTAACTTGGATCTGTCTCATAATCCGATCATGGGCGTGTGTATTAGTTACCGCCCCTGCACTGTAAAATTTTCCTTGCGCCCAGCGATCATTCCCCGCCCTTTGCATGTTCGCTTGCATGTGCCTCAGGCAGAATCGATGACAATGTCCACGATTAGCTGGAAAATATTTGGGGAGCAGATTCTTCAAACCACTGAAACGATCACTCAAAAAACAGATACCCTCTCGCTGAATTAGAAAGGATAGTTTATGTAAGAAAAACTCCCAGGCATCCAACGTTTCCTTTTCGACCACTGCAAAGGCAACAGGGAATATGTGGCCGTTCCCATCAACCGAGGTGGCTACGAGCAAGTGACCTTTAAATTTTCCATGGAGGTGTGTAGAATCTATGCTCATAACTGGTCGACAGAATGTGAAGCCTGTCAGCGACGGACCGAATGCCCAGAATAATCGAAAGAATGCAATTTTCCCTGGGATTACTTGACGAGACTGGGGATCAATGTAAGGCTCTGTTTGGAATTCATACCAGGTACCCGGATTGGTTTGTTTCATCGTCCACATAAACCTCCGGATATCCGCGTAAGACAACTCCATATCACCAAAAATTGTCCTCAAAGCATGCTTCCTTGCTAACCATGCTTTTTTGTATGAAATTGTGACGTGGTACGTATCTGAAACAAGACTTCTAATGACACTGGGGGTAAGTGTAAGGTTGGATCTAAGAGTCTTTAGAATAAACCGACTAATGAATTTAGTATTGCACTGTCGGTTGTCAGTTAAAAGTACCGGGTTACGACATGTATGCTCCTCCCGATAAGTTCGCACCTTCCAAACTTCGTTCCGCTTACTGCAGCTAGCATGCAACCTCCATTTGCAGTTAGGCAATGCACATCCTACGGTGTAGATGTCTTTTTTTGATGCGAGCACTTTGTACTGTATGTATTTTGCCATACTCCAGGTGCTTACTGCATCAATTAAATCATCTTTCGAATTAAAATATCTGTTATTCCAATACTCCAGTCCACTCCTATCTGGGAATATCGTGTCCTACGGCTCGCTGATGAATTGTGCTTCCTCTGCAAAACTGTTTACAATCCAATCGTCATCGGTAAAAATATCAGGGAGCTCCGGCATAGGTTCCAAGGTCATGTCGTAATCAACCGTAGGATCGAAGATTGGTTCGTTGTTGATCGAACTGATGAGTGATTCCTGGCCGTGGACGTCATCCAAGTGTACACTGACGTCGTTATTATCGTCCTCCTCCTCGTCGGCAGTGTCTTCATCTGCTTCCTCGACATTCACCTCGGGAATGATAGCAGAATCCTCCTCTTCCTCCTCATAATTCATATTTAGGTCTGGGATACTGCACGTAGCAGACTCTAGTCCCCTTCGAGAAGACTCGCCAATGTTGGTAACGTGGAACTCATGACTTCCAGTGGGATCCGATTCCACCATCAGTTGCATCATTCCAAGAGACCGAGCAATGTCTAACATTAACTTGGTTGTCGAAGTATCAGTGACCACTACCGGATAGAAGGTGTTCACGTTCATGGGCCATCTACATGTGATACGGACGTTGTACTCCCCTACCATATATCCAGTAACAGTACGAATCATCCGTACTAGGTCCTCAAAACTGCCAGACTCCAGAAAACCTATCATCTTACTGGTCCCCCCTTCGTAGGTTACATTACCATTCTCAGTGACAATTGAACCATTCCAACACACAAGGGAGCTAGGTTGGACATTTTCTATAAAAAGATGAAGACAATGTATCCTATTCAGTAATAAGAAGGTAAAATTTTATTACTTACTTCTTTTTAAGTAGTAATTAACTAATGACAAATTATTGATATTTAATAATAATTACTACTTACTTTTTATTACTAATGACTAATTATAATATTTAATAATAATTAACTAATACTTACAATAATTAATAATCATAATAATTACTAATAATTACTAATTATTAGTACTTAGTATTAATTACTACTTACTTTTTATTACTAATGACTAATGATACTAATTAATAATAATTAACTAATACTTATAATAATTAATAATTACAATAATTACTAATAATTACTAATTTTTAGTAATTAGTATTAATTACTACCTACTTTTTATTACTAATGACTAATTATAATATTTAATAATAATTAACTAATACTTACAATAATTAATAATTATTGTAATTACTAAAAATTAGTAATTATTACTAATTAGTATTAACTGCTACCTACTTTTTATTACTAATGACTAATTATAATATTTAAAATTAATAAACTAATACTTATAATAATTAATAATTATAGTAATTGCTAATAATTACTGATTATTAGTAATTATTATTAATTAAAACTTACTTTTTATTGGTAAAGAATAATTATAATAATTATTAATTATTAACTAATACTTATAATACTTAATAATTATAATAATTATTACATATTAGTAATTAGTATTAATTACTACTTATTTTTTATTACTAATGACTAATTATAATATTTAATATTAATTAACTAATACTTACAATAATTAATAATAATAGTAATCACTAATAATTACTAAATATTAGTAATTAGTATTAATTACCACTTATTTTTTATTACTAATGACTAATTATAATATTTAATATTAATTAACTAATACTTACAATAATTAATAATAATAGTAATCACTAATAATTACTAAATATTAGTACTTAGTATTAATTACCACTTATTTTTTATTACTAATGACTAATTATAATATTTAATATTAATTAACTAATACTTACAATAATTAATAATAACAGTAATCACTAATAATAACTAATTATTAGTATTTATTATTAATTACTACTTACTTTTTATTAGTAATGAATAATTATAATAACTATTAATAATTAACTAATACTTATAATAATTAATAATTATAACAATTACTAATAATTACTAATTAGTAGAAATTATTATTAATTACTACTTTCTTTTTATTAGTAATGAATAATTATAATAATTAATAATAATTAACTAATACTTATAATAATTAATAATTATAATAATTACTAATAATTACTAATTACTAATTATTAGTAATTAACAATAATTACTAATTACTTTTAATTTGTAATGAGTAATTATAAAAATTAATAATAATTAACTAATACTTATAATAATTAATAATTACAATAATTAATAATTATTAACTACCTACTATTTATTAGTAATTACGAATAATTAACTACTTACTATTTAATAGTAATTATTTAGTAATATTTTCTTAAGAATTAACTAATATAATTGATAAATTGGTGAATTGGTAATTGCTAATGCCTAACTACTGTTCTATGAGAGATCAAAATAAAATGACACTTTCTCAATATATCTAAAATGGGGGCTAATGAATATGTAATTACATCTAACAATGGCATACATTTTTCCTAAAAAGTTTTTAACTAATTAAATTGAAATTATGCAAACAAAATTATAAAAAATAAATAATAATTACCTTAGGCCTTGGAAGGGAGGAGGAGCTTCTTTGAGAGGAGAGGGAGAAGTTGAAGGGAGAAGAGGAGAGGATGAAGGGAGGAGTGAGAATGGCGTGGGGAGAATGGAGGGCCGGCCCTTCTATTTATAGGGCACCCGGTCGGCAAACCATTCGCCGACTGGGTCCCTTTTCCACAAAACCCGGGCACGCGGGGATTCCCGGGCACGCGCGGGAATCCCGGGTACGCCAGGAGGCCTCGGGAGGGCGCGAGCGTGCGCCTGGGGAGGCGCGGTTGGCAGGCGTTGAATGGGGTCAAGCGTTGATCGGCAAACGGTTCGCCGATCGGCGAACCGTTCGCCGATCAATGCCCTGACATGGAATTTGCGAACTGACATGCCCTGACTGGGCATATTTACAAGGGCCATGCCCATTCGAGGAAATCGCTCCCATCGGATCTGGATTTGAGATGTGATCTCAATATCTAAGTCACTATACGTGGAACAATACAATCGCCATGTCCTTATCTCCAAGTATCTGAGGAGAAATCGCATTATTCTTGAAGGGTTCAAGAATAATTCCATAGATCTAAGCATTAAGAAATTGATAATTAAATGTGAATTAATTATCTTGATATGTGCGGAAATTATCCAATATATAATTAAATGTGATTTAATTATTAAGGATAAGAATAATGTGGATAGTAATTATTCGTATATATTATAAATGTGATTTATAATGTATTTAGAGAGAGCTAATAATAATTTATCTTTGTTGATTAATTATTAATATGTATTGGATACACATTGTTTAATTAATTGAAAACGTAAATTATATTTTTTTTTGGATTGTGAATATGATTCACAATTTTCCAATGGCAATATTGTAATATTCTTAAAATTAATTATGAATTATTTTTGAAGAATAAATCACAACAAAAATTGTTGGATTAAATAATGGAGAATTTCATGGAGACATGCAATCTCATGAGATTTCATGAGATTGCCCCCACTTGGTAATAAGTGGATGGCTACCAAGTCCTATATGGAATTGGTGGCCGTCCACTATATTCCATGGGGAGATGAGATCTCCATGGTAATTGTCCCCCTATTTGATTGGTTTAATTTTAGGATTGATGTATATTTGATTTGTCAGATATATTTGATCTAAATTAAATCATAAGTTGTTGGTTTTTACCAACAACAATCTTGACCATTGGATTGATCATAAATCAATCTCATCCATTGATTTTATGAGTCCCATGGATTGAGATCCATGGATCCCAAAACCCCATAAATAGAGAGGCATACAATGCTCTCTAAGGTTAAGCTTTTGAAGCACATCTCTCTCTCTTTCTTCCTTCCACACGCCAGCCCTCTCTCCCTCTCCTTGGTGGCCATCCACCAAACATTAGTGGGAGATAGCCGTCGTCGCCTCCGCCATCGCGATGCCGCTTCGATGTTCTACGGTTCTCTGTCTTCTTGGAGTGCTGCTCTCGCAAAGAAGATGATCGATCTCGTACGACGAGATCAAGAGTTCACCGTGCTTGGATCAACTTGTTGGATTGCGAGGATCACACAATTCATCCCCGCGCTCGCAAGCTTCTTCTCTGAGGATCGGACTTGAGACAGGAGGTCTCTTTTTGTAGAGACTTGATCAACCATGCTTCAAGAGGTATTCATTCTACTTGTTGTGGTTATAGATGAAACAATCCGAGAATTGTTCTTTGATCATGTGGTTTCATCACATAAAAAATTTTTAAATTCCGCTGCACCGAACAACTAGTACGACTAGTTGTTCTTTATCGTATTCGATACGATGCTCACACTTCCGTGATGCGCTTTAGGATTATTCCATATCCTTCAAGTTGTATCATAGCCTTAGGTCGAAGGTTTTGGATACGATCCACAAACCTAGGACGACTTGGGTTCGCAGAGGTCGCGAAAGATTTTGTCGCATTTGTTTTTTGCACTTCTGTTTAGTGAATAAATTCGGCTCTGTTTAAATTGTTTAAACACGAATTAATCACTTGGATTTTGTTTCCCATTAAATTAGGAAACCATAGGATCTGAGTTTACGTAATTTGGATTCTGTTTGCTCGAGATATGGTTGTTTTAATGAACATGTATTCACTGTTGCGGGAACTGCAAATCTTAATATGATTAATGAGTTAATTAATGTTTTGATCTACCTTTAAATGCGTGTAATATCACTTAGGTTCTGTCCTAAATCAAATTAGCAATCTTTGAAAATTGATTTTATCTAATTTGGATTTAAATTGATTGAAATATGTTAATTTTAGTAAGTAGGAGTTACTACTGAACATGCAGTCCTAATCAAGAACAATGTGATTGTCAATTAGTGAAATTAATTATTAATTTCATGAAATAATTATGGAAAATATTTGAGAAATATTGGAAGATGATTATTAATTAATTGACTTGGCCTCAACCAATATTTTGATTAGATTTGATCTAGACCATAATTGGAAACACAATTATCAAACTCCTTAATTGAATAAGATTGGGAATTTGTCTAGCAAATTTCCTTATAATAAAAAATGTTTTGATTATTACTATATGGTATAATTTTAGTTGAAGAACCGATGATTATCTCAAGTACAAATTGATCTATTTGGCATTATCCTTTCCTGAGGCGGATATGGTGTCTAGTCGGAGAGCATTGGGGTAGTGGGTTGCAACGTATGTGGTCCGTCCCACTCTCGTCGGTACTGGCCATGACAGCGGGTAGGGACTCGATAATGCCGAAGAAATCAAGATGTATTTTCTAATTATTAAAATTTGAATTAATACGTACTTTGATATAATACCATATATATATATATATTCAAGTAAAACAATCAAGTTTGTTGATTGAATTGGATTAATAATTAATTTAATATGATTGAATTAATTATGTCCAATTAAAACACTCTATTATGAATAGAGATGTTAATTCCCTTGGAAGGATTAATTACATGAATATGATTCATAATAATTAATTAAAATTTGAATATGAGATGGAGGATCACACAAGTGACATCCATGGTCTCCTGTCAAGGCGAAGGGTTTCGTCGCCAGATATTATATGTAGGAGACGCTTGTCCGAAGTGACAGCTCCTGCATATGATCCATTTGGATCGGGCTCGTCGCTTCTCGAAAGAGTAAGGACGTATGCGTAGTGACCCCAATATCGGGTCCTCATATTATTGGGGTGATATTGGATTGCGCATAGTGAGTTGCATTCCTGTTGACGGTTGGTTCAATTAATGACGAGTCAATATCACCTTAGGGGTGGTGGGCCTGGGTATTAACGACCAAATTGGGAAATGCAAGTTGGACTTGCAAGCGGAATGTGTTCCTGCTTCTCTTTATTGGAGTCATAGGTTCTCATATTATTGGGATATGACAAAGATAAAGAGGAGATCCCAGCTCTTGCTTGAGATATAGCGGTAAGTATATCTCTTACTTTGATTAAGGGAATAAACTGTCATAGTTGACAGATGATGAATCCATGATTCATTAACTTTTCTGTCGTATTTTATCTTAAACCCCTTAACAAATGCATGTAAATATACATTAATTTCAGTCTTTTATAAAAACTTTATTCATGAATAAATATTCACTTTTAAGCATCAAAATCATGTAAATAAATAAAGAACAAAGAAAGAAGGCAGATTGGAGATATGTATATACGTACAATATGACTTATAAATATAAATATAACTGCAAGGTATATTTATAACCTAACCTCCGAGATCAAGTCAGCATGGATTGGTCGACAAACCAATAAGTAGGGGGAGATAAGGAAAGAAAACCATAAAAATAAATTAAGACACACTTCATATATTTATCATTGCTTATCAAATAAATACAAAACATCAATTATTTTTAATTAATTCATATCATATTTTTCACCAAATTCTTTTCCTAATTATTTCTAAAAATGTATATAGAAATATAAAAATAAGTTAAAAATATTACACTGTATATATGCCAAGAAATCCAGTTTGTAAATTGTCAAAATCTCAACTTCTGAATATCATAAATTCTTCATACGAACTCCAATCTCACTCTACTCACCTTTAAAGTTCATAAAATAATATTATCTAATTAATAGAGGTGGTTTCATCGAATTCAGAGTCCGTTTGCAAAAAGTCGATTTTGAGACCAAATAACAACGGGGTTTCCGCGCTATTTATTTTATGTAGAACACATTATTTATATTTTTATTAATTTTATAATTTCTAATTATTTTCATGATATTGTATTTTCACCCTGATTTATTTCAGAATTTTTGGAGCTTATTTATTATTTTAATAAAATCAAAAACCCTAAATTATAGATGAAAATGAACTAGATAACTTATACCGATATTTATTAGTATATGTAAATTAATTTATTAAAATCCCTAAAAATTCACACAATCCTTATTTTTTATTATAGTAACTAAAAAATACAAAATTAATATTTAATTATTTATTAAATTAAAAATCCAAAACCTATTTATCTATACATATTTATTAATATAATATTTATATTTCGAATAATATTTATTATTTATAAAAATTAATTATTCTATAATTTAGATCATTTAATTATTTACATTTCTTGTTTTATACTTAATTAAAATAACACTATTTACTATTTATTATCGAATTTACAAGAAATTAACACATCTGGCCTACCAGGTGTTGACACTTGTCAGCACCTGGTGCTTCTTATTCAAGAAGCCAGTGCTGGAGTTTGTTCCACCTAGGCTTCTTCATCTATTTTTCTCGCGCGCATTATAACCCTTCTAGGCGATCTAAACCCTTGAATCCTCTCTCCTAACAACCAAGATTCTCGGCCACCATTAGATCTAGCTTGAAGCTCAAGAAATCTCCCTATATAAACCCCCAAAGTTGGCGGTTTTCAACCAACTCTCCATAACCACCTGAAGATCAGGCATACAGTAGCTGATCCCTCTCATCCTCGTCTCGCTCTGCTCGCCCAAGAGGTAACAACTCCAATCGACGGTGCCCGCGTGGGAGAAGGACTATCGGGGAGGAGTTCCAAGGCGATCACTCTGCCTTGCATCGCCACCTTACGTGCGTCCAGCTCCGGCAAAGATCGGCCGTCGAGCAACCATCTGAGGAAATACACCTCTACTTTCCCAGATCTACTCCTCCACCTTTGCCGAATTCTATCTCGATTCTCGTGCCACGATTAGCATGGTTAATCACATGTTTAGTCAACCTAATCATCTAGCTTAAACGCACAACCAAATGCACATCCAAATCATTTCAAATTCCACTCGAATCGCAATCCATTTCTCGAGTATTTTGCACGCAAATTTCATCAAAGTCTGGAAACGCCATTTTTGATCTTGCAAACTTAAACTCGTTGGCTGATTTCATCGCAAATAGAGCATGTATTTTGCTTAATTACAGGTCCAGCTTTCATCAGGAGCGATTTCAAAGCGTTCGGAACCTTCAGCTTCACGCAAATCATCATCAAAGTTGGCGCAACCACCTGAGCACCAGCGGCAAAAGCATCAACTACCCAACTTCTTCGATCGATTCCTGTCGATATACGTCCTCTCCAGCCGTGATCACCCTTAGGCGAGCTCGAGGGTTAGAGGAGCTAACCCTCTGGCCCTACCGGAGGCCCAAGCTGCATCTCAGTCACCGACGAAAAATCGAAGAAGACGACGTCGTTGCCACCTGCGTCAACTACCGGAAGAACCTCAAGAACAGCCCCGTGCTACATGCTTTCGACGCGTGGCATCTGCGGACGCTTCAGATCGCGCCTCCCGTTATAATCTCCGCTGTTCAATCTGAACCGGTAGAAGATTTGCAGACTAAACCCAGAAGTTCTCCAGATTTCCAGACCGCTCCAGAACTTTCCAGAATTTACATTTAGGTCCCCATGCAGGGACCTAAATGTAAACTTTTATATTTTTTTTACAATTTCATCCCTGCCAAAGGATTAAACTGCATAACTTTTGTTTCTTTTTCTTGCATTTATACCCTTGGGTTGTAGGGGAGTTTTGGACACGTTTTTGACACTATTTTCTGTAGATTTTTTTAGGGTAGTTATGCAACTACCCCAGCAAGGTTTTCAGTAATTTTCGAGTATTTTTATCGCTTCTCCACTGTGTTTCTATTTGTCGAAGTTTGACTCCGTTTTGATTTGTTTTTTGTGTGTTATTCGAGCCAGTTGCTCGTCCGTTTTACCTACTATATAATATCACATCAATTTCACCTAATATATTGTAGGTAAATTATTTGAAAAATATCACTTTGAAAAATAAATAAATATTGGAAAAATATAAAACCGAATAAAAATTTAATAATCAAAACTCCATAAAAATTATCGCTTTTCCTTGATCGCTTTAAGAAAAGATAAAATAATCATAAAATATATTTTCACTTAAAAATTCAAAGTATACTATTCTACCTCCTTGTATTTGACCCAGGCACACTCACCTGGCTAAATAATTAGTGTAAGGTTTTTCTTAGAAAACCGATCTTTGTTTGATCGACTAGGATCCCTTTGCGGTTTTCTACACCAACAACCCTTTCTTTTAAAAACCGCAATCTGATTTAAGCCTCGCATCAAAATAGCGTCGTTGCTGGGGAGGCATATTTTGATTTTTTTTTATTTTTGTGATTTTCTTTTATCTCTTCTTTTGTTTTCGTTCGTAGTTTTTACTCGATTTTTCTTACGTCTTTTTCTCGAGTCGATTTTCGATCTTCGTTAGCCGCTAACTATTTTTTGCAGGACCTGCAGGATCAGCCGGTTTCTTAGGAAGCCGAGTCAGTTGAAAGAGCAGAGGTCGATTCTTTCTTTACGAGTTGGTTGTAGAGGGCAAAAATTAATTAGTGTAATTATTGTAAAAGAGAGAGAAAGAGAGAGAAAACTGTATTGAACTATAGTAGAAGGGGTCCACTAAGGACATCCCGACAGGTACCCCCCCTCCATTTTTTTGGGGTATGATTCACCAAGTACCGTGTATTCGGGGGATCAGGGCACCCACCGTGGTTTTTTCGCCTCGACGGTTTTTCTGCGGCTTTTTCGATAGATGCTTGTTTAGGAGTTTTCTTTCTATCTGATTGTGCTTACGTAGCTAGTCTCAGGACTTGCAACCTAAGTGCATGATTTTAGGTTTTTATAAAAAGAAAATAAAAAAGTAGATGTTTGTTTGAAAAAAATCAAAAAAAATATAAAACCCCAAAATAAAATTGGGACTGCTAAGATATCTGAACTGAAAAACGTAAAGGTTCATATGATTTGGGAGAGTAATCCCCGCACATTTTCTCAGAGTGCGCAAGTGAGAGATGAACTATAAGGTTAGAGCCAAAAACCTGTATTTCTCGTGAAATACTACTTAGTCTATGCACCTAATCACTGTTCCTCAGTGGGTACGCTTGGGTAGCCAGAAACGGTCTGGGTTTACTTAGCAGAGTGGGAGGTTTAGAGGATACTGCATAACGCTCCGTCCTCAAGTAACACGGGCAGCCGGAAATGGTCCGTACTTACTCCCATACTGGCTGAGTGCAAGTGATTTTCTGCAAAGACTCGGGCTAGTGTTTCGGAGAAAATATAGGGCACCTATCAGCTCGCATCAGCTTGCGTTAATCGATTATGCTTGTTTGCTAATTACAACCCTAAAACCGACAAGATAAAAGACTGAACTCTTACGGTCTTCATCAGGGTTGTGTTGGTGAAAGTGGGGTTTGCTTTGTGTTTGCTTGCGGGGCATGAGTTACCGTGGCTTTACGCATTTTCCCTCTCTCTTGAATCACGAATCGTGCTCTCCCGATCATTCTCTTGATATCAAAGATGACGTCTCGACAGCTTTTCTGCTCAGACTCCATGAGCTTTCAACCGTCCACCGTCATTCGTACATCTTCACAAATCTTGGGATGACTCTCTTCCCAAGATGGTCCCATCTGATCTCGAGGAGAGTCAGACCCAGACTCCCTCGCCTCCCGGCCAGACTATTGAGGCAGGCCCTTGTCTCAATACATCATCAAGATCTCCAGCCGATTTTTCGTTGAGTTCTTACGAGAGCTTTTCTTTCACAGAAGATTTAAAGCAGATGGCTCGCAGCAAAGGACCAGTAGACGAGAGACCACCAGATGAGGAACATCATGAAGGAAGACCGGATTCAGCCGCAGATATTACGACCGGGATTCTCGACACTCTCTAACAGATGAATATCCAGATTCGAGAACAATTTAGAACTCAGAATGAGTTGTGGGCTGAGATAGCCGCAATGCAAGCAGGGGCTGGGAACCAATTACCGCCTGCAGTGGTTCCCGCTACTTTACGGGAAGAGTATGACCTGGGTACGAGAACACTCCATCATTAGATTCGGCTACCGCCGAATAAAGGGCCATACGAGTTGAGGACGTCCTTCATTTCATTGCTTCCTAAGTTCTACGGGAATGCCACAAAGGAGCCGTTTACCTTTCTACAACAATTCGAGATGATTTACGGTACGGCTAGTTATCCAGGAGTTACGCAGGAGGCTATCCGCCTCAAAGTCTTTCCCTTCGCCTTAGCCGATAAGGCACTTTACTGGCTGAGTCACTTGGGAAGGGAAATTTCTACATGGGACGATCTGAAGTCTACATTCCTGTGTAAATATTTTCCTCTGGGAAGGACGAACATGATGAGGAGTCATATCTCCAATTTTACATAGCATCCGCATGAATCTTTCCATGAGGCATGGGATAGATTCATAGATCTCATGGAGAGATGCCCACATCATGAGATACCGATGAAGGTGCTGGTTCATAATTATTTCGGAGGACTCCAGCCGGACATCCAGGGGCTTGTGAGTGCCGCATGTGGCGGCAGCTATTTGAACAAGGATGTCGAGTTAGTCTGGGCCATCTTCGAAGGGATGGCTGAGAACTCGAGTGTCGTTGACTCTACTCGGCATTTCAGAAAGCCCCTCAGCCACCACATCACTGAGAACATCATAAGGTGGCTAACATTTCAGAATCCGAATCCAACACCAACATGGGCTTTATTAGCGAGAAGTTAACATTGATGGATGTGATTCACAAATAAGTCCAGGACTTACAGCCGCTGTGAGAGTTGGAGAAACTCTCATCTCTACCTCAGCAGCTGAGTGATCTTTCGAAGAAGGTTTCAAAGCTTCAGCTTCAGTACCAGCAAAGCCAATCTTCTTCGATCGCACAACCTACACGGAGGATCTTACCTGCTCCGCCCACCCATTAGATTCACTACGTACAGAGTGAGCCAGAGACTCTTGGCATGAGGATCAGTCTCATGCCAATCCCGGCCAGATCACCAGTGCTGCAGATATGGAGGTCGAGCCGCAAGACACTCTCGAGATTAACGGGATTTGGTATACTCCGATTCAGCAACCGAGTATACCGCATCATCATCAGCAGCCGTACAGTCATCCGCAGCATGGACGTCCACATTTCTAGCACCGGCAGAATTTCACGCAGCAGCAGTCTCATCAGAATGTTTATTAGAGACGACAATCATACCAATATCCTGTTCATCATTCACAGACATATCCTTATCAGCAGCCGCAACAATCTTCCTCCACATCGCAAAGATTCTTCCAGCCTTACACCTCTCAGCAATACACGCCAAGGCAGGAGAGAGGAGCAAGCCAGGGCCACCACACCGAACCTGAGATGTCTTCATAGGCCCATGCACTAAATCAAATCGTGGATATGCTGAGTACGCTCCAGATTGCGCATAAGACCAAGATAGAGCAGGTTAACCGTCGTCTGGACGAGTTAACACATCGAAGACCACTCTTCCAGCCCAGCCTCAGATGAACTCGAACAACAAGAGGAGGCACCCAGATCAGGTAGACACTACAGGTACGATCTCTTTTCCTGGATTTTTATCTAACTTCATTCGTCTCAGGAGAGGTAGATCACCACAAGCACCTGTTGGAGTAGAGGAGAGTGCACTAGAGGAGCAGGAGCAAATCCATGAGCAGCAAGATTCTGATGCTGAGGAGGAGAACCATCACGTTGATGAGGACCACCTTGCAGACCAAGAGAAGGGAGCGATGCCGATACAGTTGACATGGACACTGGCGAATCAGACGATGACATCACGCTAGACCATACAGATACTCCCGACAAAAACATGTCTTCCCCTGTCTTAGAGAGTTTTGTACATAATTATGAAACTCTCGATATACAAGCTGATTCCAATATCAATAAAAATTCTGATTTTCTGATCTCTGATATTGTTCCTTTTCCCGATGCTCTGTTTGGAAAAGAAAAGAAAAATAACAAAAAGAATGTTGTGACTCCAGAGATAGAAAGGTTAATAAAAGATCACATCTTTCTGAAGATTCCGCTTCACGATGCCTTGGATCATTTTCCTACACTCAAGAATCAGTTGAGGAACAAATGTACTACTCGTAGGAAAAAGAGATCGCGAGTTGAGAAGCATATATTGACCAAGGCAACTTCGTGTGCGATTAGGAACAAGGTACCCAGGAAGAAGAAAGATTCTGCACCTCATTATGTCACTTGTCAGATGAAAGACGCTACATTCCATCGAACTCTTTTAGATAATGTTTCCTCGATAAATTTACTTCCACCCTCTTTGCCTTATACGCTCAAGCTAGGTTCTCTCTACAAATCACGAACGATACTTCAGTTTGCAGATCGATCTGTGAAGAGACCTAGAGGTGTGCTGAGGAACATTATTGTAACCGTTCAGGGCTTGCAGTTTCCAGTGGACTTTACTGTCTTAGACATGACGTGCCCTAAACAATTACACCTTGCTCCAATCATTCTCGGGAGACCCTTTTTGTAGACATCAAGAGCACTCTTTGATTATGATGCTGGGAGAGTATCATTCCGCATAGACAATGGAGAGATACACAATGAGATGGAGAGAGGATGTAGCAGTCCTAGATCAGTATTGTCATTTACTTCAGAGGACACCAGTCTTGTAGAAGATTGCCAGCACATAGATGAGACACAGTTTCCTGATCTTGAGAGCATTTATTTTGATACCCACGACATCCTACACGAGGATAGGGTAGATCACCTGATATCTAGTTCTTCAGATGATTGTTCACATACAGAGACAGATTTCATATCAGATTCAAATGAGCAGTCACCTGTAATAGATATCTCAGTGCCGCAGATTAAGAGTACACATATTACGGCACGGGAGTCAATTGATTACATTTCACAGATCATACAACCTATTCAGCGTAGAGAGTCGGATGGTGTAATGCTTACACATGTAGAATCCTTCTATAGTCCGACTCCAGAGACGCATATTTCAGAAAAGAGAGCTATGCCATGTAAAGAGTTCACTTACAGAGGAGGCTCTACTTTTTCAGCCAAGGATCAGTACGTACATAAAAAAATAGAAAATTCAGTATGACCCTGGTTGAGTGATCTATTTTGTACAGGAGTCATGATCATTCTTTCACTTCATCTCATCCTGTACAAATGCTTATGAGCCATTCGATTTCTGGAGATCTGCAACACTTGTATATTCTTCGTAGACCACAATCGTCCCCATTTTTGCTCGTCTTCTATGCTTAGGATATCAGATCCTAAGTATAGTGGGGACCGATTGTTCGTTGATTCACGTTTTATATTTTGTTCTGATTCTTTTGTATATCCTTTCTTTTTCACAAATCACTGGTCTCTGATTTTTGGCTACACTCTTTTTTATACTTAGGATGCCTTATCCTAAGTATAGGGGGACCGAGTGATTTCGATGATTTCGTTTTCTTCATTTCTTTTGTTTCTTCGTTGTATATTCTTTTCACTCAGTCACCTCATTTTTGCTCTTCTGTTATACTTACGATGACCTGATCGTAAGTATAGGGGGGTTGACTGACTTGTACTCTCTATTCTTTTTCACCCACTTTTACTTAGAACGAGTTATGTCCTCCATTTTCTCTTTTGACGCTATGAGGACATAACACAAGCTAAGTATAGGGGGTGCGTATATATTATATATATACTTTTGTCCATAACTCGTACTTTTATGTATTTTCTATATCTATAAAATCCATATAAAGTGGGTAAGGGTTAATTTAAAATCCATTTATATATTTATTTATTACTTATAAAATCCTTGTAAATAAGTAAAATATGTTTAAAACTTGCATTTAAAATCTATAATTAAAATATGAATTTAAAATTTGTATTTAAAAATTGTATAATACTTATTTAAAATCCTATTTATTAAAATATGGGTAAAAATCATTTAATCCTTGTAAAATCCTTTTGTAGATAAAATCTGTAAAATACATTAGATATTTAACTCAAATAAAATATATCTTGTAAAATTCATATACAAAAACTTGTTTATAAAAATCAGGAAATCCATAAAAAATACAAAGTCCTAAAAGTCATAAAATTATAAAAGCCTTAAAATCCATAAAAATGAGTAAAATTCAGAAAATATACTTCACAAAAATATGGTTGCATTTGCATTCGCATTTTTCAGAATAAGTTTGATTTCTGGAACTAAGGATTGAGTCTAGTTTAAAGGATGGAGCTTGATTATGGCCTTTAACTTTCGTTGTAAGGAGCCTAGTTGGGATCTGGAATTTTGACTCTTCAGGTCTGTGACTTAAAATATTTGGGTTCCATAAGACCATATTCGGGAAATCAAATCATATGTGCTTAAGTAGACCATTTGGTGTCATCCGTACAACTTTACACCAGTGAACCAATCTTGAACACATGCACTCTGCACTTAGCTCGACTAGCATGGAGTTACGAAGGGCGATACATCTTGGTAGTGCGTTTCTATCCTTATCTTTGCGGCATTGATGTCTAAAGACGGGAGAGATTGGGGTTGCGATAGTTGCTTCGGATGAGGGAAGGATCTTCTGACACAATTTTTCTAAGACCTCAAAAAGGGACAGAACAAAAAGATGCTATATCCGTCGAGGCACAAAAAGATGAATGTAGTGCAAGAAAATTACAAAGTCAAATCAAAGAAGAAGCCACCAAATACGACCACAATGGTCCAAGCTTCCACCAAAAATGCATGCACATCTTAGTGAAGACTTAGCTACACCGGTTGAGCTTCACAAGGAGATGCGTCTACACTAGTTGCACTCCACTTCTTTTCTTATTCTTCTACTTTCTCTCTATACTCGATTGTGGACATAGCACGAACTGACCTCAGAAGGGAATACCTCCCTCCCCGAGGAAAGAGTAGCTGAATGAGGAAGCCATAAAAGTGTGTAGCTAGGATGGATGGTTTCTTCGTTTCTCTAAGCAATAAGAGCTAAATCAATTCACATACTGTACAAATTGACTTCAAGGATGATAGAGTTTGCGATATGAATAAGTGAGTCTGAACTAGATGATGAAGTGACCTTGAATAAGGATTTGTGGAACTTGAGGACTGTTGAGGATAAAATCCTAATCCTAGTTAAGGCTCCGACAAAATGCTTGTTTCAGGCCAGATCGAGCTCTGTCCTTTGTCTGTTCTCATGAATTGATTTAGGAAAACAAATTCATTCTAACTTTCTTTCTTTTTCACTTACTTTTTCAAATAAATGTTTGTTAAGGGACTAGCAAAGTTTAAGTATAGGGGGTTGATGAATCCATGATTTATTAATTTTTCTATCGTATTTTGTCTTAAAACCCTTAAAAAATGCATGTAAATATACATTATTTTCAATTTTTATAAAAACTTTATTCATGAATAAATATTCACTTTTAAGCATCAAAATCATGTAAAATAAATAAAGAACAAAGAAAAGAAAAGAAGGCAAATTGGAGATATGTATATATGTACAATATGACTTATAAATATAAATATAGCTGCAAGGTATATTTGTAACCTAACCCCCGAGACCAAGTCAGCATGGATTGGTCGACAAACCAATAAGTAGGGGGAGATAAGGAAAGAAAATCATAAAAATAAATTAAGGCACACTTCATATATTTATCATTATTTATCAAATAAATACAAAACTTCAATGATTTTTAATTAATTCATATGTACATATTTTTCACCAAATTCTTTTCTTAATTATTTCTAAAAATGTATATAAAAATATAAAAATAAGTTAAAAATATTACCATGTATATATGCCAAGAAATCCAGTTTGTAAATTGTCAAAATCTCAACTTCCGAACATCATAACTTCTTCATACAAACTCCAATCTCACTCTACTCACCTTTAAAGTTTATAAAATAATATTCTCTAATTAATAGAGGTGGTTTCATCGAATTCGGAGTCCGTTTGCAAAAAGTTGGTTTTGGGACCAAATGACAACGGATTTTTTGGGATTTTTATTTTATGTAGAATATATTATTTATATTTTATTAATTTTATAATTTCTAATTATCTCGACCACCATTAGATCTAGCTTGAAGCTCAAGAAATCTCCCTATATAAACCCCCAAAGTTGGCGGTTTTCAACCAACTCTCCATAACCACCTGAAGCTCAGGCATACAGTAGCCGATCCCTCTCTTCCTCGTCTCGCTCCGCTCGCCCAGGAGGTGACAGCTCCAATCGACGGTGCCCGCGTGGGAGAAGGACTATCGGGGAGGAGTTCCAAGGTGATCACTCTGCCTTGCATCGCCGCCTTGCGCACGTCCATCTCCGGTAAAGATCGGCCGTCGAGCAACCGTCTGAGGTAATACACCTCTACTTTCCTAGATCTACTCCTCCACCTTCGTTGAATTCTATCTCGATTCTCGTGCCACGATTAGTGTGGTTAATCACGTGTTTAGTCAACCTAATCATCTAGCTTAAACGCACAACAAAATTCACATCCAAATCGTTTCAAATTCCACTCGAAACACAATCCATTTCTCGAGTATTTTGCACGCAAATTTCATCAACGTCTGGAAACGCCATTTTCGATCTTGCAAACTTAAACTCGTTGGCCGATTTCATCGCAAATCAAGCATGTATTTTTCTTAATTGCAGATCCGGCTTTCATCAGGAGCGATTTCAAAGCGTTTGGAACCTTCAGCTTCATGCAAATCATCATCAAAGTTGGCGCAACAACCTGAGAACCAGCGGTAAAAGCATCAACTAATCAACTTCTTCGATCGATTCCTGTCGATATCCGTCCTCTCCAGCCGTGATCACCCGTAGGCGAGCTCGAGGGTTAGAGGAGCTAACCCTCTGGACCTACCGGAGGCCCAAGCTGCATCTCAGTCATCGGCGAAAAATCGAAGAAGACGATGTCGTCGCCACCTGCGTCAACTACCAGATGAACCTCAAGAACAACCCCGTGCTACAGGCTTTCGACGCGTGGCATCTGCGGACGCTTCAGATCGCGCCTCCCGTTATAATCTCCGTCGTTCAATCTGAACTGGTAGAAGATTTGCAGACTAAACCCAGAAGTTCTCCAGATTTCCAGACCGCTCCAGAACTTTCATGAATTTACATTTAGGTCCCCATGTAGGGACCTAATTGTAAACTTTTATATTTTTGTTATAATTTCGTCCCTGCCAGAGGACTAAATTGCATAACTTTTGTTTCTTTTTCTTGCATTTATACTCCTGTGCTGTAGGGGAGTTTTGGACACATTTTTGACACTATTTTCTGTAGATTTTTTTAGGGTAGTTACATAACTACCCAGCAAGGTTTTCAGTAATTTTCGTGTATTTTTGTCACTTTTTTCATCGTGTTTCTATTTGTCGAAGTTTGACTCTGTTTTGATTTGTTTTTTGTGTGTTGTTCGAGCCCCTTGCTCGTTTGTTTTACCTACTATATAATAACACATCAATTTCACCTATAGTTCACCTAATATATCGTAGCTAAATTGTTTGAAAAATATCACTTTGAAAAATAAATAAAAATTGGAAAAATATAAAACCGAATAAAAATTTAAAAATCAAAACTCCATAAAAATTATCGCTTTTCCTTGATCGCTTTAAGAAAAGATAAAATAATCACAAAATATATTTTCACTTAAAAATTCAAAGTATACTATTCTGTCTCCTTGTGTTCGACCCAGGCACACTCACCTGGCTAAATAATTAAAGGTTTTTCTTAAAAAAACGGTCTTTGTTTGATCGACTAGAATCCCTTTGCGGTTTCTACACCGACAACCCTTTCTTTTAAAAACCGCAATCCGATTTAGCCTCGCATCAATAGAGCAAGACTAATTTGATTTAAAATACCTTATTCAAATATCATATATTGAATGTATGATTATATGTTGTAATATAGTGCATTCTTAATTTCAGAAAATGAAGTCCATGAACCCACTAAGCAGGCTTCTAGAGGTCAACCAGTTGACCAGACTGAATTACTCGGATTGGATCTGTAAATTGGAGCTTGTACTCTCGGTTGAGCGCATAAGTTATGGGCTCTCAGAAGACAAGCATGAAAACCCTAAATCAAAGGAAGAAAAAGCATACATTGACAAGTATGATGAAGATCATATCTTGGCTAGATGCTATAACTTGGGTTCTCTCTCCAATGTTCTTCAGAAACAACATGTGGAGATGAGCGCTTGCTAGGAAATAATGCAGAATCTGAAATATATGTTTGGTGACATTAACCGCACCCATCGATACAACGTTATGAAAGAACTTGTTCGCTGCAAGATGCAGGAAGGAACTTCGGTCCATGAACATGTACTCAAAATGTTTGGGTACTTGTCGGAGCTGGAAACTCTTGGGGCAACCATAGATGCAGACATGCAATCTGATTTCATTCTGCTGTCTTTGCCCAAGTCTTTCGATAACTTTGTGGTTTCATTCCACATGAACAAATTGGAATTGACGAACACTGGACTTCTTGCTGCATTAAAATCTGTAGAAGACGTAATGAAGAAAGATGGTCCCACTAGTAGTGCAATGGTTGCACAGGTCAGAGGGAAGCGTGATCGGAAGCAAGGTTCTCGGAAGGGCCTGGCCCAGAAGAGAAAGAAGGGACAAGGTGTTGGCTCATCTTCCAATGCATCAACGCTGATGGCGTCAAAGAAAACCGACGTTTGTCACTACTGCAAGAAGTCGGGGCATTGGAGGCGTAACTGCCCAGATTACCTGAAGTCGGTCGACAAAGGTAAAGCCCCAACAGGTACGAAATCTACATTTATCATTGAAACCAGTTTTCTCGTTGGACGAAAAGGAAGTTGGGTTGTTGATTATGGTGCTTCTGTTCATGTATGCAATTTGTTGCATTTGTTTCAGGAAACTAGAAACTTGAAGAAGGGGAGATAGTCATCCAGATGGGATCTGATATAAGTGTTGCAGCAGTCACCGTCGGGACTTGTCGACTATCATTATCTAGTGGTAGAGTCCTAGTACTTAAAGAATGTCTTTATGTACCTGAAGTCAGGAGGAATTTGATATATGTATCTAAGCTAGTTAGAAGTGGATATTCATTCCTTTTCTGTAATAAATTAGTCATAAATCATTATGATAAATATATTACAGATGGTATTTTGACTACTGGTGGACTCTATGAATTGTGCATTAATAAGCATGTCATGAATGTTACAACCACTAATAAAAACCCTAAAAGATCCAGGGAGAATAAAAATCATTCAAATATGATTTGGCATCAAAGACTTGATCATTTATCTGTTGATAGGATCAATAGATTGATAAAGGATGGACCTTTAGATTTTCTACAGGTCCAATCTTACCTACCTGTGAACATTGTATGGAGGTAAAATGACTAGGATGCCTTTCCGTAACAAGGTTACAAGATGCGAAGGTATAATTGACCTAATACATACTGATGTATGTGGTCCCTTCAGTACCGTGACTCGAAATGGATATCGATATTATTTGACGTCTATTGATGACCATTCACGATACGGGTTTGTCTTCCTATTACGTCATAAATCAGAAACCTTTGAAAAGTTCAAATAATTCAAGGCTTTGGTTGAGAACCAAACCGATAGAAAGATTAAACGGATTCGATCTGATCGAGGTGGCGAGTACCTCTCAAATGAATTCAAGGAATACCTTAAAGAGAATGAAATTGTCTCCAATCTCACTACTCCTAGAACTCCTTAACTTAATGGTGATGCTGAAAGACGCAACAAGACCATCATGGATATGGTCCGTTCAATGATAAGCAAAGCACATTTACCACTTAGTTTCTGGGGATATGCAGTAGAGACTGCAATATATATCCTGAATAAGATTCCTAGCATATATGTACCTAAGACTCCTCATGAGCTCTGGTATGGAACCAAACCTAGTGTTAATCACTTGAGGGTTTGGGGTTACTTGGTTCATGCGAAGAACGTGGATGCAAGTAAGATAGAATCTCGCACTCGTGAGTGTTACTTCATTGGGTATGTTAAAGATGGTATTGGATACCAGCTCTATGACCCTGAGACCCAAAAGGTTTTTATCTTTAGAGATGTGAAATTTCTAGAGGATGATTTCCTTAAAGGTCAAGACAAAAGTGAAGTAGAGGAACTCATAGAATCCCCTGAAGATTCTGAGCTTCCTAGACCAGAAACTGAAGAAGTAAATAAAGATGAAACACCCATACCTCTTCGAAGGAGTTCGAGGGTGGTTGCACCACCTGAAAGGTATGGATTCCATGTGTCAAGTGAAACTGTTAATGATCCTACTTTATTTGATGAAGCACTCGCGGATCATGATATGGATAGATGGATGCTAGCAATGAAGTCAGAAATTGACTCCATGCATAAGAATGGTGTATGGACCCTAGAGGATCCACCTAAAGGCGTAAAACCCATTAGGTGTAAATGGATCTTCAAGAGAAAAAGGGGACCTGATGGGAAAGTAGAGACTTTCAAGGCACGGCTCGTAGCCAAGGGCTACACACAGAGAGAAGGCATCGACTACGATGAGACATTCTCTCCTGTGGCTATGCTTAAATCCATCAGGACATTGCTAGCTATAGCTGCATATCTTGACTACGACATCTGACAGATGGACGTCAAGACGACTTTCCTCAATGGATACCTCGAGGAGGATATCTATATGGAGCAGCCCCATGGCTTCATAACTGAGTATGCCAAAGTATGCAAGCTAAAGGAATACATCTATGGGCTCAAGCAAGCTTCTCGTAGCTGGAACATCAGACTTGACGAAACCATAAAGAGTTATGATTTTGTGCAGAATCCTGATGAACCTTGTGTGTACAAGAAGCTTAGTGGGAGCGCCATTGTGTTCATCGTGCTTTACGTAGATGACATCCTTATCATTGGGAATGATACAGGGATGATGACCATTATGAAGATTTGGCTATCCCATACCTTTGATATGAAAGATCTTGGAGAAGCCTCTTACGTCTTAGGCCTGAAGTTGTTCAGAAACCGAGAAAAGAGGATTTTGGGATTGTCACAACATAGATACATTAAGAAGATTCTTGAACGATTCTGTATGGATAGTTCCAAGAAAGGATTCCTACCCTTAAGACATGGTATCCACCTGTCTAAAGGAATGGCTCCTCAAATTGTTGAGGAAAAGAAAGCCATGGCTGGATGTCCTTATGCATCAGCTGTAGGAAGCTTAATGTATGCTATGATGTGTACTAGGCCAGATATCTGCCATGCAATGGGAGTGGTAAGTCGTTACCAATCTTGCTATGGAGAACAACACTGGAATGCAGTAAAGAACATATTCAAATATCTAAGACGGACGCAAGATTACATCTTAGTCTATGGAGATGGTGATCTTCAAGTCTTGGGATATACAGATTCTGACTTCTAATCAGATATTGATGATCAAAAGTCGACATCAGGGTTTGTATTCTTGTTGAATGGTGGTGCTGTGAGCTGGAGAAGCAAGAAGCATGATACTACAACAGATTCAACAATAGAAGCCGAGTACATTGCCGCATCGGATGCTACAAAGGAGGCGGTGTGGTTGCGCAAGTTCGTCCTGGAGCTTGGTGCATTCCTCTGATACTCCCATCCCGCTACTCTGCGATAACACGGGAGCCATTGCTCAGGCGAAGGAACCCAGATGGCATCAGAAGAGCAAACATGTAGAAAGGAAATACCACATCATTCGGGAGATTCAAAAGCATGGTGACATCATCATCGATTCATCACCAAGGTGGCCTCTGCCGACAACGTTGTTGATCCTCTTACCAAACCTCTGACACAGAAGATTTTCGACCAGCATGTAATGAGTATGGGTTCAAGGATTGTTCCTGAATGGTTCTGAGGGCTAGTGGGAGATTGTTAGCAACGTGATCCCGAGGCAAACCATTCCTACAATAAATGTTATTGTAATAAATGATTAATCAATAAAAGTTATTGATTATGTTTCACTCCCTTTCTGAAATTAATTGAATGAATGCATTATAAGGTCCCTCTGTACAATAAGGGTTATGTACCATGGCCAACTTGATAATCATGCAGCTATTGATTCATTGATTAATCGTAGAGGCTGATGCTTGGATGAATATCTAAGGAGTTAGATAAAGGACTCATCAAGCATCATCAAATGATTGTCAAGTGATGATCTCCAGTCTGAGTAGGAGATGGCAATCCTTTCTCATTAGGTTGATATCTGATCGACCTCTTGATGCAGGTCCTCTGCATGGGAATAATGATTCGGAGGTATCAGATTAGTTGAGTCAATGGGTTGACTTAAAGAGATCGAGATAACCAAAGACCTATGTTGAATACTGTCACATCATAGGCACACATCCTCTGACCAGAGACAGATGTGTTGCTATATGTCTGAGTGTGTACATTTGGCAGACCAATAGGTTGATGACCTAACCAAGGTCTATACACTAGCGAGCTGGTGTGCATGTAAGGACATATGAGTAATACGATCTCTCAAAGGGATCATACAGGTTCACTTGTGAACCGGGAGACATGAGCTCACTCACGAGGTATTGGGACTGATCAAATTCCATGCATGGTCGTCATGCTTTGGAAGCATGACATGAATTTGAAGGTAAGATATATGCTTTGTGAAAGCATGTGATCTATACCAAATCTCAAAGACCAAGATTGAGAAACTTAATGATCAAACCCTGAAGATGACAGTGTAAAAGTGATCTATATCTTCAGGATGATCATAGGTCTTCCAGTATGCAGGATGTACATGCATTGGGAATACCTGAGGGTAATTTGATCATAAACGATTGTATGACCATGACGCTTCTATTCTGAGGGAGTGATGAAACAGGTCTGGACTTTAGTGACTCCTCTAAATAGAGAAGTAACGTAATCTTAGTCCATGTATTGGACATTGATCTGAGTGAGATTCAGATGTAATGAGAAGATTAGGTTTATGGTCTTGATTTAATCAAGCATCTATGGGAGGTCCATGGGATCTGGATTTGAGATGTGATCTCAATATCCAAGTCACTATACGTGGAACAATACAATCGCCCTGTCATTATCTCCAAGTATCTGAGGAGAAATCGCATTATTCTTGAAGGGTTCAAGAATAATTCCATAGATCTAAGCATTAAGAAATTGATAATTAAATGTGATTTAATTATCTTGATATGTGTGGAAATTATCCAATATATAATTAAACGTGATTTAATTATTATGGATAAGAATAATGTGGATAGTAATTATTCATAATATATTATAAATGTGATTTATAATGTATTAGAGAGAGCTAATTATAATTTATATTTGTTGATTAATTATTAATGTGTATTGGATACACATTGTTTAATTAATTGAAAATGTAAATTATATTTTGTTTTTTGGTTGTGAATATGATTCACAATTTTCCAATGGCAAGATTGCAATATTCTCAAAATTAATTATGAATTATTTTTGGAGAATAAATCACAACAAAAGTTGTTGGATTAAATAATGAAGAATTTCATGGAGACATGCAATCTCATGAGATTTCATGAGATTGCCTCCACTTGGTAATAAGTGGACGGCTACCAAGTCCTATATGGAATTGGTGGTCGTTCACTATATTCCATGGGGAGATGAGATCTCCATGGTAATTATCCCCTTATTTGATTGGTTTAATTTTAGGATTGATGTATATTTGATTTGTCGAATATATTTGATCTAAATTAAATCATAAGTTGTTGGTTTTTACCAACAACAATCTTGACCATTGGATTGATCATAAATCAATCTCATCCATTGATTTTATGAGTCCCATGGATTGAGATTCATGGATCCCAAAACCCTATAAATAGAGAGGCATACCATGCTCTCTAGGGTTAAGCTTTTGAAGCACATCTCTCTCTTTCTTCCTTCCTCACGCCAGCCCTCTCTCCCTCTCCTTGGTGGCCGTCCACCAAACCTTGGTGGGAGATAGCCGTCGTCGCCTCCGCCACCACGTTGCCGCTTCGACGTTCTACGGTTCTCCGTCTTCTTGGAGTGCTGCTCTCGTAAAGAAGACGATCTATCTTGTACGACGAGATCAGGAGTTCACCGTGCTTGGATCAACTTGTTGGATTGCGAGAATCACGCGACTCATCCCCGCGCTCGCAAGCTTCTTCTCTGAGGATCGGACTTGAGACAAGAGGTCTCTTTTCGTAGAGACTCGATCAACCACGCTTCAAGAGGTATTCCTTATACTTGTTGTGGTTATAGATGAAGCGATCCGAGAATCGTTCTTTGATCATGTGGTTTCATCGCATAAAAAAAATTTAAATTTCGCTGCACCGAACAACTAGTACGACTAGTCGTTCTTTATCGTATTCGATACGATGCTCACGCTTCCGTGATGCACTTGAGGATTATTCCATATCCTTCAAAGAGACCATAGGAGGGATCTTTGTTTTGTAGATATAAGCCCGGGATTGATCTAAGATAGATATGAATGGAGGCGAAGATTCCATGTAGCCGACCCTACTTAATTGTGGGAAAGGCTTTGTTGTTGTTGTTGTATCAATTGTTTCAATGATATTTAAATGTGTATTGTACACATTTCTTATTTATTTCGACTTGATTAGCTGATTCAATCACTTTTTTCTCATTTTTTCAATTTATTTTGATTTTGAATAATGATGAATGTCATTATCCAATTTAGTTGCTTTACTTTAAGATCTTTTTAAGGTTTCCCTCCCTGTTCCCTTTCAAAAACATTGCTCCTTCATCCTCCTCCCCCAATTCCTCCCTCCTTCACTTTGCCCCCTCCCAACAGCTCCCCCTAACCTTGGCCCGCACCTCTCCCACACCACCCCCTCCCTCCCCAGCACCTCCACCAGCAGCTCTTAGGCATCACCCCCTCCCCAACATCTCCCTTGCGTCACCCCTGTCACAACACCTTCTCCCGTACTCGACCCCTTAATTTGCAAGACTGTTGCGGGTCTGTTGTGTTCGGGCACGAAGGTGGAGGAGAACCGTCTCTAACTGAAGGATCTTTGAAGGGGAACAGCTAGTTATAGCAACATTCGGGGACTATCAACTGAGAGGGCCTTAAAGACTCCGCCATCGTGTTTAGCCAACAACAACAGATCATAGAAGTACTAAAAAAGGTGTTGTTCACGGCCAGCAGAGGGGGTTTATGATTTGTTTTGGAAAAAGAAGGCGTGGTTGCGATGGTGCTTCAGGAAGATTCCGGAGTCTTCATTGGCTCAGCAGAAGGCATGTCGATGATGGAGACAGGGAGGGTCTTCCTTCTCATCGAGCGAGCCTCAACCTCAACGGGAGACAAATGGAGAAGACAATATCGGTCGGTTGGTCAGAGATGTTTCGCAGCCTCGACTAATCGATACACCCGATCTTTGCTCGATTAGAGCTTTCTCCCGCCTGTCACTCGATTTTGGTATCACAGTAGCTCAGGAGGTCTGTCGATGGCGGACGGAGATCAATGTACATGTGTGAAAGTGAATGTGATCGCAGTAGTAGTTGCTCGTGGATGCGCGCGAATGTGGATTTGTGAGGCAATGGTAGTGAATGGATTCGTGACGAGCAATAGTTGCTCGTGTAGCTGCTCGCAATTGAGAGATTTTAAAGCTACTGCTGCGCGTGGGGGAAGCGTGGACAATAGCGTTGCTGCCATGCATAGCGGGAAGGGGAACTGGGGGTGAAGCCAACACAGAGCGGATCGTCTGCAGTACTAGACGACCCTTACTGTAGCGCATGGGATCCGTTGGATTCAGAATGGACGCCTTTGATAGGGGACCTGCTATCCCCGGTCCCATATCAGGGAGCATCCATTCCCGATTCAACGATCCCATGTGCTACTGCAGGGGTCGTCTACATCAGACTATCCGTCCCCCTAGTGAGCAAAGGATTACATCAGAGGGGTTTCGGAGAAAGAAGGCATGGTTCACTAAAAAAAGATGACTTTATATATTTGATCAACTAATTGAAGAAACCGTCTCAAAACATTTGAAAAAAGTCATTTTCGTGATCGAAAGGGATTGTTTATCCGTGAAAATATAAAAATTTTGGTGATTTGGTGGATGGATAGAGATGACGTGAGAGAGAGAGAGAGAGAAAATAAAAAAGAAGAAAAATGGAGGAAGAAGGAGATACGGAGGTGGAAGATCCACCATTCAATTCTCCTTTGGTTAGATTAATCTAAGATATCGACTGAAGTAAAAGTAAAGTAGCAAGATTTGTGTTGTAAGACATAACAACTTTACGGAGTTGAGGAGATAATAACGATTTTTACAAGGCCGAGGAGATAATTTGCCAAGATCCTAGGGTTTATGGAGTAAAAATCCCAAAAATATATGGATATCTTTTTTGTTTACGAAACTAGTTGTAGTTGATTCATGTAATTGCTCAATATCGAATGACTACAATATTGATTACGACTGAGGTTAATACACGGTATGTGAACACTTAGACATGATCAATATTTGACCTTGGTGGGCCACTATAAGTTGTTAGGTTGTGGCCGATGTTATTTTTGAATACTTTTTGATCTCACCCAAAATTAGTTTTCGTTGAATCCTTTCTTTAAAACCTCTTGAATGATCTCAACTATATGTGTGGGAGATGACTCAAAAAAATTCAGATCTTATGAAACACCAAAATTCATTACTAATTTAGCAACGATTATATTGTTTTTGTAAAGTATACTGTTGTTATGTCATTTGTTGCTAATATCGTAACAACGAGTACAATATTCGCTACGCATTTAAAGAATCGAAGATAGTTTTTCAACAAATAAAATTTGTTATTATAAATATAATATCGGAAGATACGAAAATAGTATATTAAATTTATTAATTGCTGTAAACCAATCTTGTTCCTCGTTGATAAAACATCTGATTTTACCTCAGAAGCAACTAAAGAAACAAAGTAAGTGGTTGTTGTTCTAAACTAATTGCTAGTGGCATCTCAACATTGTTGTTCTCATGTTGTACGGCATCAAGTTGCATTAAAAATGTATTGGACGTTAACCTACGTCATTGATATGGTCTTAAGCAAATACCAAACTCCAACTGTTTGTCGTATCGAGCCGTTCGAGTGCTTTGACATTTTCATCTGAAAACAAACCAGAAATTTATGCTTCTTGCAGTCAGAAATCACTTATTTCTCTTATTTGATTTCAATCTTCTTGTTTGACTTTCTGGTGGACATAATACATCCAAATCTGTATCACGCGCAGGCGTTCCCAACTTGCAGGGTTAGGAGTGTTAATCACGAAAAGTTACAGGGTCCAACGTGCAAAACCCACTCTCCAGGACCCGCCTCTCCGGATCCGGATCCAGATCCGGTTCCACACAATTACTCCCACCCTCTTCGGGAGGAGCTGTACCTCGCAGCAAACTGGGGTTTGGTGCCCGACAAAGAAGAAGAAGAGGAGGAGGAGATGGGTTGGAAGGCAGCGCAGAAGCTAATCGAGAAGTGGAAGATCCTCCGTGGCGACAAGATGATGATCATGAGGGGAAAGGACAATGGGGAGGTCGGCCTCATCAAGCGCGTCGTCCGCTCCCAGAATCGGGTCATCGTCGAAGGCAAGAATCTGGTATTGCTTCTGCTTACAATTTGAAGTGATTTTGAGCTGGGGCGCTAAAATGTGATCTTATTAGCACCTTTCCTACCGGGGAGTATATGTTTTTGTAGATAATCTCTCAATAGAAGTAAAGCTCTCGAGTCTATGTATTGAGTGATGTGCAGTAGATAGAGCCATCGTGCTAATTCATGCCGTAAGGCTTCTAATTTAGGTTCGTCCACTGTCCGTGGAATGGTGCCTTTTGATCTTTATCACGTTGGTACATGGAAGAGCAAGTTATAATCGAGGGTAAAAATCTGTCTGGTTATCAAAAGGGGACTTGACCATCAAAGAGTTTTTTGTGGGCTTAGTTTAGGAACGGATCAGTTGAATTTACATGGTGATCCTGGGATAAGGTGTCAAAGGAATGTTACTATTTGCCAAAGGACGGACACTAGAAGTTAATCTAACTGCCGTCCAAAAAATTCCTTGTATTCGATAACAGTATGAGTAATCTCATTACAAAGAATTACACCTTCATTTCCCAGCTACGATAGTAATGAGAAATCGATGGATCACATTATCAACATGAGTCTTGTAGACATAAATACGATATCACTCTTCTGTAGCTAATTGTTCAATTCACAAGTAGCATTTTAAACTGATTGTGCCGCCAATTGTATAGAACATTGGTCTCTTATCTTACTGCCCTCCTTGAAGGACTACCAAAAGCTGATTGTGAAATGAAACCCAACGAGGCTACATCATGCCTCCCTTGCAAAAGGACAATCAAAGAGCGTCTGTTCAACATCCTCCCCACAATTCCTAGACAAAGGACACATAACATCGGTAAGTGATTCCTACCTTCTATTATATATCGTGGTTATGATTTGTTCTCTTCTCATCGACTATAGAACAATTTTGGCCTTGATTATGGTCTTTAGTCTTCCTAATGTATCTAGAATCTTGAAGAAGAGAAGGATTGTCACCCCATCCCCCTACCACCTAGAATGCATCACCATATATGGATGCTCACCGTCCCATTGGAATTGTCACGAGCCCAATCTCACTAAGCAGAGATAGCATGGTGGTCAAATCAACAAATCAAGTGTTCGAAAAAGGTGAAGCAAAGGTAGGAGTTCCGGCCGCACTCATGCCAAGAAGAAATCAACGATTATCGTACCTAGAAGATTGACAGAAGATCTATCAGTATGGGGGAATAACTCCCCCACCATGTCATGGCCCGAGTTACCTGATACATATCCAATCAGAATTGAAAAGGGACCCATTCCTGGTGTAAGATTTATGAAATCAACAATAAGTGGCAACACTTTGACCACATTTGTCATAAATAAAGAAGACTGAGAGTGCAACCTCGCACATTCCACCTCACATAGAGCTTAATTATAGCATGCAAATAACGCCACCACCAACAACAAAGCCTTTTCCCACAATAAGTAGGGCCGGCTATATGGATTCTTTGCCTTCATTCAGATCTATCTTGGGTCATTCTCAGGCTTAGATAAAAAAACTAAGATCTTTTCAGATAGTCTCATTTCAACACTTCTTAGGCCTTCCTTGTCCTCTCTTACCCGACTCAACATCTCAAAACTCGCATCTCCTAACCAGTGCTCGGTTTCCTTCTCTTCTTCAAGATTCTAGATACTTTAGTCAGTAGACCTCCTTTCCAAATGACAAAACCATCTTAAGCAGTTTTCTCTCATCTTATCCTCTATCGGAGCTACACCAACTTTCCTCCTTATTGCATTTTAAATCTGATCTTTACCTGAATGACCACACATCCATCTTAGCATTTTTATTTTTGGCACCATCATTCTCTGCACACATCTCTGGTTTACATGCAAACATGCATATCCATAGAGATTACACTAGATTAGAGTATAATAGGTCTCACATCTACTTTGTAAAACTTTCTTTTGATTTTCAAAGGAATTTTATTATCACATAGAACAATAGAGGTACCTACTTAATTGTGGGAAAAGGCTTTGTTGTTGTTGTTGTATAGAACAATAGAGGCTCTTCTCCACTTTAGCTGACCTGTATTTATTCTATGAATAACCTCTCCATCGATCTTCCCATCATGTTGCAAAATAGATCTCAAGTATCTAAAAGAATATTTCTTATGAATGTTATCGTCATTAATCTTTATTTCGATTTCTTCACAACTGCTTCCATTAAATGTGTACACCGTATAACATGCAAACAAACGGTTTTACCCACTTCAAAGGAGAGCAAAAATCTATGTTCTCAGTTCCTTCGGCCAAGTCATCCATTCATCACTAGCTAGTAAAATTTCGGCCCATTTCACGAGGGGTGCACCCCATCTTGATACATTAGTCTCCTGCCACATGAATCTCCTTCTCAATGCATCCATTCTCATAGCAATATCAACTAGGATTAGAAAGTTGAATTAAAATAAATTGATACACTTTTCAAAAAATAAGTCGTTACAAATGACCAATCAACTCTTCTGGAATGCACCTTGGAGGATCACCCACTTAATTGACACCATACCTGATCTTAAATCGACTACAAACCATTAAACATGCTACTGAACCGGGCAAATGGGAAGGCTCAAGTATATATGGGAAATCTTGAACATGGACATCGTCGGCTGGACATTCACTCGGAGGGGGGCAACATATAACTACGTGGGAAACACATCTCTTTCTCTTTAGCATTGGCCTACTAGAGCACCTACACTTAATGGGTAGAGACCGTGATAGGCGATTAGTCTACATATGTTTTTTCTGAAACTTGTACTATGGGCCACTTACTCTCAGGCCATAGGAGCTCAATTGGCATTCTTCTTCTTACTCCAATGGTGTCTACTCCTTCGATAGTCTATCTCTCTTGAGGAAGATAAAGAGTAGAGATTGGCTTTCCTAATGCAGCCCATAGTTGCGAGCACTTACTATACTAGCCTTTCTCCCAAGTGCACGGGAATAGACCCCACCTTGGTCAGCATTGGCGGATCGTCGTCCTCTCCTAATTAATAGAGTTTAAAAAAATCATTTTTGACCACCACTTTTGTGCTTCTAATTATCAAGAAAAGTATGCAGTTTAACTTCTGATGGTTTGTCCATAAACTTGAGGCCTCTCGTAAAATTGCATGGAGAGCTCTTATTGCATGAGTTAACTCAATAACAAAGATATATATAACATATCAGGATGAGAGGAGCTCACGTCGTCATCAATTTCTCCAGTAAAGCTTCTCAACCTCCCCACATCACAAATTCCAAGTGTTTATTACAAAGGCATCATCAACAGACAGTTACAATGGTCAGTGTTGCAAAGGTCAGTATTTGGTATTTAGTTGTAAAAGTCACTAGCTAAAGAATAAATGGTATTTGGGTAACTAATAAGGAATATTTCATTCACTAATTTTAATTATTTTAAATATAAAAATAAAGATGCTATATGGAAGCAGTATTTTCATAAGCTTTCCATCGCGGAAGGGAATGAAGAGATCACTTTGGGAGATCTAGCTAGTAATAAAAGTTACCTGAATCATGCAAGCTATAGACGAATCAATGAAACAAAGTAGAAGAGGCTTTGAAGGTTATAAAACTCGAGAAAGGTGTTGGACCTGATGACATTCCCATAAACATATGGAGAGTTTTGGTGAACGTGGTTTAACTTGGTTCATAAATATATTCAATGTTACTTGACGAAGTAAGAAAATACTTGAAAAATGGAGGAGAAGCATCGTGGTGTCCCTTTATAAGAGTAAAGGAAGCATTTAAAATTGTTCGAATTGTAAAAGTATCATATTGATGAGTCATGCTATGAAAAAATGGAAACATGTAATCGGAAGATTGAGTCAAGTTTCCAAAGTAACAGAAAATCAATTCGGATTCATGCATGGTTGCTGGACTATTGAAGCTATCTACTTGTTGAGGAGAACAATGGAGATTTATAGAGCTAAAGGGAAGATCCTCAAGATGATTTTTATTGATTTGGAGAAGGCTTATGATTTAGTTCGACATGAGATATTATGGAGAGCTTTAAGGAAGAGACAAGTACTTGTCACATGCATTAACTTTATAAAGGATATGCATGATGGAGCTTCATCTTGTGGAAGGATCCAGTCTGGGAAGACTAACTATGTTGATGTCAGCATCAGTCTGCAAAAAAGTTTAGCTTTAAGTCCATTCTGTTTTACTTTGATTGTAGACAAGTTGATTAGTCGCGTTCATGATGAGATACCTTGATACATATCTTTCTTTGATGATATTGTGTTGATTGATGAGACTAGATATGCAGTAAATGAGAAGCTTGAGGTTGAGAGACTTGCCCTAGAGATTAAAAGATTTTGTATAAGTAGGGTTAAGACAGAATATATGGATTGCACATTTTATGGAAGCGGTGGTGAAGGAATTGAGGTGAAGATTGGAGATAATAATATGCTGAAAGAAAGATTCTTTTAGATACTTGAGATCTATTTTGCAACATGACGGGGAAATTGATGGAGATGTTACTCATAGAATAAATGCATGTTGGCTAAAGTGGAGAGTTACATCTAGAGTTCTATGTGATAAGAAAATCCCTATAAAAATCAACAGAAAATATTACAAAGTGTCATGCGACCTGCTATGTTGCGTGGATCTGAATGTTGGCTTGTGAACTATATATATGCAGAGAATGATGTGTTGTCATATATGAAAAGATTGAATTTGGAAGGATACGATCAGAAGGAAAGTTGGTATAGCTCTGATAAAGGATAAGATGGTTTGTCCATTTGCAAAGGAGGTCGGCTGATGCACCAGTTGGAAGACACCTGTTAGAAGATGTGAGATTTGAGATGTTGAGTCGGCTAAGAAAGGGCGAGGAAGGCCCCAAAAGTTTTGGAATGAGACTATCTGAAGGGGTCTTAGTTATTTGGATCTAAGCTTGAGCATGATCCAAGATATATCTAAATTGAGGCAAAGAATCCATGTGGCCTACTCTACTTAATATGGGAAAAGGCATTGTTGTTGTATAAAAATTATATCTAAAACATACAATCTTATATATTTATACATATATTGTCATTAATTATCAAATCCCCCCTTGTGGGTGGTGGTGCAGTACCCACTTAAATGGTATGGTGGTAGTGCAGTGTGCTTACCACCCAAAAGACCAGAGTTGAAATCCCCCCTTGTGGGGGTTGTGTTAGGTAGTCGACAACCAGCGTAAAAAATAGTCGAATCTTTCAACATGGATTTGAGCAAGAATTCATGTAGTCGACCCTACTTATAGTGGGAGAAGGCTTCGCCATTTGATGTCATTAATTTTCATGATAAAAATACCAATTTAGCTACAATAAAACTATACATATCTAACTTTTATTTATCATTAAAAAGTATAGAAAATAAAATAATAAAAGGTTTTTTTATGGTTATGCCCTCTTAACTTCTATAATATCAATTATACGCCTCCTTTTTTTGAAATATTGGTTGTGTCCCTACATTCTTATATTGTTATCACTTGTGCCCTTCTGTTAATTTGACCATCAATGAGTTGAACTAAATCATGATTTATTCAAACCATGGTGTGGTTGAGGTGCATAACTGTCAAAACTAACCCCCTCCTCGTCATCTCTTGGTCTCTCTACCCCGACCTCCTCCTCCGTGCAACCCCTTTGCCCTCGACCTCCTCCCCTAGCCCCTCCACCTCAACTCCGCCTTTATCACCCAACCAAGTTCTTTTGACACTCAGAAATGGGAGATTCCCGGCTGTTGTAAGAGGTGTTAGATAAAGTTTTCCTCTAAAATCAATAAACTTCTTCTCATGTGAGAACTACTTCAACACCTGAAGAACCAAGAATGGGTGTGCCAACATTACTTAAATGGTCATCTGCTCCAGCATCATCATAGGCTCCATCAACAAGCACTTCAACATTCTTTGCTTGCCTCCATTCAACATCTGCAGTCACCAGGTTGCAGACACACTCAACGCCCTCACCAGTCGGTTGCAGGACATTAGATTTTTTATTTTTTTTCCATCCATTAACCCAAGTAGCTTGGGTTGCGCATCTGCGCTTAGGAATTTCACTCGGTTTATCCACAAGAGCTTCTGCAAATCTTTACACATACCATTTAATTCTGAAGTCGTCCACTTCAAATCATTACCATAAGTTTCTGAAGAAGCAGCAGAATGCAGGTCATGGGTTTTCAAAATATGCACGCTACTCCATAAGGACATGGGTTGCCGACACTCACAAAGGGATAAATCCCAGAAAAGTCCTTTGTTTCCTGCTCCAAGAAGCCATCGAGATTGTGAGAAAATCGACAATTAAGACCATACTTATGAGTGACTGTGTCCCTTGTCTTGGCCATCTCCATGCACATTTTCCTAACAGATATCTTCTCATGTCGCCTCTCCATTTCGAGGTGGCAATTGGACTTTCTGTTCTTGGAGAAGAACATGAAGAAGTCAGGAGGTAGGGGCGGTGGCAAAGGGAGCTTTTGGGCTCAGAGGTGGGTGGGTAGCAAAGGATGGGCTTGGAGGGCTCTGGCCGAAGGAGGGGGCTGGAGGGCTCAGGGCGAAGGAGGAGGAGGCCGAAGGAGGTGGGGGCGACGGAGGTGGGTTTATAGAGGAGGAGGAAGAAGAAGATAAAGAAGAAGGCTTTTAAGAAATGCCATATCTACCTGAGGTATTCTTTCTAATTGCCCATATGTCCAAAAGTTAACGTCTGTTTGGGATGTGGATGGACGATAATTAACCTTAGGGGTACAAGTGATAAAACTGCAAAAAGGTAGAGGCAAAGCTGATATTCCAAAAAAGGAGGGGCATAAGTAATATTTTTGTAGTTAAGGGGTATAATGTAAAAACCCATAATAAAATATCATTTTTTATTAGTCGACTGATTAGTCGGCTCAAGTTATTCTATTCGGTTACCACATCGAGTAGAGTAGTTGAACTAACTAATTAGTCCCGTCGGACGATTATTGCAACACTGACAACTGCAACAAATAATCTTGCGTAAAACCACATACAACCCCCTCTGGATGACCATTCATAAGGTTAAAGAGTGAAACTGCAATAACACACCGGTCCATTTATGCCACCTATCTACCTGCAAACTCGAGAGAGCCGATCAAATAAAAGATTACCATCAACGTGTCATTACCATATCTAACCTTTCAGAGGTACTCCTATATCTATTGTTTATCCCATGAGGAAATCTCTTCATATGTTGTCTGTGACGCCCTCGGATCCGGACACCTGTTTACACCGCATTTCACATTATTACTTTCATAAGCGATCGCATTGACTCAATGAAAATCAGGCAAAATTTTTCGCGTTGCTGTTGCATATGACATTTAATTCACATTCATAACTACAAAGCTAATAAAGACAACAAGATTAACATGTGCCACCAATATTCCATTAATTATCATAATTTATACATCATGTACAAAAGGCTGACATTACATAAAGTATCCCAAACATATGCTGAAGAGGAAGGAAATATTTACATTATAACTGAATAAAAGATGAGACAAAAGTGACAAAAAATACCCGTACCGTCTAGTATAAACCCGATCACCAGGAATCATCAATAGCTACTGTACTGCAGGCTCCTTGCCTGCCAAAACATGCAAGGAAGAAGAGGCGTCATAAATGTGAATACAACCAACAGTTTAACAAAAAATAGCAAGTAATTACTATGTGCAAAGGAAAGCAAGTAGACATGCATATATGAACGAAAATCTACCACTACCTGCGTAGAAAAAGGGTTTTCAAATTATTCTGCATGCATTCCCACTGATTTTTCATTATCAAAAATTTCCATTTATAATATTTTCCTGTAATAACTGAGGCCAGTAAATATATTTTGACCTCTTGTTATTGAGATCATGTTATGGATTTTGATAAGAAGTTGGTGAGGTAATACTTTATTTTACTCTTAATAATATAATAATCAAGTTTACAATTCTATCTATCTTTTTAAGTCTAGTGGATAGTCTGTGATCTTGGTCTTTGTATAACCTCACACTATATGACTCTAAGGCGTGAATAATGCCTTAGGGTTGTGGTGCCTTCGTAGGCATGCGGTGTTGTATAATGCATCCTAACTAAGTTCCCAACACGTCTACTAGCTTATAGAGATTTTGATTCCAATTTAATTATAGCTAATTTTAACCACCACAACTCATCATTGTTTTCAACTCTTAATCAAGATATATTATAACCCAATCATCTTTGATTGTAACTCCTCCAATCCTCATCTATAACTGACTCAGATGTAATCCTAGATGATTTAGATGTAGACATGGGTGATTCAGATGTAGCATCGTCAAGCCTGTTAGCGAAAAGTAACCAAAAACTCAAGCGGTGAGTTAGCTTCCTAAGGAGACTCTTCCGTCTCACCCTCTAATTGGAGGTGCGGTCCAATGCAGGGAAATGTCTACTCCAAAACTGCGCCCCAGAGACGGGTGAGAGAGACTCTTCGGAAAAGTCACTCTAGATTCCGGCCCGACCGGTAACGGGCAAACGAGATCGTACGAAAAAACTAAAAATTGAGGATTCCCCGCCTAGGAATCCTAAAATAGAGGTTCAACGGAACTAGTCAAAAGTCGAGATCCCAACGAGGCGTAAAAACACTGCGAGCTCGCGTAAAAATCGTGAAAAGGACTGGAATCCTAGACCCGCACACATGGCGGTTGCTGTCCTAACCGGACTTCATATATCCCACCCAGTTGAGGGTCACCGCACCCTTGCACAGTCAGGTGTAAGGGCCACCATGACCGGCATGAATATTAGTCGTCACTGATTCTTGTTAACCAACTAGATTCATTGAGTTTATAATCATACCCTATATCTTATATGAATGTCTTTACAGATCTAATTGAACGATCCATTCCATCAATTGTGATAACTCCCATTATCCTAGAACAAAGGCGCTATCCTGCATCCTCACATGATCTACTATCACAGTCCAAAACATTAGAACTGCTATCTGAATCCTCTTTTATAGTATGTTTTCCGATCAATTCATCCTGAGCTTAGTGTGACACAAACCTATCTTTCTCCTTCCTTTAAGCTTAAAGTTGCTGCATGATTGTTCTTCTCCAAGTTTGGAACAAATTTCAAGAGGTACAATCCTATCTTTTTCCCTCTTTGCTGCCATGCATGCACTTTATAAAACCCCTCTTGCTGCCCTCCTTGTAAAATGATTGTTATCTCTATCTAGATTTCTAAAACTCCTGATTACAAAATCTGTGAAAATCAGGGAAAATTTTTCTTTCGCGCTGTTGTTGCTTTTGTATATGACATTCACATTCAAGTAATATTTATCAACCACAGAACAAAACACCAATAAGTGCCACCGGCATTTCTTTTCATTAATTCTCATAAGTATATACAACATGTATATGAGAGCTGACAATTATACATATATATCCCAAAATCTGACTGAAGAGGAAAAACAACATTTGTTGGCCTCAATTACTACGAGAAAATATTATAAATGGAAATTTTGGGATAATGAGAAATTAGTGGGAAATGTATGCAGAATAATTTAAAAACCCTTTTTCTATGCAGGTAGTGGTAGATTTTTGTTCATATATGCCTATCTACTTGCTTTCTTTTGCACATAATAATTACTTGCTATTTTTGTTAAACTGCTGATTGCATTCACATTTGTGACGCTTCTTCTTCCTTACATGTTTTGGCAGGTAGGGAGCCTGCAGCAAAGTAACTATTGATGATTCCTGGTGATCGTGTTTATACTAGACGGTACGGTTTCTTTTATCACTTTTGTCTCAGCTTTTGTTTAATTATAATGTAAATGTTTCCTTTTTCTTCAGCACATGTTTGGGATACTTTATGTACTGTCAGACTTTTGTACATGATGTATAAATTATGGAAATTAATGAAATATTGGTGGCACATGTTAATCTTGTTGTCTTTATTAGCTTTGTAGTTATGAATGTGGATTGAATGTCATATGCAACAACGTGAAAAATTTTCCCTGATTTTCATTAACTCAATGCGATCGCTTATGAAAGTAATAGTGCGAAATGCGACGTAAACGGGTACCTGGATCTGAGGGCGTCACATTGTCATAACTCAATTTAGGAGCACCTTTTGTTAACATCACTTTATATTGGTAAATTAGTGTCATCAATCACTTCAAGCGAGCAATTTGTTGTAAATTGATGATGATCAAGTATATAGAGTTGGTGGGTGCAATAACTTAGATGTCCTTTACCTACTTTGCAGTGGGATCCCTTATGCAAAAGAATAAAGAGCGATTATTGATCTCAACTCTTGAGTTGCCTCCATGAACTATATAACCGCTGGCAGCATGTCTTCTTTGAAAAGGCTATAAAATTCTTCAACAACAACAACAACAAAGTCTTTTCCCACATTAAGTAGGGTCAGGTACATGGATTTTTTACCTCAATTCAGATCTACCTTGGGTTATTCTCAGGCTTAGATCCAAAAAACTAAGATCCCTTCGTATAGTCTCATTCCAACACTTCTTGGGCCTTCCACGCCCTCTTTTAGCCAGCTAAACATTCCAGAACTCACAGCTTCTCACCGGTGCATCCTCTGACCTCCTTTGTAAATGACCAAACCGCCTTAGGCGATTTTCTCGCATCTTATCCTCGATCGGAGCTATACCAACTTTCATTATGATGGCATCATTCCGAATCCGATCTTTACGTGTTTGTCCACACATCCACCTTAGCATTTTCATTTCTGCTACTGTCATTCTCTGCACATGTCTATGGTTCACAGGCCAACATTCAGATCCGTAGAGCATAGCATGTCTCACAGCTGCTTTGTAAAACTTTCCTTTGATTTTCAAAGGAATTTTCTTATCACAGAGAACAATAGAGGCCCCTCTCCAGTTTAACCAACCTGCATTTATTCTATTTGTAACATCTCCATAAATTCCTCCATCATGTTGCAAAATATATCCCAAGTATCTAAAAGAATCTCTCTTCTGATTGTTATCATCACCAATCTTAACATCGATTCCTTCACCATTGCTTCCATCAAAAGTACACTCCATATATTCAGTCTTAGCCCTACTTATATGAAATCCTTTAGTCTTCAAAGCATGTCTCCAGACCTCAAGCTTCTCATTTACTCCATCTCTAGTCTCATCAATCAACACAATATCATTAACGAATAACATACAGCAAGGTATCTCATCCTGAATGTGACTTGTCAACTCGTCCATAATAAAGTAAAAAGGAATGGACTCAAAGTTGAACCTTGATGCAGAACAATGTTGATGTCAAAATAATCAGTCTTCCCAGACTGTATCCTTACACAAGATGAATCCATATCATACATATCTTTTATGAGGTTAATGTATAGGATAGGTAATTGTCTCTTCTAAAAAACTCTCCACAATATCTTCAATGGGACAGAATCATAAGCCTTCTCTAAATCAATAAAAATTATATGGAGGTTCTTCCTTTTAGCTCTGTAAATCTCCATTGTTCTCCTCAGCAAGTGGATGGCATCATAGTTGAGCGCCTTGGCATGAATCCGAATTAGTTTTCTTTTACTTTGGAAACTTGCCTCAAACTTCTTTCGATCACACGTTCCCCAAATTTTCATAGTGCGACTCATCAACTTTATACTTCTATAATTTGAACAATTTTGAATATCTCCTTTGTTCTTATAAAGAGGCACCACGATGCTTCTCCTCCATTCTTCAGCTATTTTCTTGCTTCGCCAAATAACATTGAATAAATTTGTAAGCCAAGTCAAACAACGCTCACCTAAAACTCTCCAAACTTCTACATAAATGTCATCCGTTCCTACACCTTTCTCATGCCTCATAATCTTCAAAGCCTCCTCTACTTCCTTTCTTTGTATTCGTCTGTAGCTTGCACGATTCAACTAACTTTCAGTACTAGCTAGATTTCCCAAAATGTCTCTCTATTTCCTTCCCCAATGAAAAGGTTATGAAAATATTGCTTCCATCTAGTCTCTATATCCTTCTGAGTAACAAGCACGCGACCTTCATCATCCTTAATGCATCTCACTTGAGAAAGATATCTGATCTTTCTTTCTCTTGCTTTAACCAGCCTGAATATATCCTTCTGGCCCTCCTTAGAATCGAGATTTTTGTACCAAACTTCATAAGCTTTTGACTTAGCTTCGTTTACCGCCTTCTTTGCTTCCTTCTTAGCTATTTTGTAGTTTGTAACAGTTTCATCTGTCATATCCTTAGACATAGCTTTAAAGCAAGCTCTTTTAATTTTAAGCTTCTCTTGCACCCATCCACTCCACCGCCAAGCCTCTTTTTGGCATGGAGCTCCTCCCTTTGACTTGTCTAGCATCTCTTTGGCTACTTTTCGGATACAAGATGCTACCGCCTCCTATATCTCATTAAGCACTTCCATTACAATCCCAAGGCAAGTCTTCTAAAACCTTCTCCTTGAAGCTTGATTGCTTCAATTGGAGATTCCACCATCTAGTTCTAGTGATCTTGGAAACCCTCTTTGCCTTTACTAACTCTTTTATTTGCACATCCATGAAGCAAATAAAAGGCTATAAAATTCTTATTAGATAAAAATCTGAAAGCCGTCAGAATCTGGGGAGTCTTCCTGCTTCAAGGATTTCAGAGCTACCAAAACCTTTCTCTGTATCCTTTGTCACCAAATCCTCTGATGTGTCATATGACAACCTATTTGGATTGTTAGATCCCTAGATCGAAGCGTATCCGATATCTATAGCAAATTTGAATTTGAAATCTCACCCCTCATGTTCCCCAACCACCTCATTGATATCATTTGCTATAGAACTCCAAGAACTAGGGCAATGACACCTTGTTTCTTGTATTAATTTCATACTTCTCGCCTTTCGCAGTAGACATCATCATCGTCAATCTCACCTACACCCCTTTTCCATGCTATGACGTGCACTCTCCAGCCTTACATCCACTAATGCCCATCTAACATGCGCGGACATGCACTTCGGTCATTTGACCTTGCATTATGTTGTAACCACATGATTATCCTCTGCTAGCACCGGAGGAAAGGAGAGGGTTCCAATTGAATCTCAATCCTCACCGACGATAAAAATCTAGCGTTAGGCTTAATATCGACAATTATCAAAGATAAAGGGCATGTGTCCATGCTTATCAAAAACAATGTTACGAGCCTCCTAAAGGGAGTAACCACATCCTCTATCTGACAACGATTCATATATTAAAGAAGAATCCACTTAAATTGTACGATGATGCAACCTTATTGGGCCAAAGCAATGCCCTAATCAAGGTACGCCTATGCCGCCAAGCAGTGGATGCCTCATAGTCAATGTTGCCATACATCCTAGGAGAATAGGCAATTGAGAAGCATGCACAACCAATCAAGAACCATAGAAATCAAGATGTGGAGCACATCTCCTTTGAATGCCCCCTTCAACATTACCCCAACAAGTGCTCCACCTCCTTTAACAGTTTTTTTCACAATGGAACCACCAACGATGACACCCACTAAATACCGATGTTTGAGATATCGGTATCTTATTGATCAACTTAATAGGAGAGATATTGATGACATACGTGGAAATCTCGAAAACGGCATAAGAAGTATTTTTCGTAAATTAAGATCATTATAATTCTTAACACAATAAATAAAATACAAATACACATTTGCATCCAAGAATGAGGTGTATTTAGCACATCAATACCCATTAATGTATATCACATACATCAATACTACCAATACTGGTTGTCGATTGCTGATAGGTATTGGAAAGAAAATGATGAAAATCAAATAATAGCAACTTACATACATAAAGGAGGTGTATTTAACACATTAGCTTTATATCACATCGCATATTATGTATAAACAAAATACTGAGCTACATTTGAAATCAAATAAAAAAACAAATGGGCATAGTAAATAGGGTTTTTATCACTTGTGCCCCTCCGAGATATCGCAATTTCAGTTATGCCCCTATCTTTTTGGTAATATCAGTTGTGCCCATCACTTCTTGTTAATCTATCACTTGTGCCCCTCGGGTTAGTGACCGTCCATAACCAACACAAACAGACGTTAACTTCAAGGACACAAATGGAATTAAATTTAAAAAAAGGATTGAAAAGTCCTCCTCCTCCCCCGTCTTCTTCCTCCCTTCTCCTCCTCCTCTCCCATCTTCTTCCTCCCCCACCTCCTGCCGCCCCGACCTCCCCCACCCCCTATCGCTCCTCCACCCCGACCTCCCTGCACCCCCTGCCGCCCCTCCGTCCCGACCTCCCCCCACCCCCTGCCGCCCCTCCACCCCGACCTCCCTGCCGCCCCGACCTCCCCCCACCCCCACCCACTCCGTCGCCGCACAAGGAGCCCCCAACCCCCCTCCCCCCAGTGCTCTGCGACCAACCGACCAGCTCCCGACCCCCCCATTCCCCCTCCCCCCCCGAGCCCAGCTCCCATGTTCGACCTGGGTTCCCTTTGGAACCACCCGACGCCGCATAAGACCCCGCCCGACGTCGTACAAGGAGCCCCCAACCCCCCCGGCGCTCCGCTCCCAGCCGACCAGCTCCCGAACCCCCACTCCCCCCCCCCCCCCCCCCCGAGGCCAGCTCCCCTGTTCGACCTGGGTTCCCTTTAGAACCACCCGACGCCGCACAAGGAGCCTCAGCTCCCCTGCTCGACCCCACCCACCCCCCGCTCGGCGCCGCACAAGGAGCCCCCAACCCCCCCGGCGCTCCGCTCCCATCCGACCAGCTCCCGAACCCCCAATCCCCCCCGAGCCCAGCTCCCTTGTTCGACCTGGGTTCCCTTTGGAACCACCCGACGCCGCACAAGGAGCACCAGCTCCCCTACTCGACCCTGCCCACCCCCCGCCCGGCACCGCACAAGGAGCCCCCAACCCCCCTCCCCCCCGTAAGATAAATTTTTTTACCAATTGATTCATAAAAATTCATCAAAATTTTCAATAAAATTCACCGTTTGATTCGTAATGAGTGATATATCCGTGAAATGCAAAAAAATTAGAGATTCGATGGATGTATGAAGGTGTCACTAAGAGAGAGAAATTATGAAGAGAAAGGAAGAAGAACAAATGGAGGAGGAAGAAGATGAAGAAGAGGTCTGGACAATAACACATTCTTAACTGCACCAAGTTTTGAAAAAACCATGGTTAAGTCAACTCATTGACGGTCAATCTGACGGAAGGGCACAAGTGATAACATAGAAAGAAGTGAGGGGCACAACTGATATTACCAAAAAGATAGGGGCATAACTGAAATTGTGATATCTTGGAGGGGCACAAGTGATAGAAACCCTAATAAATATAGTTTTAAAGAACATTATTTATAATAATTCATAATTTTGAGTGAAAGAATATGAATTAACATAGATTAGAAATAAAATTTCTAACTGAATAAAAGAAAATCAATATCGATTGGAGTATGTTGTGGATCTGTGATTTCTTATTGGTATATTACTAATAATTACTCAGTATCAATTATTAAATATAAATATAGTGACTTGTACAATATATGTATGCATACTTTCCTTGAACAGTTTTAGAGTTGTTTCATTTCCATTGCCCGGGGGGGGAGGGGGGTGGGGTGGGGAGGCTTCACCCTCCATCAAATCGGGGATCTCGCTATGTTTTTTTATTATGGAAGTAGCTACATAAGTCTTCCAAACAAATCGACCGTTAAAGGTTTTAATATGGGTGACATTGAGAAAATTAGGCTCAAATTGATGGTAGCGACCAATGCCGATCGATATTGGGAAAAAGTTACACTTGCAAACCTCAATTTTGACCGATATAATACATAGATATCTCAGTATCTTGGAAAAGGATATATATGTGAAAATTGAAACGCCCTCCCATCAATACTTATACTACGACGATATGTGGCCAATATATCGTGATATTTCAAACCCTGCTAAATACACTATAACATCAACATCTTTTGACCATTGCATAGTACCCAATGCCATGTTCAAGGTCCCCTAGCCCATCAATAACCTCTGCCACCACACGCCCATTGCCTATGCCCAATTCCCTTGCATCAAAAATATGCAACGAGATCTCTACATTCTGTTGATGATAACAATTTGTATGGCACTGAAAGCACGCTCCTCGAACAAAGACAACATCTATGGCGAATACTATTTAGTAGGGCCCTCGGAGTCTCGGACCTCTTCTTCTTGTGTTCAACCACCCAAGTCAGTCATCCCTCCACTATTAACGTAAGTGCAACACCAACTAAATTTTCCGTATCAACCTGCAATTCTTGCAAGCTTGCTCTATCCTTTGCTCCTTATTTATATTAGTTAGTCTATATTAGTATAAAATTTGTCAGAACACAAATTCATATCTAGCTAATTTTTTGATGCAGCGTGATCTCGAATTATAGGGCCGAATTTATTTAATTAATTAGTGGTCAATTTTATTTACGTTTTTCTTAATTATCGTATCTCTAATTAAATAATTGAGATCGCCTGTGATCTCCAACGTTTATTCGTAGAGTTAATTTTAAATTTGGTCGGTTAATTAGTTAGAGTCCAATTAAGATAAATTGGTTGTCAATTTAAATTAATTTCTATTTTTGTAATATCATCCCTCCTATATAAAGGGATGAGGGTCCAGTGTTTTGAGGCAGTCAAGTATTAATGAAAAATTGAGTTATCTCATTATCTCTCTCTATCTCTCCTCTCTTTCCTCCCGCGATCTCCGCGTTCTTTTTCTCCAATCCCTCGTTACCGACGAGATTTCTTCTTCTCAAACCCTCTCTCTTCTTCTACCAAAAATCCACCATAAAAAATTTTATTTTCGTCGACGCCGAAATCAATTTGCATCATTTGGTATCAGAGCATGGCCTACAGATCGTCCTCACGATCTGACGATCCGTCCAGGCGCTCGCACCGGCATGCATCAAGGGATCATCGTTCATCCGAGCAAACACGACGAGCCATCTCCACCATCACCGCCCACAACAAGGAGACGGCGCACATGATACGTGATTTGCAAACCAACTTCAACTCCCTGTTTCGAGATCTAATGGTCAACTTTGAAGCCTTCCGCGACGCCCAAACAAAGCCGTCAACCGTCGAAGCCGCTGCCGCAAGTTTTGATGAAGAAAACTCCGCAGTTGAGGAAGATTCGGTTGCTGTCCGGGTCGTTTTAGGAGAAAAAAACGACGAAAAGGCTGCTGTACAAATATTTTCAGATTCGCAAGAAATCCCGGAGTCGGTCTACGCCCCCGCCTGCGGTCTTCTCACGGACCCCCGCGGCAGCCCCAGCCTCTCCAGCGCCCCCCCTAGCCCTGACGGACCCCCCCGCGGACCCCCCTCGCTCCCGGCAGCACCACCAGCCCCCTCACCCTCTCCCATCGCCACCCTCACTTCCAACCAGCCCCGCCATCATCCCGCGCCCTCCCTTCCCATCCCGCAACCCGCAACCCCGCAATCCCCACTCCCGCATCTCGGCCCCTTTCCCACCGCACAACCACCGCCCCCACCTCTACTGTTGCCGCCCCCACCTGCATCCCCATTCCCCCCTTCCCCTCCCGTACTCGCCACCCTCACCCTGCGCCCTCCCCCGCGTGAGACCACGCGACCCCTGCCTCCCCGCAGATGCGCCACCGCCTCCCCACCCTTCCCCGCCGCCTCTGTCCATTCCGCGCCCCCCCTTCTCCCCACGCGCGCACCGCCACCTAGGCCCCGCGCGCCTGCCCATCCCGCCGCGCAACCCAGCACTCATCCCGCCGCGCAACCCAGCAGCGCGCCGCCGAACATCGGCCGCCCCACGCGCCACCCGCATCCCCGCGCGCCCCCACGAGCGTCGCGCTCCCTCCGCCCAGGCCGACCCACAGCAGTCGCGCCGCCCTTGCAGTTGTGTGATCGTCGACCCCGCGCGCGTATGTCGCTAGAGAGGCCCCGTGCCCTAACCGAACGTCCGAGATTGAAGGGAACCAAATCCCTCAAATCTCGGGAGTTGAGGGTGATTGGGAAAACTTGTGAAAAAAAATCCCATAAACCCCATAATTGCATAAGGACCAAAAGGAGGAGGAAAGTAAGAAAAAATGAAGGCTGCGAAAATTGCGCCCAGACCCCTGGCGGCAGAAATATTTAAAAAAAGAGGCTGCAAACCCAAAATCTGTGGATTCCCCTCATCCAAATAGGACTAGGGCCTTGGGTTTCCCCTATATAAGGACCCCATGGCTTCATTCCTTAGACACATCTCCTCTTTTCCTCTCCTTGTGCCATTGCTTCACTATGGATTCTCCAAGGGCCATATTATTCATGCCTCATCAAATTTTCCATTATCACAATGAGGACGCAAAATTCCAGAAGACGCTGCCGTTTGCGCCACACATGTTCTTCCACGACGAAAGCCGCGCCCGAATGTGGAGTCCACCATTCGCCCCACACCAGTTCTTCCAGAAGACGGCGGAACATGCAGATTCGACCTCAAAGCCTACATTAAGCAATTCGTCGGGAGACGAATTTTTTAAAGCGGCGGAGAGTTGATGCAGCATGATCTCGAATTATAGAGCCGAAGTTATTTAATTAATTAGCGGTCAATTTTATTTACGTTTTCCTTAATTATCGTATCTCTAATTAAATAATTGAGATCGCCTGTGATCTCCAACGTTTATTCGTAGAGTTAATTTTAAATTTGGTCGGTTAATTAGTTAGAGTCCAATTAGGATAAATTGGTTGCCAATTTTAATTAATTTCTATTTTTGTAATATCATCCCTCCTATATAAAGGGATGAGGGTCCAGTGTTTTGAGGCAGTCAAGTATTAATGAAAAATTGAGTTATCTCATTATCTCTCTCTATCTCTCCTCTCTCTCCTCCCGCGATCTCCGCGTTCTTCTTCTCCAATCCCTCGCTACCGACGAGATTTCTTCTTCTCAAACCCTCTCTCTTCTTCTACCAAAAATCTACCATAAAAATTTTTATTTTCATCGACGCCGAAATCAATTTGCATCATTTTTCTTTAAGCATTCAGATGTATATGTCTGTAGTGGATCTTTCTTTGAGGAAAATTTGGAGTTTTCTTACTTCACAAACTAGGTGAGCATGGGGTTTATATGGTTAATAAGATAGTATTATGCGTTTAAAAGACTATATTATATTAGAAAGAAGGAGATTTATAGGAAAAGAACAATGTTAGATGTCGTTGGAGGTAGCTAGGGAAACCTCAAATTTAATGCTATAATCTATGGGGTAGTTGACTATGTATAGCAAATAAATTGAAAGAACTAGGTTACTTCCACAGTAGCTATCGGCAAGTACTCATAGTGCATTTATGCAAAATAATGAGCTCTTTGTGAGAAAGTGTGTATAGAGGAGGAGGATTGGGAACCTAAGTGTTGGGAAACTACACATGTCGCAACTCTGAGAAGCCTTGAGATTGAACTTGAAGGATGGCTGGGTATAACTATGCATTTAGACTTGAAGGTACATAGTATGTGAAGTGAGAATGGAGTATTGGAGTGATGAACACACACACATGATAATAAGTAAAAAGCTTGATTGGCAGGAAGAGGGGGACCTTGACCATGTTTCCATTGAATTTTCTTGTGAGGGTTTGGGTTTCCACTGATATGTGATAGCTTATTCCCGATATTACTATTAATAATCTCCAATTAAAAGGTTTTCCCCTCACCCCTCACCCACCCACTTTGCCCATGGTTGTTCATTCTCGAAAGATTTGGATGATGAGTGAAATAAATATGGAAGTTGAGAACTCATTAGGGGAATATAAAAATGCATAGTAGTTTGTCATTTGTAATTTGCACATTGATGAGCAAGGTTGTGGGAAACTTGAGTAGGTCTAAGAGTACGAAGTCATTTGATTTTCTTCATTTTTACTAGAATGTTTTGTAGGTGTTGAAGTTGGTCCAAGGGTTGATAGCTATTAATTTATCATGGACTAGGTCATAAAAAACCACTCCCGGCTAGGGTTGTCAGGAAAGCTCGAACTCGACGAGCTCAACTCGGGCTCGGCTCGTTAAGGGCTCGCGAGTCGGACTCGAAACATTAACGAGCCCGAGCTCGAGTTGGGTTCTATGACTCGTTAGCTTATCGAGTCGAGTCCGAGTTGGGCATTGTTCAACTCGGAAACTCGACTCGATAACTCGTTTTCCATCTTAATAAAAAATTAAAAACATATATACCGAAACTTCCACATTGAGTTTGATATAAAATAGCGATTAACATTTTTCTTGTCCAAAAAGCTATAGAAAAGAGTATAAAAAATCAAAATTACAAATGTCATTTGCATAATTTAATGTATAAAATGGAACAACGACTCATTAAGAGGTTCATGAGCCTGCTCATTTTGAGACTCGTGAGCCAGCTCAGAAACTCATGACTCGATAAGAGGCTCATGAGTCAGCTCATTTTGAGGCTCGTGAGCCAACTCAGAAACTCGTGGCTCGATAATCGACTCGTGAGTCAACTCGAACTCGACGAGTTCGAGTTCGAGTTGGTGATCCAGGGCTCGAACCTTATCGAGCCCGAGTTCGAGCCGTATGTTTCTTATCGAGTTCGAGTCCGAGTTGAGGCCAACTCGGCTCGTTGAACTCGATAGACACCCCTACTCCCGGCTTGTTTTGCTTGTGCAAGTGGGCTGCATTTAATCGGCACTTCAAGCCACTTAAGTTTGATTAGGTTGCTCACCAGGAGTTAGGAGATAGGTCAATCAGTCTTGACCTTTAACTTTGGCAGGTAGGAAAAATTGCGGAGTCTCATGAACTGCATTACCTAGTGCTAATATGCGGGATTTGTCGGGGTTAGATGGAGATACTCCGCTCCAAGCACCATGTCAGCTTGGTGTATATATATGGTATATGTCAAGATTATGCCATCCGATGTATCTTAACAATGCTTTCAAGCTAACTTGGTTTGCATTGTAATCTCACTTCGCATATTAGCGAACTTTTAAAGTGAATGAGAATCCATTTACTGAGTCACAAAGATGTTTAGTTATATGTACAATCATAAGTATATCTTCGTCAAGATATATATTGATGAGATTGTTTTTCTCTGCATGTCATATTAATTATTTTTTTCTGCATGTCATGTTTATTTTTAGTGGTTAGCGATGATATAAAGTCAAGGTGGAAAATTATTTGTGTAGGCTATATAACGAAAATAGTATTGTCAAGATTAACCTTCGGGAGTTCACAGGTTGTGGATCCTACTCGAATCATGCTTGTTATTGATGAATTCAAAAGACTGAAAAAGGATGGTTTTCAAAATGATACAAAATTGTAAAAGTGGTGGTTGGATGACATTTATATAGATGTTTAGAATGGATTGATGCATTACTTGGGTTACAGAGTTATGAGTTATCCATTATGATTTGATGAAGCAAGAAAATAGCGAATGAACGAGGAAAAAATTTGTGATACCTTTATACAAGAATAAATGAGATGCAAAATTATGCGAATCGTAGTGGTATCAAATTGACGAGTCATAGTGTGAAATTATGAAGAGGATAATTGAAAGAGGTTGGGACAAGTTTCCACAACATTAGAACCAATGTAGTTTCATGCCTGATAGGTCTACAACTGAGGCCATGGACCTTTTCAATTGTGTAATGGAACTTATCAGATAAACGAAAAAACCTGTATATAGTCTTCATTGATTTAGAGGATGCTTATAAAATTGTGCCTAGAGAAATCATGTTGAGGATTGTAAAGAGGAGTTGTATTTTGTACATTTGACCTGATAAAGGATGTGCATGAAAAACAATAACTTGTATGGGGAGGTTATTTAAATATCTGTATCAATTTGCATAAGGATCAACCCCTAGTCCTTATCTTTTTATCTTGGTCACATACATGAGAAGGTACCTTGGTGCATTGTTGTCTAAAGATGATATTCTTTTATAGGATGATACGAGATGAAGTCAATGGAAGCTTGAGAGTTGGAGGTTGGCTCTCGAATTTAAGGGTTTATGATTAAGTAGAACCAAGATAGTATATGTGGAATGTAAGTTTAATGATAAGAAGTTAAAGGTGTAATAAAGGTAATTGGAACATGTTTTGTTTTAGAGAATGACGATTTAAATAATTAGGTTGATCTTTGAAAGGGATTGAGCAATCAATGAGTTGTTACTCATACAAATAGAATAAATGTATGGTGAATGAAGTTGAGAGGATCTTTAAGTGCTCTTTGTGTTAAGAAGTTACTTTGAAACTCTAAAAAACTATCATCTAGCTGTTGTAAGGCCTATAATGTATAGTAATAGTGAGTGTTGGGTAGTTAACTGTAGACATGTATAGATAATTGTTGGAGTATATGCGTCATTTGTGTAGATGGGTAGTTGAATCCCTCCAGGATCCAATTACCACATCCAGTGGTTTAGTCCTACATCTATCGGTTGTGGGACTTAGAGGGTCAGTGGGGGCTATATGAGAAGCCCCTGACCATTGTATCAGATGAGAGAAACTTCAATAGAAGAATCAACCCTTTGAGGTGTTCTCCCGTGGTTTTAGCCGCTCCTTAGGGAGTAGGATTACATGTAAAATCCCTGTGTTCTTTCATGTTCTTACTCTTTATCTCTGATTATGTTTTCGCATTCTTAGTTTTCTAACATGGTATTAGAGCATGTTCGATTCTCGAGGGTTTATTTATTATTCGAGATTCGCTTTATATAGAAGATTCAGTTCATACTTGTTCTTGAAGATTATTATTATTCGTGTTCGAGATTTGTTCAAGAGCAAGTTTCAGAAATGCACAGGTTTCTGGACTCCAAATTCGGCGCTAACGACACAAATTTTGATCGTTCTCTACAAGGGTTTCATATGAAACCCTAAGTCTGTGCGATCCCTAGAGAACCTCGAAGAAGATCTATTCCCTTACGACGACAAAGCATCGTCCCCGAAGTTCTCGAAGCTGGGTTTAGGGGCATCACCGCACCTTCAAGGCGAGCGATCGCTGATCCAGAAAGCAATGCTCTAGAATACTCCTCCATCTGGAGACACCCAAATCGGCGATGCACCTCCATCCGTGCCATCATCTTGATGCGCAGAGGCTCCACCTTCCAGCACATGTTCCAGCAAGGCAAGGAGCCCCAACGAGGGTGGGACCCGATCACCCTCCTCCATGCGATCAAACAATCTCCAGGTCGCGATGGAGCCACCCAGGAGGAACCACCTCCATCCCTGAAGTTCTCGAAGCTGGGTTTAGGGGCATCACCACACCTTCAAGGCGAGCGATCGTCGATCCAGAAAGCAATGCTCTAGAATACCCCTCCATCTGGAGGCACCCAAATCGGCGATGCACCTCCATCCGTGCCATCATCTTGATACGCAAAGGCTCCACCTTCCAACACCTGTTCCAGCAAGGCAAGGAGCCCCAACGAGGGTGGGACCCGATCACCCTCCTCCAGGCGATCAAACGATCTCCAGGTCGCGATGGAGCCACCCAGGCGGAGCCACCTCCGCCTCTCCGGTGATATTCCGGGATCCTCCTCCAGCAACAGCCTTCCATGTTTGAGGCGACCCAATGGCGCATGCACTCCGCTTTCGATGCAACCCTACAGACGGAGGCTCGGCATCTCCAATTGGCGGTGCCACCCATCACTTCCAGGTGATGGTGCCCCTACAGCTTCCAGGAGGTGATGTGCGACACATCCTCTCCGTGCACCGCTCCTAAACGATGCCCGCCTTCTCTCCGATCTCGTGCAGGCTTCCAGGCGACATCACGTCCTCTTCAAGATCCCTCCTTGGCAGCTTTTGCGCCAGGCGGCGCACTCCCTCTCTGGCGATGCAAGGTTCAAAGGAACCCTAAATAGGTTCTCTACTTTTAAGCCCAAGTTGGGTTGAGTTTGAAGGGTCCAATTGGGCCGAAATATGAAAAAAGGGGAAGTTTTGATTAAAAAAGGGAGAGAAACTGTGAGTAAAAAAAGGGGAGAGTTGTGTTTTTCTCTAGGCCAATTGGGCCATGGCACGAGTTTTTTTTAAAAGGGCTGATGACAAAAAAAGGACGGTCCATAAAAAAGGGGGTGGGCCCAGCATAAAAAGGGGTGAGACAACTATAAAAAAGGAATAGCCGAGATAAAAAGAAAAAAAATTGCTAGAAGAAAAGCTGAGAAAAATGTGGGATCGTTTTTTTTGTTTTCCCCCATTTTCTTGTCTTCTCGCAACTTTACCAATGCCATTGTTTTCCGACAAGTATGGGAGAAAGGGAGAATATTGTGTAGCGTTCTACAAGTCTGATTCAGATTCTTCAGACTAGATTTCAGACTCGACACTTAGATTGATTTCGAGTCTTCGGTTTGATTCGCACATGGATGCGATCATCAGTTGTGTGGTCCCCATCTTTGTTTTTGGTCTCATAATTTTCATTTGAACCATAGGGACTCCGGAGTAGAATGCCCATTCTCTATGCCATGTGGGATAGGGTTTTTATGTGGTATCATAGGGACTCCAGAGCAGAGATCCCATTCTCTGAGTCAGTATGGGAGAGACCCAGTTCTTTGACGAGGAGATTTTTCAGATTCCATTCTCCAGCGAACATGGACTCCGGCGAGGATGTTTCCGTAGCCTTTTCAATTCGTCCCTTAAGAGATGGAGTAGTTGTCCACATGATGCAGTCTTCTACATGTGGCATGCTAGAGTACTCCAACGAGGAGACTCGTTCAGTTTCAGTGACTCTGACAGACGCAGTACAGAGCACATGTTCTCTGACGAGGAGACCTAGTTCGACTCATACTCCAACCTGTTTGTTCCGCACTTGCACGTCATGAGAAGCAACGTCCTCGACATCAACCAACAGTTGTGTATGTGTTGAGTTGATATTGTCCATAGTGCCTTGTGTTGTGAGTTTGAGTGATTTCTTTTTATGTATCCAAGCTGAGAATTGCATGCTCCAGCTTGAGGGGGAGTTTTGGAGTATATGTGTCATTTGTGTAGATGGAAAATTGGATCCCTCCAGGATCCAATTACCACATCCAGTGGTGTAGTCGCACATCTACCGGTTGTGGAACTTAGAGGGTCAGTGGGGGCTATATAAGAGGCCCCAGACCCATTGTATCAGATGAGAGAAACTTCAATAGAAGATTCAACCCTTTGAGCCGTTCTCTCGTGGTTTCATCCCTCTCCTTAGGGAGCAGGGTTCCACGTAAAATACTGGTGTTCTTTCATGTTCTTATTTTTTATCTCTGATTACGTTTCCGCATTCTTTATTTTCTAACAATAATATATAGCTGAAATGAAGATGCTCCGGTGGATGTGTGATGACATAAATAATGATCAATTCCCAACAAGAGTTCATACAAAAGGTTGGTGGGGCATCAATAGAAGATAGAATGAGTGAAACATGGCTAAGGTGATCTGGAAAAGTGAAAGAAGATTATCTAGTGCTCCAGGTCGAAGGCATAAGAAGTTAGAAGAAGAGACTTATAAAATGGGTCGGGGAAGACCGAAGAAATGTTTTAAGGAGACAGGTAAGAAGGATATGGATGTTGGGCTTAAGTCAGGGCTTGGACCAGATTCAATCTGTTTGGAATCAGAGAATCCATGTAGCGGATTCCACGTGAAATGTGAAAACGATTGGTTATTGTTGTTTCACATTAATCTTCTCTTTGTTAGAGGTCTAACATGTGCTTTAGTATTATTTTCCAATTCTTGCAGGTGAAGAAGCACATTAAGCAAGGCCAAGGACATCAGGGTGGGATTTTTTCCATAGAAGCTCCTCTTCACGTCTCTAATGTACAGGTCCTTGACCCTGTTACAGGGTAGGCATTTATCACTATACAAATAAAATGCAGTACTGGGATTTTTATGCCACAATGACTTTTTTTAATTAGGCGTCACCCTTTGAAGTTGTTTTTTATTATGTCAACCTAGGAAACCTTGTGAGGTTGGGATTTGATACACACAAGACGGAACAAAAGTGAGAATTGCTAGGGGCATTGGAGCATCTGGAAGCATAATTCCTCGTCCAGAAATTCTAAAAATAAGATCTACGCCCAGACCAAGCATAGGTAATACCAATCTTCTCATGTCCTGTTTACTTTGATGATCATTCCTAATAGCCGCATTCATAGAAAGTCATTTCTTTCTTTTTTCCATCACCAAGAGAGGAAAAAATTCAACAATTTGTAATATATGAATGAAGTTCATATAAATTGCTCGGAAACTATGAGTCTGAGCACTGTGTTCCCTATAATTTGAGTCACCTGTTGTTGCAGGCAGGTTAAATTGAACTTTCATTTTCATTTGCTTGGTTGCTGATTTCAAAGAGCTTTAGCAAACTTGTCGACCCAATGGGCTCATAGTTTAACTACTGGTTTGTAAAGTAAATCTTGAAATCGAAAATGGGTGTCCCCTTTCCCTATGGTATCTGGGCATGTCGCGGAGATTTTCCAAACAGTGAAAATGACAAAATTCATAGCGATTGTTCCAAAATTGGTTACTAGCATAATTTATTGTCAATTCTCTATTTTATTATGCAAGAAACGTTCACCACTATAATGTGCAAGTTACCAACTAGCAGTTTTAATAGCTATAAATAGAAATGTAATACATAGACAGCATATTGCGCTAATCGAATTGGGGTGTAAACCATGTAAGGTTAGAAAAAGGCGATAGGGAAAGGTGGTGCGGGGAGAAAGACGAAGATGAGAAATTGCATTTTACTTTGTTGTTCTAGCCCATGAAAGAACTAGGATCTCGATGATGTATTAGTCTGTTATCATTTGGCATTGCAAAATCAGAGTTTCTTGTTGCAGAGGTGAATTCACTTTTTAAATGATTTTCTCCTTTCAGCAAGTAGAAAATGTGGTATAAGATACTCGTTTCACTTCTTTGTTTTCGTTCTAGTGAATATGTTACACTTCTTTTTATAATCTTGGTTTCCCTTTCCAAGGTTGTTTAAACATCCAATACGATGATAAATATCTAGACCGAGTCGCTGCATGCAACATGCATACTAGATATGCGAGGAAACAGAGGCATCAAACATGACAGCCTTTGCGAATGCTATATTATTGGGATGCAAACGGTCTGTTATGGATACATATATAGGTGTTGTCATATCCTTATCCGTTTTTTTAAATCCTTATCCGTTTTTAAATACAAATATGGACGTGGATAATGATATGAAAAAAGATATCATATCCTAAAAAAATGAATATAGATGTAAAACCGATATTGATTACATATAAATAAAATTGGTATTTAAGTAAGTAATTTAGTTTTTAATTGGAAAACCTATGTAATTACTATAAGAGTTAATTTGATTTCAATTGGGAAATCAAATGGCTTGGAGGGAAAGTTGGGAATTCCCAAATTTGAAGCATGGAAAAGCTTGGGTGGAAGTTTAGTACCATATCTAGTATCTCTAAACTTTTGGTTGGCTTATATATGAGTTCACACCCCAAGCTCTTGTAGCAATAGTAGAGAGGATGAATGAAGGACCACACACACGCGCGCGCGCTCTGACTCGGGCTTGGGCTCGGGCTCGGGCTCGGGAGAGTCAATTCGGATCTCGGATCTCGATACTTTTGCTGCGGATTTCACTTGGCAGGTCGATTAAATTAGTCACACGGATTAATTTGGATTCAACTGAAATGTGAATTCAACTCGACCCAAACGGCTCGTTGTGGCCGCGGTTTCAGAATTCGAAAAGACACGCCCGTTGAGGGGCGTTTTCGGAAATCGAAAGGTACCACGCTAGGGCACGCGAATCTCTTTATATACTTCTCCCCCCGGTGTTGTTTTTCTCAACTCGCAAGAAAACTCTCAACGCCTTCTTTGTGCTTCTTTTTCTCTTGGTTAAAGTTCTCTGAGATACATTCGAAGACGATCTCGTCGGTGTACGTAGACGACGATCGTGTGTCGTCGTATCCTGGGAGCATATCGTCAGTACCCTACGCACCGGTATTGTAGGGGCGATATCTTCTCTAAGGACAGTCCGTTACATGGACGCTTCGGTGATTTCTATTCTAATATTTCTTCCATATTGTTTGCCGCAAATTGTTTATTTCTTTACCTTGGATCTCGCCCTAATTTATGTTTCCGTTTAATTAATTGGTTCATGTTTGCATTATGTAATCGGATAATGAATGGAAAATGTGTGATTATCATGATGTTAATCGTCAATGTTTATCTGTCAATTCATTTGGATCCGTTGTATTACTGGTTAATATATGTATTGTTGATCATGTTTCCAACAATCTTAGAGATATCCGCAAGAGGATTTAAAAATGTTTAAATCAAGGGTGGATATGACGGGTATGCCTGAGAAATTCGGTGGTCAGAACTTTAAGCGTTGGCAACAACGTATGAAAATCTGGTTAACCACCATAGGACTAATCTCTATGCTTGAAATCGATTGTACCACGGTGGAAAAGGAAAACCCCTCACCCGATAGCCAAAAGGTGTAATCTGCGTGGAAGGAACACGACCGTATATGTCATGATTGCATATTGTTGGCTCTGTCCAACACGTTGTTTGACGTATACTGTCCATCCACACAGATTGTGAAGGTGTTATGGGAAGATTTGGATCGGAAGTATAATACCGAAGACCTCGGTATTGAGAAATACTCCGTAGCTAAGTTTTTTGATTTTTTCCATGGCCGAAGGTAAGTCGGTTTCTGAACAGGCACACGAGTTTTTACTCATGCTCCATGGTTTAGAAGATGCCAAAATGAAACTTTTAGAGAAGTTTCAGGTCATGTGCATCATAAAAAAGTTCCCCAAGTCTTGGGAAGACTGCGGTATGACCCTGAAACACAGGAAGGGAAAATTTATATGAATGACTTGATGGTGGCAATTGTCATAGAGGAGGAACACATGAAACAAAAACATGTGGTTCCTATTGATATTCAGGCTAAGATCAATTTCATCACCTCGAAGGATAAGGATAAGAAGGGAAAGGGTAATAACAATAATAAAATGAAACCAAATGGCAAGATTCAGAAAAAGGCAAAGAATAAATCATTCTGGCAGTGTAATCAGGTTAGTCATCGGAAGGACTGTCCGTCCTTAAAGGCTCAACCTAAGGCTGCAGATGGGAGTCTACAAGTGAATATAATCATTGCTGGACTTGATGCTAGCGAGAGATATGTCTCTGTAAAACCTGAACTACACCATATACATGATCCAAATGAGTGACTTGTGGATACGGGAGCCAATGTAAATATTTGTTCTGACAGAATTTTTTTATCAGACCTGCAGTAGTGGGACTGTGAAGATAAGGAACGATTCTGCAGCCAGGGTGCTAGGGTCGGGACAAGTCAACTTGAGGGTGTTACATGTTCCTGACATCAAGAAGAATGTTTTATCTAGCTCTATCTTAGTTAGAAATCGTTTTGAATTAAACTTTAAATGTAATAAAGTTGTCATTCTGAGACATGTCATTCTTTATGGAAAAAGGCTATTTGGTTTATTTTGATTTATTGTTTAGAATTAGATGTGATTCAGTAAACATTAATGCAATGAATGTTTTAAATTCTGAATGTTCTAATTCTGTCTCATGTAGTTAATAATTTAAAATCTTGTGATCTATGGCATGATAGATTGGGTCATGTGAAATTAAATTCAATTAAAAGAATGATGAATTTAGAAATGATCCCTAAATACACTATTGATAAAACTCAAAAATGTGAAATCTGTGTGCAAGCTAAGACACTTAGAAAGTCTTTTCAGTCTGTCTCTAGAGATAGTGAGATCTTGGTTTTAGTGCATACGGATATCTGTGAGTTTAATGGTGTGTTGATCCGAGACAATAAGAAATATTTTATCACCTTTATAGATGATGGCAGTAGATATTGTTATGTGTATCTTATGAAAACCAAGGATGAAGCCTTAAAAAATTTCTTTTTTTAAGAATGAGGCTGAGACACAAACATGAAAAGTGCTTAAACGCCTTAGGTCAGATAGAGTTGGTGAATATACCTCTAACTTGTTTGATGAACAATGCAAATCATTTGGCATTGTTCATTAAGTTACGGCCTCATATTCATCGCAATCAAATGGGATAGCAGAACGGAAAGGTGGTGCGGGGAGAAAGACGAAGATGAGAAATTGCATTTTACTTTGTTGTTCTAGCCCATGAAAGAACTATGATCTCGATGATGTATTAGTCCGTTATCATTTGGCATTGCAAAATCAGAGTTTCTTGTTGCAGAGGTGAATTCACTTTTTAAATGATTTTCTCCTTTCAGCAAGTAGAAAATGTGGTATAAGATACTCGTTTCACTTCTTTGTTTTCATTCTAGAATATGTTACACTTCTTTTTATAATCTTGGTTTCCCTTTCCAAGGTTGTTTAAACATCCAATACGATGATAAATATCTAGACTGAGTCGTTGCATGCAACATGCATACTAGATATGCGAGGAAACGGAGGCATCAGACATGACGGCCTTTGCGAATGCTATATTATTGGGATGCAAACGGTCTGCTATGGATATATATATAGGTGTTGTCATATCCTTATCCGTTTTTTTAAAATCCTTATCCGTTTTTAAATACAAATATGGACGTGGATACTGATATGAAAAACATATTCTAAAAAAATGAATATAGATGTAAAATCGATATTGATTACATATAAATAGTATTGGTTGTATTTAAAGTAAGTAATTTAGGTTTTAATTGGAAAACCTATGTAATTACTATAAGAGTTAATTTGATTTCAATTGGGAAATCAAATGGCATGGAGGGAAAGTTGGGAATTCTCAAATTTGAAACATGGAAAAGCTTGGGTGGAAGTTTAGTACCATATCTAGTATCTCTAAACTTTTGGTGGGCTTATATATGAGTTCACACACCAAGCTCTTGTAGCAATAGTAGAGAGGATGAATGAAGGACCACACACACGCGCGCATGCTCTGACTCGGGCTCGGGCTCGGTTTCGGGAGAGTCAATTCGAATCTCGGATCTCGATACTTTTGCTGCGGATTTCACTTTGCAGGTCGATTAAATTAGTCACACAGATTAATTTGGATTCAACTGAAATGTGAATTCAACTCGACCCAAATGGCTCGTTATGGCCGCGGTTTCGGAATTCGAAAAGACACGCCCGTTGAGGGGCGTTTTCGGAAATCGAAAGGTACCACGCTATGGCACGTGAATCTCTTTATATACTTCTCCCCCTGACGTCGTTTTTCTTCACTCGCAAGAAAACTCCCGCCGCCTTCTATGTGTTTCTTTTTCTCTTGGATGTAGTTCTCTGAGATACATTCGAAGACGATCTCGTCGGTGTACGTAGACGACGATCGTGTGCCGTCGTATCCTGGGAGCAGATCGCCAGTACCCTACGTACCGGTATTGTGGGGGCGATATCTTCTCTAAGGACAGTCCATTACATGGACGCTTCGGTGATTTCTATTCTAATCTTTCTTCCATATTATTTGCCGCAAATTGTTTATTTCTTTACCTTGGATCTCGCCCTAATTTATGTTTCCGTTTAATTAATTGGTTCATGTTTGCATTATGTAATCGGATAATGAATGGAAAATGTGTGATTATCATGATGTTAATCGTCAATGTTTCTCTGTCAATTCATTTGGATCCGTTGTATTACTGTTTAATATATGTATTGTTGATCATGTTTCCAACAATCTTAGAGATATCCGCAACAGGATTTAAAATCATGTCGGAAAAAATGTTTAAATCGAGGGTGGATATGACAGGTATGCTTGAGAAATTCGGTGTTCAGAATTTTAAGCGTTGGCAACAACGCATGAAGATCTGGTTAACCACCATAAGACTAATCTTTATGCTTGAAATCGATTGTCCCACGGTGGAAAAGGAAAACCCCTCACCCGATAGCCATAAGGTGCAATCTGCGTGGAAGGAACGCGACCGTATATATCATAGTTGCATATTGTTGGCTCTGTCCAACACGTTGTTTGACGTATACTGTCCATCCACGCAGACTGCGAAGGGGCTATGGGAAGATTTGGATCGGAAGTATAATACCGAAGACCTCGGTATTGAGAAATACTCCGTGGCTAAGTTTTTTGAATTTTTCCATGATCGAAGGGAAGTCGGTTTCTGAACAGGCACACGAGTTTTTACTCCTGCTCCCTGGTTTAGAAGATGCCAAAATAAAACTTTTACAGAAGTTTCAGGTCATGTGCATCATAAAAATGTTCCCCGAGTCTTGGAAAGACTTCGGTATGACCCTGAAACACAGGAAGGGGAAAATTTATATGAATGACTTGCTGGTGGCAATTGCCATAGAGGAGGAACACGGGAAACAAAAGCATGTGGTTCCTGTCGATATTCAGGTTAAGGTCAATTTCATCACCTCGAAAGATAAGGATAAGAAGGGAAAGGGTAATAACAACAATAAAATGAAATCGAAGGGCAAGATTCAGAAAAAGGCATAGAATAAATAATGCTGGCACTGTAATCAGGTTGCCCATTGGAAGGACTGTCCGCCCTTAAAGGCTCAACCTAAGGCTGCAGATGGGAGTCTACAAGTGAATATGATCACTGCTGGACTTGAGGCTAGCGAGAGGTATGCCTATGTAAAACCTGAACTATACCATATCCATGATCCAAATGAGTGACTTCTGGATACGGGAGCCAATGTAAATATTTGTTCTGACAGAATTTTGTTTTCTTTTTATCAGACCTGCAGTAGTGGGACTGTGAAGATGGGGAACGACTCTGCAGCCAGGATGCTAGGGTCGGGACAAGTCAACTTGAGGGTGTTACATGTTCCTGACATCAAGAAGAATGTTTTATCTGGCTCTATCTTAGTTAGAAATCGTTTTGAATTAAACTTTAAATGTAATAAAGTTGTCATTATGAGACATGTCATTTTTTTATGGAAAAAGGCTATTTGGTTGATTTTGATTTATTGTTTAGAATTAGATGTGATTCAGTAAACATTATTGCAATGAATGTTTTAAATTCTGAATGTTCTAATTCTGTCTCATGTAGTTAATAATCTAAAATCTTGTGATCTATGGCATGATATATTGGGGCATGTGAATTTAAATTCAATTAAAAGAATGATGAATTTAGAAATGATCCCTAAACACACTATTGATAAAACTCAAAAATGTGAAATCTGTATGCAAGCTAAGACACTTAGAAAGTCTTTTCAGTCTGTCTCTAGAGATAGTGAGATCTTGGATCTAGTGCACACAGATATCTGTGAGTTTAATGGTGTGTTGACCCGAGACAATAAAAAATATTTTATCACCTTTATAGATGATGGCAGTAGATACTGTTATGTATATCTTATGAAAACCAAGGATGAAGACTTAAAGAAATTTCTTATATTTAAGAATGAGGCTGAGACACAAACATGAAAAGTGCTTAAATGCCTTAGGTCAGATAGAGTTGGTGAATATACCTCTAACTTGTTTGATGAACAATGCAAATCATTTGGCATTGTTCATGAAGTTACGGCCTCATATTCACCACAATCAATTGGGATAGCAGAATGGAAAAATAGAACCTTAACCGACATGATCAATGCTCTCTTACAGAGTTCTGGACTTCCAACCTATATGTGGGGAGAAGCCTTGAAAACAACTTGCCATATTCTGAATAGGATTCCTCCAATGCATATGGAAAAGTGTCCTTTTGAATTTTAGAGAAATAGGAAACCGAGCTTAAGATATCTCAAAGTGTGGGGCTGTCTCGCTAAGGTGTTAGTTCCAGAACACAAGAGAAAGAAGCTAGGTTCTAAAAATTATTGATGCGGTCTTCTTAAGTTACTTGGAAAATAGCTATGCATATAGGTTCTTGGTAATTCGGTCCAAAATACCAGGCATAGATGTCAACACCATTGTTGAACTCCGTGATGCTACCTTATTTGATGATGTCTTCCCTATGAAGACTAGGATTCCTCAGAATCTGACCTTTGAAAGTGCCTCCACATCAGGATCTATTCCAGATCAAGTGGAAAGGATAACGAATGCGGGGGTTGAGACTCAACCTGAACCCAATAACCTTTCAGAAGAGATTGAGCCAAGGAGGAGTAAAAGACCTCGGATAGCCAAGGATCGGGGTAGTGACTTTGTTGTCTACCAGATCGAGGGTGATCCACCAAGTTACAAGGAAGTCGTCTTCCTCTGAAGCAAAACAATGGAAGGAAGCCGTCAAATCTGAGATGGATTCCATTATGGCTAATGGAACTTGGGAGTTGGTTGATTTACCCAAAGGGTGCTCTACCATTGGGTGCAAGTGGGTGTTTAAGAGAAAGCTTAAACCTGACAGACGAATTAAAAAGTATAAAGCCAGATTAGTTGCCAAGGTTTTTAGGCAAAAGGAATATATCAATTATTTTGATACTTATTCCCCTTTGATCAAGATGACCACAATCTGGATGTTCATAGCATTGGCATCTGTATATGATCTCTCTATCCACCAGATGGATGTGAAGACCATCTTCTTGCATGGCGATCTTGAGGAGGAGATATATATGGATCAACATGATGGGCTTGTGACTCCTGGGAATGAGGAAAAGGTTTGCAAGCTCGTTAAATACCTTTATGGATTGAAACAAGCACCAAAACGGTGGCACGAAAAATTTGACAAAGCCATTTTGTCATATGGCTTTAAGGTTCATGAATTCGATAAGTGTGTCTATTCCAAGGTAAAAGGTGATGAGTGTATTGTCTTGTGCATATCTGTTGATGACATACTTTTATTTGGATCACATGCAAGGATTATTAATGAGACTAGGCATTCTTAAGTAGCAAGTTTGAGATGAAGGATATGGGTGTTGCTAATGTGATCTTGAGTCTCAAACTAACAAGGTCAGTTGATGGGATTGTAGTTTCTCAATCTCACTATGTTGAGAAGGTACTTGAGAAATTTGGATATCAAGATTGCAAAGCTGTAAGCACTCCTTTTGATTCGTCCAAAACGTTATTTAAGAACAAAAGTGGAGTACCTGTAGTTCAACTGAGGTATTCACGAGTAATAGGAAGTTTAATGTATCTTGCAAATTGTACGAGACCTGATATTTCATTCTTGATTGCAAAGCTGAATATATACACTAGCTGTCCTGACCGTACTCACTGGGAGACTATGGATCGAGTACTGAAGTACTTGAAGGGAACTATTTCTCGTAGTTTGCATTATGGTAGACATCCATCTGTACTAAAAGGATATAGTGATGCAAGCTGGATAGGAAAAATAGAGGAGTCTGGGAGTAATGGTGTTACTGGGTATGTCTTTACCCTTGGAGGCGGCGCAGTCTCCTGGAAGTCTGTGAAGCAGACAATTCTAGCTCGATCCACCTTTGAGGCTGAGTTGTGTGCTTTGGACATCACTGGAATTGAGGCTGAATGGTTAAGGGAACTTTTCTCTGAAATTTCCATGGTAGGTCAGCCAGTTCCTGCGATCTCGGTACATTGTGATAACATGACCACAATTACCAAGATCAAGAGTTCAAAGTCCAATCAGAAAACAAGAAGACACATACAAATCAGACTTAAGACGTTAAGGGATTTGGTGTCTCGAGGAGTTTTAGCTGTAGATTTTGTTGGATCCAAAGACAACACGGCATATCTAATGACTAAGGGACTTGATAGATCTTTAGTCCTAAAGCCTAGTCTTTGGATGGGACTGAGACCCATTGGGAGTTCCTCTACAGTAGCAACCCAACCTATCTGAGTGGAGATCCCACAAAGTTGGTTCAATGTGGTAATAACAAGTTGTTTGGAGAACTGGTTGACACTCTTAGTTTAATGCTTATACATGAGTATCTTATCCCTGAAAGCCCGAGTGCCATTTAAGCTGCAAATTTAGGAAGAGCATAGGCTCTGAATGGGTTCAAGCTTTTGGGTAGGATGTTAGCAGTGCATCCTTGGAGAATGTCACCTAAGTGAGTGTTACTATGGGCCACAGTTAAAGGAAGAAGGTCTTTCCTGAACACACTCATGAAACAGGATAAGGGTGCATGGCCATTAAGAGCACCAACCCTGAAGATTGTACCAAGAACAACGCTTTGTTGTTTCTACCGTATATTTTAACACCAAGGTATGAAGTTCAAGACGTAGTTCACTTTGTTCCTGTTAAAGTGGAAGTAATAAACTCAAGTAGAGGTTCAAACCGGAAGGTACCTTTACTGAAAGCAAAGTGTAGCAGCCGAAAGATGTGTTTTAACTCTCTTTGAATATTTTTTTCAAATTGGTGAATTTGTGGGGGATTGTCATATTTAAAGTAAGTAATTTAGGTTTTAATTGGAAAATCTATGTAATTACTATAAGAGTCAATTTGATTTCAATTGGAAAATCAAATGGCTTGGAGGGAAAGTTGGGAATTCCCAAATTTGAAATATAGAAAAGCTTGGGTGGAAGTTTAGTATCATACCTAGTATCTCTAAACTTTTAGTGGGCTTATATATGAGTTCACACCCCCAAGCTCTTGTAGCAATAATAGAGAGGAGTAGATGACCACACGCGCGCGTGCTCCGTTCCGCTCCGTATCCAGCTCAGGCTCGGGCTCAGGAGAGTCAATTCGGATCTCGGATATCGATACTTTTGCTGCGAATTTCACTTGGTAGGTCGATGAAATTAATCACACGGATTAATTTGGATTCGACTGAAATGGGAATTCAACTCGACCCAAACGGCTCGTTGTGGCCGCGGTTTCGGAATTCGAAAAGACACGCCCGTTGAGGGGCGTTTTCGGAAATCGAAAGGTACCGCGCAAGAGCACACGAATCTCTTTACCTCTTCTCCCGACGTCGTTTTTCTTCACTCGCAAGAAAAACTCCCACCGCCTTCTCTATGCTTCTTTTTCTCTCGGCTGCAGTTCGTTGAGGTACATTCGAGGACGATCTTGTCGGTGTGCGCAGACGAAGATCGTATGCTGTCGTATCCTGAGAGCGGATCGTCAGTACCCTACGCACCGGTATTGTGGGGACGATATCCTCTCTAAGGACAACCCATTACATAGACGCTTCGGTGATTTCTATTCTAATATTTCTTCCATATTGTTTGCCACAAATTGTTTATTTCTTTACCTTTCTTGGATATCGCCCTAATTTATGTTTCCGTTTAGTTAATTGGTTCTTGTTTGCATTCTGTAATCGGATAATGAATGGGAGACGTATGATTATCATGATGTTAATCGTCAATGTTTCTCTGTCAATTCATTTGGATCCGTTGTATTACTGTTTAATATATGCACTGTTGATCATGTTTCCAACAATATTAGGAACACTATATAGATATTAAGTATGGATTTATTGGATGGAATATTGAAAAAAATGGTGAAGGCTTCTCCCACTTTAAGTAGGGACAGCTACATGGATTATTGCTTAAATCAATGTTGAAAGATCCGACTATTTTTACATTGTATGTTGGCTATCTAATGCAAATTTCACAAGGAAGTATTTGAACACTAGTCTTTTGTGTGGTAGGTACATTGTACCACCGCCATACCATTGAATTGGATGGAATATGCATGATATAAATATACTAAATGTACTTATATCATAATAATTATACCGAATGTAATGAAAGAAGGTATAAAATTATGTTAGATACTACAAAGAAGTATAGGAACCTCCGTGTTTAAGATATATGAAACTCTATTACTTCTCACCTCGTGGGAGACTCGAGCAAGCCTTTCTTTTTATCACCTAAGATGAAAAAACACTTGCTGACCAAATTTTGAAACGGCTTTGATCCTTTTCTTACTTATTATTCAGTAACCCTAATATAGAATCCTTTATTGAATATTTTTTATACAATGCCCTGTAAATGAAGCTGATGTTTTGTTTAACTTGGTTTTTTTACACCCAATGCCTTGAGTTGATTGATGACAATGGTATTTGATGATGCAGCTGGTGCCAAGGATACTCCTATGGACTCTGTGCTGCAGAAGACGTACGATGCCAGGAAGGGTATACGCATGCCTGATCTTTAAACGGTGATGATTTATATATGCTTATCTACCCACAATGAAGATAGAATTCACATGCCTTTTGAAGCATATGTTTGGGAATAATTCTAACTTTGATGTCTCAACTTCTCATTTCCCAAATACATGATCCGATGCTTCTCACTTCGTATGAACCCGTCTGCACATTTTCTACCAGTATGGAGGCGAAGATGAGGAATTAAATGGATGAGGTTTGTATCACATTTCACTTGTCATTATAAGTTTGAAAAGGGAGAAGGATGCATCTACTCAATGGGAGAACTATGTTAAGATTTTGTTCTTGGTTCTCATTTGGTTATGCCAAGTTGTCGATTCTTTGTTGGAATGGATTATCTTGGAACTTCCTTAGGATATCTTTGGTTAAATCCATTGTTTCTTCGTCTTTCAAGTCCTAATAATGCTGAATTTTCTCCTTTTCAGATAAGCAAATAAATTATGCGTAAGGTTCAAATTTAATTTAACTCAAATATTTAAAAAATAATTTGATTCTTCATGATGACACATGTCTACACGTTTTATTTATACGCATTTAATTTATGCGTACATAGGGTAGCATGTTTGTGCAGTTCGTGGTCACCCGAAATATAAGCCTTGTTTGGGATTGGATTTCCTTCGGTTTTACATCTGCATTCCTCGGTTGGAGTTAGTGACATAGATTACATATTTTTTATAATAATTTTAATCGCATTTTGATAAAAAAGGTCAACATCATAATCTTATTATTCAAATATTAAACAATAGCGCAACATATTTACCGCTCAAACTCTTAATCACCTTATATCTACGACTCACCAGAAAGTTACTTTTTTTTACAAACAATTGGAATTCATTTTATCAAAATAAGGTAACAACATCACATGGCCAAAGTTCATCCCTACAGCAGTAAAAACTCAAGTAAAGCAAGAGATAAACCCACAAAAAAACCCTATGGCTTTGGCATTAGTACAACCAAAACTACCATAGGGTGACAATCGGGAAGTTTGGTTGCGAGTTGCTTCCTGGTGCGTGGGCGGGGGCTCAAGGAGATGGCGGGAACTTGGCTGCATTACATGCAATCAATAGTAAATAACAACAACAAATAAAGGATGAAGTTAGATAGATGAAGTAAATGAGGAGTGGTTTATGAGGAGGATGGCCTCTTAGGCAATTTGTTGGGGGAGCGAAGTACCCTGAAAAATCCTCGCATCTCTCTCTTTCCAGATCAACCACCATATGGATACCACCTGTATGGCAGATATCTGCTAAAGGGGCGAGGAGTAGGGTGTGAATCGTGCTGATCAAACAAAAACCTTCACGGTTTCCACCATAATTAGAAACATTTAATATGGAAAAAAATGAAGAATACAAAGTGACAACTTAGGAGTAGGTAAGGGATGGTTTCATCCGTAGATTGGCAGAGTAGACAAGCAATTACGGTTGGTGTATCGGCGTAATGTGGGCAAGGCCTTAAATGTCGGTTTCGGTCACCATTTCGGTGACGACCAAAACAGAATTTCGATGGAATTTCGGTCAAATTGCGGTCGAAATTTCGATCATTTCGGTCATTTTTGTACTAGGACCCCCATATTTCGGTCATTTCGGTCATTTCGGTCAAATTTCGATTTCGACTGGATATCGATATTCGACAGAAATTCGATCGAATTTCGCTGAAATTTGAGGCCATGAGTGTGGGTGGGCTTGTGCTCTGAGTCTATTGTGGCTCAAAGACCAAAGAAATAGTGAAACTCTTGGGTGGAAGGGCTTTCTTTAGAATCGATCGTGAAGTTTGGATACAAGTCCCCCATGTGCTAGGAGGTTATAGACTTGATTGGTAATTTTTGTGTAGAAGTGTTTGCCCTGGAAAAGGATCAAGTCAAGGATATTGGGATGAGGTGTGGTGGTTACTGTAGGTATTGTGGTCAAGGGATCGATTTGGGAGGGCTTTAAGTCAGTTCTGTCTGGCGGGGAGGGAAGAGAGGGCCTTAGCATAGGTACATTTCTTTTTATTAGCTAGGTCCCAAAGGTCAGGAAATAGAGTTGAGAGGGGAGGGTTATGATTTATGCTATCAGTCCAAAGAAGGATGTTTTCCTCCAAGCCTAAGGATTTGGTAGCCAACTGTCGAAGGCTTAACGAGCCTTTTTTGATGGAACACTAGCAAGGGGAGTCGCGCGGTAGCAAGGTTCGAGAATGGGGCAGGGTTCGTTCTTGTGTAGTCTTCCTTGAATAATGCATGCAAAGAGGTTGTCTCAGGGTTTTCTTGGATGTTGATCCAGGATTTTGATAGGGGAAAACAGTTGAATTTTCCTAAATCAAGAATCCCCCAACCATCATTGGTTTTTGGCCGGCCAATGGATTACTAGCGGGCTAGGTGGCGGTGCTTCTTCGAGGAAGAGCCACATCATAGGAATTTCCTTCGGTCTTTATCAATCTTGTTGAGGATGTTTTTTGGTAATTTAAGTAAGGCTAGCATGTGGTGGATTTGAGGTTTTAGAGATAAGTTTAGGAGGGAAACTCTAGATGGGAGTGATAGCATTCGTGACTTCCGCCCTAGAAGTTTCTTTTCAAAATTTAGTGACATGGGTCCATTCATTTTTTGGAGTGGCAGTGGAGATAGGGGGATTCCAAGATAGGTGATTGGAAAGGTTTGAAGTGACCAGTTGAGATTGAAGAGGCCTGCAATGCTTTGACGGAGGAGAGGTTCATGGGCTGTATGGTTTTTTCGTCATTCATAGACAATCATGTGAGCTCAGAGAATACACTAAGGGAGAATTTAAGGCATTTTAGAACATGAGGTTCGAATTTTAGAAAGATGAGAATGTCGTCTGTGAACAACACATCGGCGATGACCGCTTTCTCACCCTGGATTTGGAATCCTTCGATGAGGTTTGCTTGACCAAGTTTTGGAGCATAGCCTCGAGGATGTTCGTGGTGATAATAAACAAAAGAGGAGAGAGTATGTCTCCTTGCCTGACCCCACGGGTAGGTTTGAAGAAGCCTGATGTGATGTTTATTTTAAGGAAATGGATGTGTTGTTGAGGAGGGCTGGGATCGGGGTCACAAAGGTTAAGGGGATCCTTATAATGAAATGGTTTCAAACATGGTGTTCCAGTTTAGTGAGTTGAACGCCTTTCTGAGGTCTATTCTCAAGACCACAACTTTGGTCTTTGTTTGATGCCAATGTGGAAGAGTTTGGAAGTCACTTCGAAGGCATTAGAAGCTCCTAGTCCTATGAGGAAATCACATTAGGAAGGGGAGATAACATTATTTAGCTTTAGGACCCAACGGTTGGCTAGGATTTTAGATATGATTCTAAGGGGAAGGTTGCTTAGGCTAATATGTAGATAGTTCGTTTTATCTTGGGGGTCTCCCTTTTTGAAGATTAGGGTAACAACAAAATTATTAACAAATTTAAGGTCTGACGCACAAAAGGACGGCGAGAAGAGGTGATTTGTCATGTTTATGAAGTCGTGTTTGATCACGTACCTGTATTTCTTAAAGAATTCGGGGATGCAGTCGTCTGGGCCCGGGATCTTAAGGTCTTTTAGTCCTTGAATCACCACAAAGATCTATGTTTTAGATATGGGTTCAATCATCTAGAGAGGGTTTTCTATTTGGCCTACAAGGGAGTTCTCTATTCAAACGGGAGAGGTGGGTTTGGATCAGCAGCTGTGTATAGTTTATGGTAAAAGTCCATGGCAATTTGGGACATCTTATCTGTTAAGGTGTGGATCGATCCCTAATTATCCTTGAGGGCTAAGATGGAGTTCCTACTTTGACGTGCAGAAGCCATTGCTTGAAAAAGTTTGGTGTTACGATACCACTCCAGAAGCCGACGAACCATAATGCACTGGTTCAGTCTTAGGTATTCATCTTCGTTAAGGAGTCACAACTCTTTGTGGAGACGAGTGAGTCTCGCAAGGATCTTAGGCTTAGGATTGGTTGATGTGAGGTCATCCTCAAGTGTCCGGATTTGGGAGAGGATGGAAGTTGTGGTTTTGTAAAAAGGGGCATTGTTCTCCTTTTTCCATTCTATGATGTCATATTTTAGTCTTTTACTTTTAGATGTCATTAGTGGAATGGGCTAAAATCCAAACACGATTGTTTCCAAGAGTTTTCTACTAGTACGAAGAAGGCTGGGTTTTTGAACCAAAAAGCCTCCATTAATGGGTGGCCGAACTAGTTTGAGAGAGATGGTTGAGAGAAGGGGTTTGTGGTCAGAGAAGGTTTTTGGTAGGGCTTGGGTTTTGGCTATGGGAGAGGCGTCAAGGAGAGGGGGAGATGAGGACTCTCTAATAGAGCCCAATTTTTGTGTGCAATGTCAATCCAAGTGAATGAACTATTTGGCTCCTTAAAATCAACTAGCTCAGAGTCTAGGCACTAGTGAGGAGGACTCGAATTGGAATAGGAAGATGTTGAAATCCTCGATCAGAATGAGCTTAATGTTAGTTAGGGTGATGGACACTAGTTGGTCTAGAAAGAAAATTTTATTAGGTGAGTGAGGGGGGTTGTAGATATTGCAAAAGTGGAGAATTTCGCCATTTGGGATATGTAATAACTGAACTGAGGTGTAATAGTCAGTGTTGGTTCAGTTGAGGCATGTATAGAGAACGGTGTCCCGACCATTAAGAATTCCTCATGATTTGCAGGAGGCACTTGCGTGCCAAGTTAGGGAGTCGATCGAAGCAAAATGGTAAGGTGTGATGCATCTTGTGATCGGGTTTCTTGGAGTGCCATCAAATTGATGGCATAGTTTTTTATTAACTCATTGATTCTTGTTTTCTTCCATGCCCCCCCCCCCCCCGCGAGCGTGAATGTACACGATAATAGGTTTATATCCATGGAGACAAAGGTTTGTAACGTTCGGAACACAAAGACCTTATGGCCCCATACACAATCAATGAAGAAATCTTTATTAGGTGTATCAATAAATGATAGACCATGGCTCTCTAACGTAGTGTCGCTCGCTAGCTTGCTTAGAGGGGAAATGAATAATTTGAACTTCCAAGGTGAGAAATTTTTAGAAAAAAAACACATTTAACTCCGAAAATGGCGAAGATGGTAACCAGTTTCGCAGAGTACCTGAATCAGAGGGGCTAACAATCTTTTTTGAGGTTGACGCGACCAGATCTTTCTTTAGGGTTGAAGTAGCGAGGGGGGGTTGAGTCTGTGTCTTCGGCAACGACACTTGGGAATCTGGGGGCACCACTGGTAGATGAGACGAAGTTGTGTTAAGCATGGCCATCATTTTTTCTTTTGCCTGCTTCGATGGGAGCTAGACTGCCTTTTTGATGACATTGTCATCCAGGTTCACTCGCAGGGCTTTCAGCCATAAGATGGTGTTTTTGGTTGATTCCTGATCCAGATCCTTATGAAGCGAAGGCCAACATCTGAGGAGAAGACATGGTGGGTGGGGAATGGTAGTGGATTAATGCTGGATTTGACCCAAGCAGCATCCGAGCATAGGTCAAACTTGGTTGGTACAAGTTCCATCATGGGTTACGCAATACCTTTCTCATGGTTCCAAGTGAAGGGGGACTGTGGTGTGAGGTTGGCATGCTGATATTTGGTGATTAAAAGGCGAGCGGTGATGTTCTTCGAGGAGGGAGTGTCATAATGTATGAACGAAACTTCTCGGCATTGGTTCAAGTGGTGGAAGGTGGCTTCAAAAATGCCATTGGTTGTCACTGCCTTGATTCCCTAGGCAATTGCCTAGACTTTTGGTATATCGAACGTAGCCTCATCCCAATGGCATCGTCACAATCTTTCGAGGGGGCACTCATTGAGTTTCCCAAAGTTTTTCACTATATTGTTCAGAATGTACGGGTACCTATGATGGAGCAGGAGGCCTAGGAATTTGATCCAGTAGGTGGTAGTTTCTTCTATTCTTTTTGCGCCAAGGGACGGGGACCATCAGTAGAATCAGATGGTCACTTGATCAAGCGAGGTGCAAGATGTACCCACCAACTTTAGACAGTGGGCTTCTGTTGTGACTTCAGCAATGCCTAGTCTTTTTGAAACCTTCTAAAATAAACGGAAGCTATTTTCTTCCATTTCGTCAATGAGGGCATCTTTAGCCCATTTAAAGGATGGATATCTACTGAGAGCTCGGCGTTAACACATCTCAGGAGTTGGCGCTTGGTCGGAGGGACTCGGGACAGATCTCTGCCCACCAACCGAGGGTGATGATTGTGTCTGCCCTGGAGGCAGGGTCCCTAGAGGATGAAGGGGAAGGTCTTCTATCTGAGGTACAGGGTCGACTATATTGGAGTTCTTGGGAATATAGGTTTGCGCGACATCATCGGAGAGAGGCTTCTCTTCCATTTGTTTTGATCTGGTGATGGGATCGACATGGGTGGGGATCTTAGTTTTAAGCAATGGGTGGGGATCTTAGTTTCTGCCAGGATATTGGCGTGGATTCTTGAATTCAAGGGACTCGAGTGTGCTTCAGAAATATATGAGGGAGTGGTGGAGTGGGGAAAGGGGAGTCAGATATCAAGACGACGTACCTTGGGAGGCGGAGGGTGATGTTAGATCGACACCGGAGTCATCACTGAGGAGAGGCGGAGGGGTCGCTCGGTGCCCAATTTATCTCGCATCAAAAATTTATTAATATTACTAACCTTTGAAAGGAGCTCGCTGCTCCATTATACTCCTCCAACTTCCTTCTTTCATTATAGGCAACAATTATACATATGGTATGGGGTTGGGAAGTACATATCAAGTCAAGTCATTGTAGGTAGGGGATATTTACTTTCACGTATATTCTTGATGATATTCACCTGACCCCTTTGAGCTCACTAACTGTTAAAATGCAAGTGTTTTGTATTGCCATTTAGGGGTTTTTACACTTTTATGCCCTTGCGGGTTTTTCCAATAACAATTGTGCTCCCAACTTTCTTGCAATTATAATTATACCTATATAATCTTACAAAAATCATAGTATTGCTGGGTACAAGTGTAGTAATAAAAGGGACACTACTATGAGATTTGTAATAAAATAGGGACACAAGTGTAATTGCAAGAAAGTTAGGTACATAAGTGTTATTAGAAAAACTTAAAAAGACACAAGGGTGTTTATGCCAATTCTCTTCCTCTTCTTATTTCTCTTTGTCAAAGTACCCTTACCATCTTCCTTCTCTAAACAACCACCATCGGATCAACTCGAGCTTCTAAGAAACCATGCCCTCCCGTCACCCTCTTCGACTTGCCATCGATGCTACTATTGTGTTGTTGAGCTCTTTGTAGTCCCCGCTGACTCCCTAGCTTTTGCATGCAACCCACCCATGGAGCTCGGCGCATCCTTACCTCTAGATTAAAAAAACAAAAACAAAAATCAAGAGTAATCAGTCACGATGACATGGTTCGATCATTGTACATAGTGATTGATCAATGCGACTACTTTGGTTGATCATCCTACCGTTATGTGTCATAAGCATGAAAATAAAGTGATTGATCAATCCGAATGATTTGATTGCTCATTGAATTCACATGCTGTGAAACTAAAAATAAAGGATTAGTGCTTATGTGGTCAGCCACGAATTCTATAAATACTTGAAAAACATTCCATTTGAAATGGATACAAATATGGATATTCAATAGCATTCATATTGTAACGTCCCAAGCTTAGGTCCCCGATCCGTTATGGAGGAAAATGGCCCCGACAACTTGTTAGGTATGAGCCCAGATGGACCCGCTAACAACCACCTAAAATGCTTAAACCCAAGTTATCAAGTAGTAATCCCCACCACTTATAAACCACACCCACACTTCGTGAGTTTTAGATGTGGCACTATGTTTGGGGGTATGGGTGTTACACATATTGCCATTGTACTATGAGCTACGACGTAAATCTCCAATAGGTTGTTAGCGATGAAGAATGTTAAGTAAGCTCATATCGATTCATGTATGCATTCCTGACGATTGGTCACTCGTGGATGTGGTTTCCCTCACGAACAGGGTTACTAGTTAGAGTCGAAATTCAAATGAATTTGGGTATGCATCCTTGGGCTCCATCGTAAAACTCTAGAAAGCATGAATGAAAATATATGAAACTCGGTGAATCGATTTTGAATTCAAATTAGAAAATTCATTTCAATTTCGAATTGCATTCAGATGCAAAACTTAAGATCAGATCTGATCCAAATGGTTTGGAAGGTATTCAATCCCATTAACACTCCTACTTGTGAATCCAATTGCGGCATAGTCTCACTAGATGGCATTTTTTATGGGATTCGCACTACAATGTGCATACGAGAAGGTGGAATATAGTTGTATTAGTATGGTTTTTGTGACATGAGGCTATCTTGTTTTGCATTAGATAACGGTTGGAATGTGATTGCAATATCAAATATGCCCCTCCTTTTATGAGAATATCGGTTCTATCCCTGACTTCTTCCACAATGATCACATGTGCCTCTCGTGTTAGTTTCCATCAATCCACAATGCAAACAAACATTTACATTAGAGATACAATGGAAACTAGAAAAATAAAAACAAGGGTTGAAAGTTATTCCTTTCACTCTAGCCCCTCCATCTCCCCCTTCCAACACCTCCTCCTCCTCTGACCGCACTCCCCGTCCAGACCCTCCTCTTCCAACCACTTCATCCTCCTCGGACCGCCCCTCCCCTTTCAGCCCCTCCTCCTCTGATGTGATTTGATGAACTTTAGCTTTTTCCTGTTGCCTTCTAGAACAAACATCAATATTGGGTCTAGAGTATGGGTTGTTTGGACATAAGTTTGGGATGTTAACTAGAGACTTGGATATGGAAGTTTGATTTTCCAAGATTTGATTATATTTTTAATATGCATCGTTCGCAATCTATAGTTGGGAGATGTTTTGGGTTTCTAGTTAATAGATCTTGTATGAGGGCCAATCAAGAGGATCCATCATTCTGAGTTGCGTGTTTCTTTCAATATTCTTGATGCCAACCCCCCCCCCCCCATACACACACACACCACCACCACCACTTCCTTCCACTGCCATCCCCTTCCAGCTTGTTGTCAAAGCATGTTGTCATCCTCAAGACGCAACCCGCCGAACTTGTCGTCACTGTCAAGGAGGACAATGGGCTGGATAAGAAGGTAAGGTTTCTTCCATGTTATGTCTCTTAACTATACCATGATTTATTTCAACTAGTTGACAACTAAACTAACGAAAGGACGCAAGTGATCAATGTGGAAAAATTTTAGAGCAGAACTAATATTTCTACAAAGGGAGGGACATAATTGATATTGCAATATCTCAGAGGGGACATCTGATTAAAATTCTAAAATCAAAATATATGTGTATTCCTCTTACATAATCCAGCCCGAAACCCAAACCGCATAGCTCGACTTGGTTCAAGCCCCAAAAATAACTTGAGACACGCTTTTTTGGGCTGGGTCTGGGCAGGGGTCAGCCCAGCCTGAGTTTAGACCCATATTTAAGCCCGTGAGCCCGGTGTATATATAGGCCTGCTAGCCCTCTATTCTTGTTCTTTTGGGTGTTTATTACAGTGATACAATATAACTGATACCCGGTAATCTATTATGTATTTACAAAAATTACTTTGTAAACTACTTGGCTTTATAAAATCGTTCTTTGTTAGTGTCATAGGGGTATGTTTGTAAAGTCAAGAACCTTAGAGAAATAGTTACGCAAACAAGACAGTTATATTCAATAATGCGAGTTTTCTATATGGGCCTGCCTGGTACAAATCCGGCTTATAAAATCAGGATCGACCATGAAAAATAAAGTGGGCCTGAACCCGGCCCAAGGTCCGATCTGTCAAATGGACTTGAGCCTGAGCCATGAAAGATCTGGCCTAGCCAGGCCCATGTTCATCTGTAGGAATGTGCTGCGCAAACTAAAATTAAGAAATTATCATTAATACAACATAGACTACATATAAAAGGCTGATCAAACAGAATATATTATAACATCAGTGAATTATAATCAAGTTTCCTATGACGCTAAGGAAGGGTCAACCCGCTACTAACCAACCAATGCATTCAAGTGCAGACTCCATGCATCATTAAATACACCCCTTAATTGGGAGCAGTTCCTCTGCAGTACTGCAGATTCTGCTGCAAAATAGTGGAATACTGGAGTCACTCGATCTTGATCGAGGCGGTTCGCACAAATTCTCTATTTTTGTAGGCTCTTGCAGCAGACTCTGTAGTACTGCAGAAGATCCACTCTACCCCTAATTGGGATACATAAGGAGTATTTAGCAATTCAAACTCGAAAGTCGAAACTAAAAGTAATAACATTAAATGCAACTGTCATCATGGGGAGCTCTCAACTTTGTTTGGTAAACCAGACGTGCTCGTTTTCCGAGCAGCATCAAACGAGTGCGAGACTTGCCTGAACAGGAAGGCGGTCTCCTTCTCAAGAGCCATACAAACGTTCACGCCCCCGCCGCCACCCTCGCATGACGGTAGGAACACTGTGACGCCATCCCGATGCAGGCATGGAAGCAACAAAGAGCACGGACGACTGTCGCCGAAGCGAACCTCTTCGAATCCCAGCCCCATCACGCTGCTGTTAAGCATGTCTGGGCTCAACGACGTCCTTTCTAACGTGTATTGTACGACCGCTGCGGACTGCTCGAGCTCCCCTACCTCCAGGATGGCCCTGCGAATCTCGCAGGCAACGTCGGCGTAGCTCTTGCTCAGCAGATCCTTCACATTCATCTTCACACTGGCCGTCAAAACAAGATTCCCAAAGTACTCCTTGGGCATGGCTGGTTTAACCCACTTCCTGCCGTTCACATTCATATCCAGCCGGGTGAGCATGTCCCCGTCCAGCTTACGTGCAAGCGATATCTTCTTCCACATGTGCGTGGCGAGGCATTGGTATGTGCTCAATTGTTGGTGACCGTTGCTGCCCGCGTTGACACTGGCTTTAAGGTTCGCGAGGAAGTCCTTGGAGAAATGAACGCTCAGATTCACGATCAACGGCGAGAAGTCGGGCATGCAGGGAATGGTCGAGAATTCACAAGGTGGATTCGGCGGGACGGCTAAGGAGGATCGGTCGTGATACGGCAGGGGCTGAAGTTCGAAGCCGTTCACCATCAAGGCCCACGCATTCATAAAGGAGCTAAAAGAGCAGGCATCACCGACCAGGTGGTGGATAGTGAAGCCTAGGACCAGGCCACCGCAAGCGAAGCGATTGATCTGGAATTGCGCCATTTCGATTCCGTCCAGTGGGGGCAGCAAGTTGGACAAATCCATGGAGGTATCAAGAGGAAGATGCTCTCCCAGACCGGTCCCTACGGTGGTTTCTATGACCCGAACTCCGGCATCGTCGAGGCGGATACAAGGGTGGCCACCACGGTCGGTGGTAAAACTTCCCGCGAGATGTGGATAATAGAAAAGGGCCTTAGCAAGTCCGGTGATCAAGGTTTGGTTGTCGGGAAGAGGGTCGCGGAAGACGTAGATCAGGGGCATCTGAACCGTGGGCATAGCCAGATCGAAGACGGTGAGCGGAGCAAGGGTGTTGAGGTAGGGGTGAGGACCGGAGGAAGGCGAAGAATGCGGCTTTATGATGGAATCGCTCATCACTCTCAAATTGGCCACAGCCATTTGAACCTATATGGGGCTGTGCGGATCGGCCTCTCTCCATGTCATGGGATGCTTATATATGCATAAAGAGGAGCTTAACTGAACTTGGACAGGGAATCATCTTTGAACCTCATCGAAGCGTTGAAGGCATTCAACGCCTACCTTCTTTGACTACAGGCAGCCTGCAGACACTGCTGGGGGCCTTTGGAGCCGCTCGATCATGATCGAGCGGTTCCCACGAAATCCCTTTGATCCGGGCCCACACACAGTGGGATTTCGTGGGAACCACTCGATCATGATCGAGCGGCTCCAAAGGCCCCCAGGTATGCAGTAGCCCCGCTACAGCAACAATACATACACGTCCTTGAACGTAGGAATTCAATACCTACCTTATTTGATTATAGTCAACAATAATACACATAAGTCCTTGAAAGTAGGCATATATACTTTCACATATATTTTTGATGATATTCAACCGACCCCTGTGAGCTGACTAACTGTTAGGGCCCGTTCGGTAGGAGAATAAGCAGGAATAAGGATGGGGAATAAGGGGAGTAAGTGTCTATTCTCCGTTCGACTGGAGAATAAGAATAAGGAGAATAAGGTGAAATAAAGGTAGGTAAGGTGGGATAAAGATAGAAATGAGAGTGAAATAAGATGAAATAATGGGGAATAGTCGTACCACGGGGAAACATGTTGGAGACTTATTCCCCTTATTCCATTCCTCCTTATGACCCAAACGAACAGGACCTTAGAATGCAAGTGTTTTTGGAGTATCTTTTCTAACTGTTGAAAGCAACATGCTATCCCTTTTGTTCTCCACACACTTGTGCCATTGTGAGTTTTCCAATAACAATTATGCTCCCAACTTCCTTGCAATTACAATTGGACCTATGTATTCTAACAAAAATCTTGCAGGGGTACATGTGTAGTAACAAAAGGACACCACCGTGAAATTTGTAATAAAACAGTGATACAAGTACATTTGCAAAAAAGTAAAGGTTTAAATATTACAAGGAAAACTTAAAAGTGCACAAGGATGTTTACCAAGCCTTGTCAATTCATTCCTCCTCTTATTTCGCTTTATCTATGTACCCCACACTACAAGAAAAGGCGGGATTGGCATGCACAAGATGGCTCGTCATGTGCACGCCCAGTGCACGCCATGTGCACATCCAGGCAATCACATGTGCGCTCTAGCCTGTGTTCGTTGATAGCCCACTCGTCCGGTCAAGCAAGCGAGCAACCGCTAGGTGCTCGCCCATAGATCTGGGCATGCACAAGTAGTCATCCTAGTGGCTCGCCGGTTATATAGAAGGTGAGCGCCCTTGGCGAGCACATGTGCTCGCCCATATTCTGAACCTGCAAAAAATATACATGTCCAGTGGGGTTTTGACACCCTGTCAAACCTATAAAACCTGCTTAGAAACCACTACATGTGCTTATAAGAGTTGAGTTAGGTACATGTGATTCCCATGTAGCTAACACTATCTGTCAAATTAAATTGATTCGAGAATATAGATATAAACTTACAAAACTAATATTTAAGTTCATAGAAACTACTGCAAGATATGTAAAAAATCATATCTAAGAACTAACATCGTATGTGTGTATATATATATAGGGTTAAAGGAGGCTACTCCCTGGGTGTAGCCAATTGGCTACTCCCACCTCTATTTTTCCCTATTTTTTTTTCAAAAATAAAAATATGTAAATTCATAATTGTATCCCCCAAACATGTCATTCTAATTTCGTCAGAAACAGAGACTCATATGCCCTCCATCTGAAGGGGGTCAATTTCAGCAATTCTGAGATCGTTAAAATTTGACAGTCTTGATGGAGGGAATAGAAGTCTCGAATTAAGTTGAATTTTTAATGACACCATGGTGACATATTGTGATCTAAATTCCAATAGATTCATTTCAGAAAAATAAAAAAAAATACAGAGGAAAAGGGGTGGGAGCATGTAAGTTGGTTACAAACAGGGAGCATACTCCCTTTTCCCATACACACATATATATATTCCATATATATATATATATATATATGTTCTAATGGTTATAAAGATGAATTATACAAGTACAATGAAAACTAATATAAGAGTTCTTCTAAAATTAAAGACTTTCAAAAAATCTACAGCTACAGAAGAAAAAACCACAAATCATTTCTTCTTTGTTCTAGATTTTTTGAAATCAAACGGTGTTTTGATTTTTTTTCTCCTTCTTCATCTCCTTTCACCTTGCATACATGTGGGACTTTTCTTTGGGGTCATTCTCCTCCTCCTCAACATCTGATTAAACCTCCTCATACTGAGATGCATGCCCTTGTGACCTATGATAAGTAAAATATATAAAAGATAATTATGTGAAGACAAAGAACTTTTAAACTATTACACTATATAAGAAGAATGCTTACATATATGCCGTGAAATCTTCTTGGAGCTTACTCACGTTCTTCATCGTTATCATAATATGGGACTCCATCTACGGTGATGGTTGTCAGGATGGATGTGGATTTTAATACGACGGATGGCCATAAGAAGAATAAGAATGATGATGTTCCTCCACATAGTACAAAGGAAGAAGACAAAGTGTCTGCTTCTTGTTCGCCACAACATCCCTTTCCTCCAACACTTATTAAAATTTTGATTGTTTAATATGAAGATAGAGTTAAAAAATGAATAAAATAAATTAATCTTTTACTATACATTCTTCCAAATTGTTTTATCAAATGAAGGTTGTTCTGTCTCAGGAGTCCCACCCCATTTCTCTGCTAATAAAGCCAAATACGATCCTGAAATAGAAGTTGAAATTCATTTCATGATATAATTATAAAATAACTTACGAGGTACTTTGAAATTAAATTATTAACCATCAATTCTCCTGCTTCAGTAGTGGACCATCCAAGCTCTCACTCCTTCCCACTCATGTGGGACTTGACCACCATTCCTGAAATGAAGGCTCTCTCTCTAATCTAGCAGCCTGAAAAAGAAAGATAATTTATTATTACAACTTGTTCTTATAGAAGTAAGTGATTAAAGTATATGATTTTTTAAACTACTAGCTCGACTCTAATCTGATTATGGCTTTTAGAGCCACTGGTTGACATGATCTTCTACTTTTGATGGTTTGTCCTTCTGTAGTTGACCTTCTTCCAAACTCAGAATTAGAAATGAATACATCACAAAATCTACCAAATTCAGAATTAGAAATGAATACATCACAAAATCCCAGCATTTGTCGGAGCCATTGCATCAGAATACACCATGTGGAGCACTGGTTTTAAAGTTGTTGGCGCATTAGTGCTTATTTAGGTTGTGCTTAGTCCGGGAGAGTCTTTGGGGGTTCAGCTGGGGCATTTCCCACAAACACCTCCGGTCCGATTGTGTTTCTCGCTGGGGGGCTTATTTAGAATCAGTTGGTTCCCTAGAAGATATTTGTTTAGAGGGTTGTTCAGTGGGTGGTTTGATGACCATCCCTCCTAAGATTGGGTACTCGGCAAACCAATTCCACTCACATACATTTCCACGTTCGAGACACATGGTATAAATATAAGCATGAGAAATTTGCATGAAGACTAGAATTTAAAAAATTCCCTTCCATTCATTTCCGTACATAACATATCCACCAATCATTACAATCCATGTCCACAAAAATATATTAGATGCATGCATCGAAAAGCATATCCCCTTGCATACATTGTACATTTCATGTCTCTCAAAACTACAACAAAAGAACAGTAAAAGCTACAAGTAACTGTACCACAAAAGAAAACCTTGTAGCTATACAAAAAGAAATAGCTCCAAGCCAACAACGGTCGCTCACTACTGCGTCTACTTTTGAGAAACTGCAGATCCAACGCATAGGTACATTATGATCAAAGTTGCTCATACGATATAAAATTTATAACAAGAAAGATACTAAAGAAGTATGCAAAAGAAACAATTGGGTAAACTATCCTCATAAGAAATTACAACTTTAGTAATTCTCATTAGATACGAGTACCCGAGTTTCGTGGATAGTTTGTGGTCTTGATCCGTATGAAACCTCAAACTATGACTCTAAGACAAGAAGAAGGTCTTAGGGTTGGGGTGCTTTCGTAGGCATGCATTTGGGTATAATGCATCCTAACTAAGTTCCCAACATGACTATTTAGCTCTACTTTATAAACTGTTATTCTGATTCCCAATTTAAATTCTAACCCGCGAGTTATTGTGAACCATCCAAAGTCCAATAGCTGCATGTAAGAGTCCATTGTGGCGTAGGGCACAAGCTAGAGAATAGATTACCAAGATCATTCTTATCGTAGTTGGAATCACTACGACTAACCCAATCCTCCTTATGCGTAGGTCGTTTATATTTCGTTCCTACTTCATTAAGCCACATTCCCCGAAACTTCCCTCTTAGCGCTCTCACTCGGAATACTAATTAATGCGTCCTACACCAGTCAGTATATGAGTGTTAATTCTAAGTGAATAAGCGAAACACTAGACCAACCATGACTACTCGGCAAGCTCTTGAAGCACTGGGCTAAAGGCACGCAAGTACTGCGGCTGAACACCATCACATTAGCACCTCGGTGTGCCACACAACATGCCCTCCAACCATTGCAGCTATATAGTAGCAATTGGCACAGCGACCATCTAAGATTCTATCCGGATCCCAAGGATGCATATCCAATCCCTTACGACGCCTAACTCCATCTACTCGATCACCGTGAAAATCTGAGTCACAAGATGATATTCATTTTTATTGCTACTGGTTTCAACTCAGTTGGTCCTGTGTCATAGAAATTTTAAATAGAAATACCATTCCAACTAAAAGTTAATAAATAATCCAAGCTTCTTGGTGTTGGTCTTTAAGTTCATTTTCTAAATACCACCACAAACCAACAAAAGCTCGATTATATCAGGTACTTAGTGGTATAGACACACAACCTGGTAGAGAAAATAGAAAATTTCATCTCTGTAGTTATTCTCGTTGAATCCACTATGTCTACTGGGAATTGGGATAACAATGTACTGATGTGTCTCGTGTTATACAAGCATTTAAATTTAAAGGATGTCATATTTGGACTTCAGAACAAGTTACCAACGAACAAGCAATGAATTGCCAATCTTATTCAGCTAATCTTGATAGTTCTATATAATTGTGGGACAATGTGATTCCATTCAACCCGCAATGTTGCTTAATTTGATACAGATATATTTTCAGATAATGAAGAAATAGTGGAGCTAGAGCATTTCTAATTTCCTAATAGAACAGCCCTTCTAAGATAAATCTATCCCCACTTGTAATAAGTTAATTATTATATAGCTGATTTAAATAATTATATATTAGTCAGAACATGATCTGGATACAGGAAACACATATCGGGCAGATATTCTACAGAAATAGAAACAAATACATTAAAAAAGAGTTAAAGATATGAGACCTTATGACATCCACACTGCAAACACCCCACAGAAACCGACTTGATCACACACATCCATCAAATACAAATAGATGAATATATTTTCTTAGCGGATATACAACCCAATCTACAAAGCCATTTCCAATCTACCAAAGAAAATCATTTTTCCAGAGAATGAACAATGATAGTGGGTGATGCAGTTCTCTGCAAACTCAAGTATAATGAACATATGTCTCAAAAGTTCATACAAATGCTCACCAACTCTAGGAAATTTCACGAGCATCTAAGATAAACCTCGATGACATTCTTTTTATAGTGTATATGTAGCTGGGACACATTCTAAATAAATTTCCTATATTCTCGCTCAACTTCTTGCTGGTGCCAAGTCTAGCCATAGGTTAGTATAATTACCACGAGGCTCTAATGATGTGCGAATATAGGACAAAAATTGCGTGGAATCTGCAGCAAGGAGGGGGCATTGTACCTCAAAAATTTTGTTTCCTCGGAATCTTCACCCGCAGAGAACGGCAATCTCGACGTTCCGTTGATGACGAGAACCAATGCATGAGGATGACCTCGACCATCTCTTCCTCCTCTTATTTCTCTTTGTCAAAGTACCCCCACCATCTTCCTTCTCTAAACAACCACCATCGGATCAACTCGAGCTTCTAAGCAACCATGCCCTCCCGTCACCCCCTTCGACTTATACAATTAATGGTTTTAGGGATAGCACTATTAGGTTTCATACTGGAAAATGAATGTAATAGAGTTTTTAAATAAAAAGATCTAAATTTAAGGAAGGTGATTAATATGCAAACTTTTCAGATTATAAAAAGTAAAATAAACAAGAACAAAAATCAAGAGTAATCATTCACGTTGACATGGCTCGATCGTTGTACACAGTGATTGATCAATGTGACTACTTTGATCGATCATCCTATCATTTTGTGTCATAAACATGAAAACCAAGTGATTGATCAATCCGAATGATTTGATTGCTCACTGAATTCACATGCTGTGAAACTAAAAAATAATGGATAAGTTCTTATGTGATCAATCACGAATTCTACAAGTATTTCATCCTCAATCATAATGATTGGTAATACATGTTTACATCGAAACAGAAGGCAAGCTGGCAACAAGCTGCGCCGTTAGTCCTTTTTGAATTGCAAAGCCAATCCTTCTAAACACTACATCCATAGACCTAGGGTCCATCACATTATTGTTCATCACTTTTTGGATACTCTTTAAAAGCTCAATAGCTTCCGGTGCTAAGAAGCCAAAGGTGTCAAAACCAAAGGGGATGAAGGCATGTTGATTCTCCGTGCAGACTTTCTCGTGCTTCACCACTTTTGCTGAAGAAGCTTTAAGGGCAGCATGCCCTGCTGTGAAGGTCCCGCTCTTCAACCCCACCAACAAGGAAACTCCTGTCAAATCTACGCAAGCATGTTTTCCTCCTATCCACCCAAAAATCAAAATATCAGCAGGTCTAAGTGTGGATCTTCCCTACTGTGGATCAGTTAAGAAGTTCACTGGCCTCTTTCTTAGCAGCAATACCTGCACGTTTGAGGACATCGAATAAAACGTCTCTATTGAGATCGTATATGTACTTAAACCCCGGGAGCTCCCTGCTGAGTATGACAGCTTGAAGACACCGAAAAACTATCTTTTATCTACCGGACATGTTACATACCACCTCCATCTCCTCAATTATTTTGCTAAAAATAGCACTCGCCAAACATTATGGGTCTTAGGGGGGCGATGTCCTTTTTAGAGAAACAACTGAGGTCGAATGAGGGAATCAAACCATGAAGTCTTTGAAAAGCACAGTCGAAGTCGGAGTCCATATTGTAAATTTTACTGTCACGCATGATATGGTCCTGAAGTTCTCAAGATTGCGTCTTGGAAGCCACAAAAGCATAGGAAAAAGCCTCCACTGCTGAAAGTAGCCCCAAACAACCAAGTCGAATGGGCAAAGAAGGCACCCTCCATTGAAGATCTTCAAAAAATATCCTCCGCAAACAACAATGTCTTCAATAGAACCTCGTAAGCCTGTGTCAAATAAAATTGTGGCCTCCTTCATGTACAACGGCTGACAAGTCCTTAAGCCAAATAAAAGTTTTGATAAGCCCATACAAGAACGAATTACGAGAAGCTCACTGTGGGGATCCTTCAACTGAGGTAGAAGATGCATTAACTTCACAGCTTTAGCAACCCTCTCCAAAGCGAGGCCTTCAATAAAATTTTGATCCATACTAACAGCCTCTCCAAGCAACTTCGCGCCTAATAAAGCTCTACCAATATCGGGTGGGAACAATCCTTTGCGAAGTTTCCCGCTATCACAAGTAAGCCAAAAGAATTCCGTTTTATGAATATTTAAAACTAGACCCAAGTCTGGCCTACGTTGTTGGATGATATTTAAAACCTTGGGCACCTCAAATGTATCTCAATAAATGTACCATCACCAAGATACCAGGCATGAAGAAGTAATTTGCAATTATCCCTGATATAATGGATAAGTGGGTGTAGAACAAGAGAAAAGAGGAGCGGGCCTAGAGGATCACCCTGCTACACTCCAGCGGAAGATCAAATATCTCTATCTCCAAGGTACAACCTTGCTACCTGCCCATATAAGAACTCCACCCATAAATATATAGAAGGGCATCTTTCTCTCACCTGTCGCAATAAGGCGGATCTATCAACCATATTGAAGGCATTAGAAAAATCCACTGTAAGCAAGAAAAGAGAGCCATCAGTATGACGTGCATTCAACACTCTGTTAACACTGTGTAGGATAGCCTTAGCTCCACCAGAAATACCCACTCCAAACTGAAAGTCATTGAGATATTTGGTCATATCTTTACTAACTCCTACCATAGCCACTTTGGACACTAGTCGTCTCCAAATAGTACCAATAGCAATAGCTCGAATGCTATTATCTGGTTTTAGCAATGGTGTAAGCGGTGTAGACGCTATAAATTCTGACAAAGAAATGAGGCACATTCCTCCCAGCCATAAATTAACCACACGAGTGATGGCATGTAAAAGGTCCATGGCCACAACATGCCCCTCTCCACACATAGCATCAAGTGGGTGTTGGGCCCTCAACCCATCTCTACCACAAGAAGTCCATTTAGGAAAGGACTTAATACACCGAGAATGGCGTTAACCTCCACAACAAGAGGGGATTCAGAACCGAGAAAATCCGGCAAGGACGAAGGTGGATTCCACGGGTGCTTCGCCTCCAATTCCCGACAATATCTCCATTGACAGGTGTTATACCTGAAGACGACAAAACCTTTACCGCCGTTGTAAAATGACCATCAGCAGTCTTACGAAGACATTGCTTGACATTTGGATTTAATTTCTTCTTTCCCTCTGCAGAGTAGCCACTGTCAAAGTCCATTCCCACGGGCACAGGAGCGTCCAACATTTGATCCACAAGCCTAGCAATACCGCCAGCTTCTCCCCATGTAGAGAGAGACTTGAGGATAAGGTGTTGTTGCAATGACTTTCTGTTGCCAGACCTACAATCACGTCTATTCTGAGGACGGAACACCTACAAAGTACAACGTGGAAGAAGTAGCAACATAATCCATGCAGAAACGGATCCCGGCTCAGCAATCATTTTATAAAGAGATGTCTTTAAAGCTTGAGAGAAGGCAAGTTGACAACTAGGAGGGATGCTCTTGACTGTCAAGATAGGTGCTTTAAAAACCCGATCAAGAAGCCCTCCATCAAGGACCAATCCCTCCTTGTCGGTAGAAATCTCCAGACTCTTCTTGAGAGGCTTAATAATGCCAACAATATGACTTTAAATCCCTCCGGTCTCATTGGTGACCCTAGCAATACCATCATCATGGTGACATGCACGGCTCCTTGCTTGTACCTTCATGCACTTCCCACATAACCAATGATCAAGGACCCTCAGGGCCCGTTCGGTTCAGGAATAAGCAGGAATAAGGATTGGTAATAAGGAGAATAAGGGTCTATTCTTTGTTCGGCTGGAGGATAGGAATAAGGAGAATAAGGTGAAATAAATGTAGGTAAGGTGGGATAAAGATAGGAATAAGAGTGAAATAAGATGAAATAATGGAGAATAGTCGTACCACGGGGAACCATGTTGGGAGGAAAATGGACTCTTATTCCCCTTATTTCACTCCCCTTATTCATCAAACGAACAGCCCCTCAAGGTCTCATCTACAGCAAGAAATAAATCACAATCCTTTTGAATAGCATCCTGCAATAAGGCACACCATTCTTCACAAGAAAAATGCGCTCTTTTGAAATACGAGATCAAACGTGTAAACCCTTTGCTACCCTCTCTACCGTCCAGACAATAATGAAAGTCGCGGAAAGGGCACAATAAAACCCCCCTAGATGATCTCTCAGGAGGCCATAAAGAAGGAAGCGGGTGGTGAGATTCTTGCAGTGCAACGTTCGGAAGTTCTCCTTCTTCCAGAACTGACATGATAAAACTCTTCGAGAAGAGAAAAGGGTGATACAAAACCTCAGACACCTGGAGGACGCAGCACTCTGAGGTCGTTGGTAGGCAGGGACACGGAGGTGCGCAAAGCAGTGAGGTCCCCGGTTGGTGCGATCATGGAGTACCCTGGTGGAGTCCCTGGTGAGCGTGGTCGTGGAGGTCCTAGCGGGATTGCAGGGCAGGGTCGTTGGGCGGAGATGGGGGTTGCTGGGGTTGAAAAATGGGCGATGGTGGGGCCGCTAGGGGTCGGGCGGGTGGTTGGGCGCTGGTGGGGGTTGGGTGGGGGACCGTTGGGGGTCGGGCGCTGGTGGGAGTCGGGTGGGGGGCTGCTGGGGGTCGGGCGCTGGTGGGGTTCGGGTGAAGATTTTGTCCTCATCCTCCTCCAACCGCTTCATCCTTCTTCGGACTGCCTCTCCCCTTCCAACCCCTTCTCCTCGGATGTGATTTGATGAAGTTTAGCTTTTTCCTGTTGATCTTCTAGAACAAACATCAAGATTGGGTCTGGAGTATGGGTGGTTTGGATATAAGTTTAAGATGTTAACGGGAGACTCGGATATGAAAGTTTGATTTTCAAATATTTGATTATATTTTTAATATACATCATACACAATCTATAGTTGGGAGGGGTTTTGGGTTTCTTGTTAATAGATCTTGTATGAGGACCAACCAAGAGGATCAATCATTCTGAGTTGCATGTTTCTTTCAATATTCTTGATAGTATATAATAGAAACAAACCAATTGGGCAGGAAAAGATTTGGGGATCGTGATCCAAGGCGATACACTGCCTGGAGCAAATCTATATCCTTGCATGAACTCCGACATCACTGTCATCATCGGAAGAAAGTCATCTATTACCATCGAATGGAGGGAGGAGGCCGGAAGAGGAGAGGCCGAAGGAGGTGCCACAAGAGGTGGTGGCGGCTGATGAATCCACATTTCATCATCTTTATTCTATCATTTTGGCATCAAAAACTCTAGCAAATGCCTGTAAATACCCTTAAATAGAGCATCTTAGCATTCATGTATGTGCATCTAAATAGTGTATAAAATACTGTAATTAAAGCCAAAATTATAGAATAAATAAAAGAAAACAAAAAGAATAAAATATTGTAAATATTTTATGACCCGAAACCCCGAGACCTAGGCATCTTGATGAATAGGTCGACAAGGAATAAAGTAGGGGGAGATAAGGGTGAAATACCTATATTATTTAATTCATTCTTTATTCATTTTGGGACCTATTTTTAGTTTCACTTTTTATACATCAAATAAATAAACTTTGTACATGAAAGTTGTAGATAATTAAATAAAGAAAATAACAAAATTGATTTCACTGAAAAATAATATACAGATAAAAAGTTATGGTCTGAATAAAAATCCAGAATCCCAACTTCCCAGACCCGTATCTCACAAATGACAACTCCAAATGCATCAAACTCACCTTTAATTGTATATAGAATAAAATAATCTTTTTAATGGTGGTGGTTTCGCATTTGGTGGAGCTACGGTTTGAAAGTTGAGTTTTGAACCCTCATTGTACAACTCTACTGATTAAAATATTCAATTTATTCTTTATTCATTATTTTTATATTTTTATATTTTTATAATCTTGTGAATATTACTTATAATAATTATGTACATTAAAATTGGAATAAAAATAAAGAAAACTCAAAATAAAAATAAACATATATAGATCATATAGGTATTATACCCATATGTATACCTATACAATACACCCTTATATTTTATTAAATATACAAAATATATCAGAAAAATAAATTAAAAATATCTTTATGTGTATAAAAGTATTTTATAATTTTAGAAAATCATAAATAAAAATAATAATATTAAAAATACCAAAATAAAAATAAAATACTTAAATACATAGGTATTATACCTATAAAGGGCTAAAAAGTGAACTTGTAAAAATAGACCTCATAAAAATAATTAAAAATCGGAATAAAATACTAGATAAAATTATAAACACTTTTTATTTTTATCACCTAATTAAAATAACACCATTTACTATTTTAAAATGATTAATTAAGATGTTTTTCCAGGGTTTTTCCTGGTTGGTCCACGTGGACCAACCAGGAGGGTCTGAGAGTTGAACTCGGTCAACTCTCTGACCCAACCCCTGTGGCTTTGTCAGAATGGAGTTGACCCCTGTTTTCAACCTTTTTTCGAGGCTATCCCTTTCACCTAAACGTGTTCCACCCTTCACGACTTTTGCAGCTCGAGCATCAAGGATTCTCGCCCAAGCATTATCCTGGGTCGTGGATCGCTGCACCACCCACCATGCCTCGTTCTTCCTCCCACGACCGTCAACCACATAAAAGGGTCCCCTCAACTTCGATTTGATTTTTGAACCCCAATTCTTGGCTCTCTCGCGGCCCTTCTGATTCCATTCAATCCCTGGAGGTGACAGCTCCAGGAGAGACGCATGGAGGAGGCGAAGCAGCGGCCCAGGGCGTTCCAAACACCTCCGGCCGACCACCGTCGAGGTACCCCCAACCTCGGGCACGCCAGGCCCTTGAGGTATCTTTCTCTCCCTCATTTTCCTCGCCATAATTTAGTTATCATCTTAGGATTAATATCCCTCAAAAAAATCATGTTTTCATCGATCAATCCATCCAATCATCCCATCTCGCCGGAGTGCACCTCCGGCCGAGCACCATCGCCTCATCCCGCGCTTCTTTTCCACCCTCCACGGAGTCCAGGCACTTTGCCATGGACTCTATCACCTTTCGCTGCAGGTACGAGCGTAAGAACATCACCTGGGAGTGATTTTGGGGTTCGTCGGAGGAACCTGGAGCTCCTGAGCTCCGCCACCGTCGCAAGTGAAGTCCAGCTCCTCCCCGACCATTTTGAAGCTCTCCAGACACAGAAGACGCCTGCAGGAAGCGTTTGGGGCCATTTTGAGGCCTTAACGACGACGACAAGGGGCAGGGGAGGTCGCGGAAGGTCGCCGTCGCCGGCCTTCTTCCGCATTCTTCCTCCTGGCCTCGCTGTCGTCCGATAAAGAAGGAGCCCCAGACATATCGTGGACCGTCCGATCGTCAGACCCCCGCCACCGTCGATCTCAGCTGAGATCTGATCTCAGACGTCCACGGGCGAACCGTCATCGCGCCCGGAGGAGCTGCCACGTGGATAAGTGGCGCGGCCCACACCGCCGGATCGAACTTCGCCCCCAACCGTTGGATGCCCTCCACGCGTCATCAACTTAGCCACCGCCGTCGGATCGTCCCAGCGAGGGTATTTTGCAGTCACACCCCCGCTAGTTTTGTAATTTCTATTTAGTCCTAAAATTTTATTGCGTAGTATAAATATTTTGCAAACTTTGCAAAACGGCCCTCGAACTTTCTGTATTTACAAACAGGTTCTCTGCCACGTCACCTCAAGTGACCTGTACACGTGAGGTGCGGGCTTTTTGCACTGAGGCCCTCGGTTTTGTTAGTATTTCGTTTAAGTCCCAGAACTTTTATATTAAGTGTTATATTTTTGGAGAAATTGCAAGTTAGCCCCTGGGTTTTGGAATATTACTTTTCGGTCCTTGCCAAGCGCGTGCAAGTCACGCGCCTGGGTGGGAAAATTGCGCCGACACCCCTACGGCTTTTGTAATTTATTTTTGGTCCTGTAAATTAAATATTCAGTTCAAACTTTTGTGGAAAATTGCATGTATGCCCCTGGATGTTCTGATAATTGCACTTATACCCCTGCCAGGCCTTTAACTTGTGCTTGCTTGCTCTATTTATTTAAGGCCTCATTTTAACTCGAAAAATTCTAAAAATTTGAACTTAAGCTCATGTTGGCTTGTACCTTGTTGTCATATTTTTAGTTTTTAATTTTATTGCTTTTTAATATTTATTAAAAATCAAAAAACAAACTTTTTATTCACTGTCTAGCTTAGAAAATGCCAAAAAAATAGTAAAATACCTCGAAAAATTCCAAAAAAATCCCCACTATCTATTTTAACCTATTTTAGTGTCAGTCCAAAAATCATTAAAAATCTCAAAAGAAAAACCTTAAAAATTCAAAAAGACTTAAAAACTTCAAAAAAATATAAAATTAAAGAAAACTCAGAAAAATATAAACTCAGCTCCTGTATACTCTGTATTTTATTATCTTTATTTGAAAAATAGTGTGGAAAAATTTTGTGGTGGTTTGCTATTTTTAATTCTCATTTTATCACCAGCTAGCAACTTGTCCACTGTTTTAGTTTAGTTCACTATTTAAAAAATACCAAAAACAATTTGACAAATACCCAAAAATCACAAAAACAGTAAAAAAATCCTAAAAATGTCAAAAACATTTTATTTCTGAATTTTTGGTTATTTTTGCACATTTTTATAAATACTTTATCTTGTCTTTTATTACATTGTCTTTATATTCCAATATTCAAAAAATATAAAATATAAAATTATATAAAAATCAGAAAATTAAAAACCAAAATACAAAACTAAAAATTAAATAAAAAAATTAAAAATTAAAAACCCACAAAAACTCTTTGTTTGCATAGTGTAGACATCACTCACATTCACTCACACACTTTTGTGCTCCTACCATGTTTGCTCCCTGTGTTCAAACTCTCTGCATACTTGTCCTATACAATCATTTTATGCAGAGTTAAAAATAAATTTTAACTCCACATTTATTTCTATTTCTTTGATCTTTAGTGTGGGTTAATTGTTGATTAAATATACTTTATTGTGGGTCGCCGCATCGACATCGATGATCTCTGCCTTGTGTGAGACATACTCTTTAGACCTATGATAATCTGTGTTTATCAGCGGCGGAAGAAGGGATGGGGGGTATCTAAGGAGAAAGAAAGTTTATAAAGGAGGATCTTGATTGCTGCAAGTGCTCTTGCCGGATTTGGGATCAGGGGAGAGGTGCTGGAGGTGTTCTTCTTCATGCATATTTGGGATTATCTAACAAACATCCTCCCCCTTTCCTCGTCCTTCCACCGCCCTCCCCTTCCAGCACCTCCTCCTCTCCCTCTGCTCCATCCTCCTCCTCCCTCATCATCCCCTTCTGCCTCCATGTCCTCCTCCCATCTAGCCCCTCCTTCGCCCCATATACCTCCTCCCTCGACATGCCCACCGCCTCTGGCACCCTCCACCTCATCCCCATCCACCTCCTTCGATCGCCATCCTCTTCCAACTTGTTGTCAGAGTTTGTTGTCATCGTTTAGACGAAACCCATCGAGCTTTTAGTCACTGTCGAGGAGGAGGATGTGCTGGAGAAGGAGGTAACAGAAGGACACAAGTTATCATTGTTTAAGACGTCAGGAACAGAATTGATATTTCCAAAAAGAGAGAGATATAATTGATATTGCATTATCTCAGAGGGACACACCTAATTAGAAGTCCAAAATCAAAATGTGTCCGAAGTCCTCTTAACAAGACATTGCACAATTCATATGATCTTTTGTTAGGAGATGTGGCGGTGGATATTAGAAAATATGGATAAAAACACGGATAAAATATATTCAATACCTTAGACGCCTTATAATTGTTTAAGTACTGAAATATCCGGAGTCTACCTTTTTTCTCAAAAAAATAAGCATTATCTTTGAAAATGAAAATGAAATAATATTAGTAGTTGTTGATTATGAGGAGAGGTGTGGTTCATTAATCAAGAATAAGTTTTTAGCTTTGCTCACCCTAAGTTCATTTGGTCTATACTAGAGAACTAAAATATTTTAATTTTGGGATTTTATCACTTGTGCCCCTCCGAGATATCGCAATATCAGTTATGCCCCTATCTTTTTTATAATAGCAGTTGTGCCCCTCACTTCTTGCCATTTTATCAGTTGTACCCCTTGGGTTAGTTGCCGTTCATCCACAGTGCAAACGGACGTTAACTTTGAGGACATAAGAGGAATTAATTTTAAAAAAATGTTTAGTGGTCATTTTGACTCCCTCTTCCTCATCCTCTTCTTCTTCCTCCTCTTCCCCCATCCTCTTCCTCCTCCTCCAACCTCCTCCACCTCCCTCTCTGCCCGGAACTCCTCCCCCACCCCCGGCCTGCCCTCTTCCTCCTCTGCACTCTCCGCCCCTACTCCTCCGCAGCATCCTCTCCAAGCGACCATATCTCTCCATGTCCAGTTGGCGGTAACCCCATCGAACCCTCCTCCGCCCCTTCCACTCCCAACCCCTCTTCTTCTCCACGCCTCAGCTCGCCCCCTCCTCCCATCAGAACTAACCCATCTCTCCCAATGCCAGTAGTCATGGTGGTGATGTTGGCAGCCATGGAAGCCATGGCCATCCTCCTGGAGGAGCAGGACAGCAGAAGGCTCAGTGCCCTCTTCTGGAAAGCCAGCGCCGGCGTCAGGAGGCGCATTATCGCTGGCAGTGGAAGCCGGAAGAAGAAGACACGCTTCAGCTCCCACTACGATCCCTTCAGTTACGCCCTCAACTTTGACGACACCGCCACTTCTCTCCCTCCCCATCACAACCCACGTTCTGTTTTTCAACAACAAGGAAATATAACATTTAACTTCTACAGAAATGGTTCTTGGACTATTATATCTTCAAGCTTTGCTTCTTTTGGCACTATGCATGGTTCTATGCAATGTTGGAATGTGCTCAAAGTGTCATCTTCGGTGCTTGCAGTTTCTTCATGTTCTTTGCTCATGCAGTTTAAATGCCTTGCCGACCTCATTGAAATGCATGTACAGGTTCAGTGGATTTGGATCCCCTGGATGCTGAACAGATCATCACAGGCTGTAATGTTAATTTCAACTGTTTGATCAGCACTTTTTCTGGTGTAATTAGTCTCTCTGGAATGACGAACAAAATGGAGAAAAGAATCGAGAATAAACCCCTATCAATCCTATTCATTTCTAACATCCAGAAAGAGGCCGGATGAAATTAGTCCTTTTTAGCTCTAAACTTCAAAGCTTAAGGAGCGTAAAGATGCATGTACGTAGAAGCTGAAGCTTCCAGAACCCGCCGCCCCTCCTTCCTCTCCAAGCTCCTCTCCTCTCTCTTCCGCCGCCCCTTCTACAGCCCCAAACGCCCCCCTCCTGCCCCACGAATGCTTCACCGGGGTGTGTTGCTCGGATCGGAGGTTTCTCCTCCTATGGAGACCGAGTGGAGGATCCCCTGGCCGACGTCGACGAGAAGGAGGTGCGCCAGAGGGAGGGCGACGACAGAGGTATGCTTCGGGCCTCTGGTAAGGATCGCTCCGCAGCGACGGGGCTACGATGAGACAGGATTCTCCGGCGAACTCAGGAAGGGGACGCCGCCGCCGGCCCGGAAGGGGGCATTTGTGCACAACAGGTCGAGGAGGTTGAACGACCTCTAATAGGTCCCCCGAATGACGATTTTGCCCCCGTGGTTTTTCCATTTTTTCATGCCACTTTGTATTGTGATTAGTGACTATTAATTTATTACTAATAAAGGGGTAAATTCAATACTGGTGTTAGTTTTATTCTGACCATAATACCCCTCTTAACCACACCATGGTACACCATGGTTTGAGTAAACTATGGTGATTTTAATTTTTTGACGGTCAATCTAACGGAAGGGCACAATTGATGACGGAGAAAGAAGTGAGGGGCACAACTGATATTACCAAAAAGATAGGGGCATAACTGATATTGCGATATCTCGGAGGGGCACAAGTGATAAAATCCCTTAATTTTCAGTCATTAATCATAAAAATATTTAGATATATTTGAATGCCAATTTGAACATTCAAATCTATGCAGATATTCAATTGAGAAATCATAGATAAAAAATTAAATATGCCATGCAAATTTTAAATAATAATTATTATTATTATTATTTCCGATCAACAATACATTTTTAATAATGTAGCATATATTAGGCAAAAATGTATGGTTTCACTTGTCAACAGATATTGTCGTATAAGACATAAAGGATGCAAAATGTAAATACAAAATCAAGGTTTACAGGGGTATGCTTGTAAAATTAAGAACCTTACGGGGCGTTTGGTTGGGGGTTATCCCCCACTTTGGGTGGGTTACCCTCCAAAACCCATATTCCTAACCCACTAGTGGGGTCCACTTTCTTTCCATCAAAAAAAATATTTATTATAATATCATATCATCAAAAAAACCATAAAATACTCAACTTCTACTCACTATTCCAAACTTCAATACAATCACATCACAACAACTACTTACTTTTTCAAATTTCAATACAATAATATCATAATAACTAACTACTTTTTCAAATTTCAATACAATCACATCACACAAACCCTCCCAACCCTTAACCCATCAACCAAACACCAAAACACAAAAACATGTTATCCTCCCCAAGATAACCCACGAACCAAATGCACCCGAGAATAGTTATGCAAATACGACAGTTAAGGTTCTATAATGTGTGTTGTCTACATGGGCCTACCTGGTCCAAGTCCGGCTAATAAAATCAGAACCGAGCTCGAACTTGGACCGACCAAGAAAATTTAATGAGCCAGAACCTAACGCAGGGTCCGATTTGTTAAATGAGCTTCAACCTGAGCCTCTGGATCGTCTGCTGTAATAGATCGAGCGACTGTGATGCGGTACAGCACTAGAACCCACTCCCTCAACGTGAGCCATGTAAGATCAAACATAATATACTATAACATCAATGAATTATTTAATCAAGTTTCCTATGACGCTACGGAAAGGTCAACCCGCTACAAACCAGACAATGCATTCAAGTGCAGACTCCATGCATCACTAAATATAACCCCTACTTAGGATACATAAGGAATATTTAGCACTTCAAACTCGAAATTTAAAGTAATAACATCAAATGTAAGTATCGTCGTGGGGAGCTCTCAGCTTTGTTTGATAACTGCGTCGCACATCATAAACCTGACGTGATCGTTTTCCGAGCAGCATCGAACGAGTGCGAGACTTGCCTGAACAGGAAGGCGGTCTCCTTCTCAAGAGCCATGCAGACGTTCACGCCCCCGCCGCCATCCTCACATGAAGGTAGGAACAGTGTGACGCCATCCCGATGCAGGCATGGAAGCAACACAGAGCACGGACGACTGTCGCCGAAGCGAACCTCTTCGAATCCCAACCCCATCACGCTGCTGTTTAGCATGTCTGGGCTCAGCGATGTCCTTTCTAACGTGCATTGTACGACCGCTGTGGACTGCTCGAGCTCCCCTACCTCCAAGATGGCCCTGCGAATCTCGCAGGCAACGTCGGCGTAGCTCTTGCTCAGCAGATCCTTCACCTTCATCTTCACACTAGCCGTCAAAACAAGATTCCCAAAGTACTCCTTGGGCATGGCAGGTTTAACCCACTTCCTGCCGTTCACATCCATATCCAGCCGGGTGAGCGTGTCTCCGTCCAGCTTACGTGCAAGCGAGATCTTCTTCCACATGTGCGTGGCGAGGCATTGGTATGTGCTCAGCTGTTGGTGACAGTTGCTGCCCGCGTTGACACTGGTTTTAAGGTTCACGAGGAAGTCCTTGGAGAAATGGACGCTCAGATTCACGATCGAAGGCGAGAAGTCGGGCATGCAGGGAATGGTCGAGAATTCACAAGGTGGATTGGGCGGGACGGGTAGGGAGGATCGGTCGTGATACGGCAGGGGGTGAAGTTCGAAGCCGTTCACCATCAAGGACCACGCATTCATAAAGGAGCTAGAAGAGCAGGCATCACCGACCAGGTGGTGGATAGTGAAGCCTAGGACCAGGCCACCGCAAGCGAAGCGATTGATCTGGAATTGCGCCATTTCGATTCCGTCCAGAGGGGGGAGCAAGTTGGACAAATCCATGGAGGTATCAAGAGGAAGATGCTCTCCCAGACCGGTCCCTACGGTGGTTTCTATGACCCGAACTCCGGCGTCGTCGAGGCGGATACAAGGGTGGCCACCACGGTCGGTGGTAAAACTTCCCGCGAGATGTGGATAATAGAAAAGGGCCTTAGCAAGTCCGGTGATCAAGGTTTGGTTGTCGGGAAGAGGGTCGCGGAAGACGTAGATCAGGGGCATCTGAAGCGCGGGCATAGCCAGATCGAAGGTGGTGAGCGGAGCAAGGGTGTTGAGGTAGGGGTGAGGATCGGAGGAAGACGGAGAATGCGGCTTTACGACGGAATCGCTCATCACTCTCAAATTGGCCACAGCCATTTGAACCAATATGGGGCTGTGCAGATCGGCCTCTCTCCATGTCATGGGATGCTTATATATAAGCACAAAGAGCTTAATTGAACTTGGACAGGGAATCATCGGGGAACCTCATCGTAGCGTTGAAAGCATTCAACGCCTACCTTCTTTGATTATTGGCAGCAACAATACGTACAAGTCATTGAAGGTAGGAATCCAATGCCTACCTTCTTTGATTATTGTCAACAATAGTACATATATAAGTCCCGAAGGTAATATATACTTTCACATATAAATTGAGAGTTAAATTTTATTATAACTCCACAATAAATGTGTATAGGGTAAGTATAGTGTAATGTCCAACATAAAGTGCAAATGAGATAGATTAAGAAATTAATGATTAATAATTGTTAAGTAATAGTATTTTCTTATTTATTTTCTTTTTATTTTTATCTTTATCTTTTTAATTGTTTTTGTAGATTTTTATTGTATTTAATTTATATAGATTTTAATTGATTTATATTTTTAAATTTTTAATCTTATATTTACTTTTAAATTTTACTAATGTTTTAATTTCTTTTTAATTTTAACATATAATAGACTAATATATAATAATATTGATATTATGCATAATATAAGTAACATAAAAGGTATATAGTGCATACAAAGTATTCTATTTTTAAATGTATCAAAATATGGTCAAATGCAAAAAAAATAAAAAATTTTGTGCTTTTTATATTTTTTATCTATTTTGATAATTGTTATAGAATTTTTACTAATTTTTAGATATTTTTAAAGTACTAAATATATCGAAAAAGTGAATAGAATAAATATCCAAGATTTGAGGATTAATAAAATATAAATAAGTCTAAAACTAATCTAAAACTATTTTTATTATATAATATATGTTACATAGAAAATCAAAAATAGAAATATATATATTGGGTTTTCTTTAATTTTTGTTAATTTTTATAATGTTTTTATGGTTTTATGATTTTTAAGATTTATATTTTGTAATTTTTAGTGATTTTTGGATGTGTGGTAGTATATATACTAATATAGATAATATATTTTTTGGAGAATTTTCAGAGAAACTTTTCTATATTTTATGGGTTTTAATACTTAAATAGGGAATTAAAACTTCTTGATATTTTTATCAAAAATTTCAAATAAAATTAATCGTGGATAAGCATCATGGCAGATACCTATACTAATTTTCTTATAATTTTATAGAAATAAAGATATTTAATATGGTAAATATTCACACAATAAATTGCCACAGTTTAGAGGGATCAATTTGCCATCAATGAAAACTATAAATATATTTGGAAATCAGTACAGAGATTATAAGGGCGCATGATCAAATATCATAGCACCTAACATGGGATAACACATGAGGCGCGAGGAGCAAAATGCAAATAAGATAAGATAAGGGGGTCCAAGTGTAATTTATACAGAAACTTTTACACTAGATTAAATATTCACAATAGTAATCAAATAAAACAAAAGTTGGAAGGGTTCATATGTAAATTGCCCTTCAATCACACGCTCATCAACGACCCAGAGCATGCCGCGTCGCCTCACTTAACAGATGGAGGGTCCAGATGGCCCGATACACCTTCGCAGCTGAACGTCTCGGATTAGATCATGCCGATGGATTAGACGGTGATAGATGCTTCCATACAATAGCTGATGTACAATCTAGAGGAGGTTCTAGATCAGACAGCTACATAGTTCCCTAAATGGACAAGGATGAACTGGCATGCAGGGCTCCTTCGATCTACTCTATATCCTCGCTCTGATGGTTATTGATGCAGCTGAGATGCTCGTTTGCTCCATGATGGTGGTATGCAGTTGTCGATGCCCTCACATAGGTCCAGACCTCATCGATGGAGGCTTGACGTCGGGAAAGAAGCACATCACTTGGAGGTCTTGTGTAGAGTGAAATCAACCCCTGATGTGGCTCCCGGTAGCTCTGACCTACGTGAGATGAAAAGGGGGACAAGGGCAATGGGTTTGGCCCCTTTATTGGGTGGAAAAGAAGAGAGGCAGAGGTCTTTGATGAAGGCGAATATCGCGACCATCCTCCCGAGGACCTTAGGTTACCCGTCAAACACGTCATTCGCCTACTTAATTAGCTTAGAGTTAATCCGTTGTTATGAAAACCTGGGGAAATTTTTTTTATGATAACATTCACAGGATTTATTTTGGCAAAACAAGTAACCACGAGAAAACCAAAAGCAGAAGTGAACAGTGCACCAGAACTGAACAACAAGATATCCATTCTTTTTCATTTCATTCGTATAAATATGCTGAGGTTTCACAACATCCAATATACCTATATATCCCAAAATTAAGGCTACAGAGGAGAGCACAACTAACAATTGTACAATGAACTCCAAAAGGTATACCTGCTCTAAAAGTGTATCCTCAAAAAAGAAACGACTGCAGCACCAACTGCGTCGGCTACTCGGTCGTCGGACCCTTGCATGCCACAAGTAGAAAGGGGACAAGCAAGTAGCTGTCACAAAATTGTCAAGTACAAATTCTACACAGTTCTACTAAGGAAAGTAGTAAAAAAAGACTAGAACAGCTAGAAAAACAGTAAGGTAACTGTAGTGGACAAAAGAGAAACTAGCAAGTAAAAGTGGTTTAATTGATTCTTTTTAAGTTATTTACTTGCTTTCGGAAAACTAACAAGAAGAAACACTCTCGCTCACTACCACACCGTGTCTTCCTCGATCAATGGAACTAACCAATCAACAACTCAAGCCTAAAAGTAAGTCTGTGGTCTTGGTCCAGTTAGGACCTCGATATCCGGGTAGGACTTCAAAGTCCAGGTTGAACCTCACACTATGACTCTGAGGTATGGTGTATGACTCAGGGTTGGGGTGCCTCCGTAGGCATGCGATGGTGTCTTGCATTCTAACTAAGTTCCCAACACTATCCTCAGTCGACACGTGTGATAGCTCGCTCACGAAGGTGTACAAGAGGAAACGTACTCATAATTCTCTCAACACCCGATCCTCGTTAGTCTCTACTAACGGAACTGTCGTCACTAGTCTCTTAATGGAAAGTCATCACTAGGCAGATAGCGGAAAGTCACCCATTTCTTACCCCATCACGAGGTCACAGCCTGGCGGAAAGGTAAATAAAGAGTCATCAATGTCTACTGGTCACTACCCCATCACGAGGGCACAAGCCTAGCGGAAAGGTAATACTAATCACTACCCCATCACTAGGACACAAGCCTGGTGGAAAGGTAATACTGAGATCGTCAGTGTCTACTAACGGAACTACAACTTAATTGAACAATTGGTGAACTGTCACATGCCTAATGATCACTACCCCATCACCAGGACACAAGCCTGGCAGAAAGGTAATAATCTCTGCGGTGAGGAAACCCCCGAAGGGATTCGTCTGTCTCGCCAACCCCAGTGGAAGTGTGATCCAAGGGAAAGGCAGTGGTAGTACGACTACTACGCCACTAGAGGCAGGAAAGAGAAGAGGTAAGCCTGCCGGACCCGACTTCCTCTCTCGCTACTCAACTCCCGGAGGAGGAGAAGAGTTAAGTAAAAACCAGACGAGCTCATAACTAACTGTGGAGAACCCCCAACCCAGGCTCTCTAAGAAAAACCAACGGGTCAGCGGAATGGTCTAGACAACTCGTGGATCCCAAAGAAGCGTAAAAACCGAGCTGGCTCAAGAAAACACGTGAAAAAGACTGGGATCCTAGACCCATGCTCTCAGTGTCCGCTACCCAAGCCTGAGCGACCTCATCTCCTGCTCAGGTGAGGGTCACCGCGCCCTCGCACAGTCGGAGTATAAACCTCCACGACTGGCCACATGTGACATCACCATTTCTTTTATTATTCATGTTTCACTCTATGAGTCTACGATTTCTGTGACTTATGGCACATCTACAAGTTATCGGTCCTAGACCCGAACTTATTCTATAAGAACCTCAACAGATCCAAGGTCAGGGATGCAGACATGTTATTAGTCTTTCTCTCATCTCTTACTGATGAACATCTTATCCTAGGATCATTGACTACCTGATTTGTCACATATTTCTTTCCTATATTCCCCAAGATTCACACACATACAAGATATGGCTACTTAGAGGTTTCAAGGTCTTAAGGTATCAGAAGTCAATTCACAGTTTGGAGGAGTTAGACTCCCTAGCTGACTTAGGGTCAGATGACAAGTCCCATATATAGTCTTGTTTTCATATGTGAATTTTCCTATTATATCACAGTCCACAGTTCATACAAACATCACACTAAACTCTTTATATTTATCAATGCAAGGGGGGGCTTAAAGTGTTTATCATGGACTTAAGTAAGGAACAACTCAAGGTTGTTATAAGGGTGATTACACTCCCAAGTTCAACATACAGTTCAGCCACAATGTCATGTGAGTGCACAACCAAATGGGCAAAGCTTATCCTCAGTGTATTCTTAGTTCTAAAATTTAATATCAAGGGATTCCAGTCCATATTTGTAGTCATCAAATAAGACTAAGACACAACTCATATATGGTCTGAAGAGGGTTTCTACATAATCAAATTCATTCATATGACAACATTAGAATTTGCATGTGTGCACAGCTATATTCTCAGCAGTTTAAGCACCTATAAATTCTCAAGTTTCTCACACAATCTTATGGGGTTCACTATCCATGATTAAAGCATCATAATATCTTTAAAGTTCAGTATTTTAAGGGTCATTACATGCCTCAAAACATGCAACATTCAGCAACTAAATCATGCGCATAGTGTTTAGTATAACAGAAACATTTCACAGTTCAAGGCACTTAAGTTCTTTCAAAACTCATCCAATTTTGTGTGATTCATCTTCATATACTAAAGCATCAATTAATCCTTAAAGTACAGCAATAAGGGTTCATTAAGAGGTCTTTACATGCTTCAAAACATGCAGCACTCAGAAGGTAAGATCACAGAATCTGAAACTTGTTGAACTGCATTATAACAGTAGTAAAATACTCCCAGAATCATCCTCAAATCCAGATCTAAGCCATAGATTAAAGACCAATAGAATGGAGACAAGATCAACAATCAAGGATACTCGAAAGTGGCCCATATATCATACAAAAATCATTCATCAACGCATGCAAATCACAAGAACACGTATCTGAATTTCAGTTGCAGGTCCATATGAACAGCAGCCATAATCCCCCAAAATCATCATAAAAATTCGAATTTTGCACATGGATCTAAAGGCAAAATGATGGAGGATCTAACAGCAATCAAATGCCAACGAAAGAGCTTAAGAATTTCCCCCAAATTATGCCAAAAACTCGGATTAATCAAGCATACACAGATCTGAAAATTCCCAAAACCGTCCATCAAAAGCCATTCCAAAAACCAAATCAAAGTCCAATAAGAACCACAATCAAAACCTTGATATAGCAGCTCAACACAAGGATCATAGGGTGGAGAAAATTCTATCTTAATGGCAGCAAAGAGGGGTATAATTTGTACCTTAAACAGTGCTCAAGAAATGCTCAAGAACAGCAGCAGCTCCAACCCTTCAACTCCAATTTCGATCCAAGCTTGGCCTTGGATCTTACATGCAACACTTGATCTTTGTTCCTCTCCTTCCCAGCTTTAATTTGAGCCCAAGAAACTCTAATTTGGTGGAGAGATGAGGTAGAAAACTAAGGAAGAAGGTGGAGGTTCAAGAAGGTTTCGGCCATGGAGAGGAGAAGCTCCAAGCCTCAAGAGGAAGAAGAAGGAAATTAGCTTAAGTGTGGCCGAGATTCGAGGTTTAGTGGAATTATATAGGCCTTGGCCATTTTGCTACTAAACCCACTCAACTTTCTAATATTGCAAACAAGGCCCACCCATGAATAGTGATCCTTCACTAATCATACTTAACCACTTAATCTCATCTTGGTCACAAACCACCACTTAGTCATTTAATGACTTTCCAAATCCCATTAACTTTCATCCATAAGTATTCATCATCTAGGATTTAGTTGGCCTTTAGAAATTGGGGCTGTTACAATCATAAAAACCTCAAAGAGAGTCTCGTCCTCGAGACTCCGTTTCTAAGTTGGGCTTGTCGGTTTACCATAAAAACCTCAAAAGGTTTTTAACCCATAAAAACCTCAAAGAAGGTTTTTACCCAGAAAGTGAAATGGTTTGCCAAACAGAGAATTGATAAATTAAACTGAGAAAGTACCTGAGAAGAGTCGCGGGTATCTCTCGTGCATCGCTGCTTCGGTCTCCCATGTTGCCTCCTCAACACCCTGTCGGTGCCATAGGATCTTGACCAAGGGAATCTCTTTGTTCTGAAGCCTCCTGACTGTAAAATCAAGTATCCGCACAGGGTCCTCCTCGTATGTCAACTCTGGCTCTATGTCAAGGCTCTCATAGCTGATGATGTGCCGAGGACCGTGCACGTACTTTCTCAAGTTGGATACATGGAATACGTAGTGAATGGCCGCCAAACGTGGGGGAAGTGTCAGTCTGTATGCAACTTTCCCAACACGTGAAAGTACCTCGAATGGCCCAACAAAACGTGGCGCCAGCTTGCCACGAACTCCAAACCGTTGTATCCCCTTCATGGGCGATACACGTAGAAACACAAAGTCTCCAATCTGAAACTCCAAGTGTCGGCGACGTCAATATGCGTAGCTCTTTTGACGACTCTATGCCGTCAAGAGCTTCCTCCTCACCAAGTCAACAACCCTCGCAGTCTCCTCCAAGAGATCCACGGTATACAATGCATGATCGCCCACCTCGCGCCAACTGATTGGCGTAAGGAATCTCCGCCCGTAAAGAGCCTCGAATGGCGCCATGCCGATGCTCGAATGATGGTTGTTGTTGTAAGTGAACTCAACAAGAGGTAAATGATCCTTCCAGGATCCCTTCCACTCTAGAGAACATGCGCATAAAAGATCCTCCAAGGTCTGTATCGTACACTCACTATGTATGTTCGTCTGAGGGTGATACGTTGAACTCATCTTCAGCTCGGTCTGTAATGCTGACATGAACTGCTGCCAGTAATGGGAAGTGAACCTCGAGTCTCTGTCAGACGCTACCTCTCGGGGTATTCCATGTAACCTCACAATGCGTTGTATGTACAATCTGGCCAACTGAGAAGGTGTATAAGTCATGCTAACAGGTATAAAATGGGTTGACTTCGTCAACCTATCAACAATGATCCAAATGGAATCGTGGCCTCCCGGTGTCCTTGGCAATCCCGTAGCAAAGTCCATAGCAAAGTCCATCGAAATGCTCTCCCACTTCCACTCAGGAATGGAGAGAGGCTGCAGTAAACCAAGTGGTCGTTTGTGCTCCGCCTTCACCATCTGGCAAGTCAAACACCTGCTGACATGCCCAGCTACGTCCCTCTTCATCCCGTCCCACCAGAAATGTCTGCGAAGATCGTGGTACATCTTCGTACTACCGGGATGAATGGAAAGATGCGAACAATGTGCCTCGTCAAGTACGTCCCTTCGTAGCTGCTCATCGTCGGGAACCACTACCCGACCTGCCTTCCACAGAATCGACTCTGAGACAACAAAGTCGTCAAACTCGTCCTTCACTGTCCGCATGTATCTGTCGCGAATCCACGGGTCTGTCTACTGACCTGCCACTATACGGTCCCAAAGACTGATGTACCTCGGAGGTACGGAAATGGGAGAAGACGCACTGTCCTGCGGATGCCAATCCGTCAGTGCTGCAAGTAAGTCCCAAGTGTATAGCCAGTTCATTGTACCCTCCGTGTGCGCTCTCCTGCTGAGGGTGTCTGCAACCACATTTCCCTTACCGGGATGGTAAGAGATCGTGCAATCGTAGTCCTTCAGCAGCTCTAACCATCTACGCTATCTCATGTTCAGCTCCTTCTGATCAAATATGTACTTCAGACTCTTGTGATCTGTGAAGAGCTCAAAGTTAACCCCGTACAAGTAGTGGCGCCAGGTCTTCAGAGCGAAGACCACTGCCGCCAACTCAAGATCGTGTGCGGGGTAATTCCGCTCATGCGATCTCAACTGTTTCGAAGCATAGGCAATCACATGCCCCCTTTGCATCAGCACTGCTCCCAAACCATCACCTGACGCATCTGTGTAAACCGCGTAGTCCTGTGTACCTGACGGTAGAGCAAGAATCGGAGCTGTAGTAAGTCTCTCCTTCAGTGTCCTGAAGGCCTGCTCGCACGAACTATCCTAAACAAAAGGTACTCCCTTCTGCATCAAATGCGTCAAGGGTAGTACGATCCGTGAAAAGTTGCTGACAAAGCGTTTGTAATAGCCTGCCAACCCAAGAAAACTACGGATCTGTGTCACTGTCTTGGGCTGCTCCCAAGACATCACAGCATCTATCTTCGCAGGGACCACTGCGACTCCTGCTCCTGAGATGACATGTCCGAAGAATGAGACATGAGGTAGCCAAAACTCACACTTACTCAACTTGGCATATAGTTTATGCTCTCTCAAGGTACCAAGCACTGCTCTCAAGTCGTTCTCATGGTCCCATTCGTTCTTTGAGTAAACCAGCACGTCATCAATGAACATTACAACAAACTTGTCCAAGTAAGGACGGAATACTATGTTCATCATGTCCATGAATGTCGTAGGGGCATTCGTCAGTCCGAATGGCATCACTACAAACTTGTAGTGGTCATACCGTGTCCGAAAGACTGTCTTCAGGATGTCTATCTCCTGAATCCTCAACTGATGGTAACCCGAGCGGAGGTCGATCTTCGAGAACACTGAAGATCCCTGTAGCTGATCAAATAGATCATCAATGTGTGGCAGAGGATAACGGTTCTTCACCGTCCTCTTGTTCAGCTGTCTGTAGTCAATGCATAACCACATGGTTCCATCCTTCTTCCGAACAAAGAGTACAGGAGCGCACCAAGGTGAAGTGCTCGGCCTCACAAAGACCAAGTCAAGCAACTCCTGTAGCTGCACCTTCAGCTCTCTCAGCTCTGCGGGTGCCATGCGATACGGAGCCATGGAGATCGGCTGCGTATCGGGAAGCAACGAGATCTCAAATGCGATCTCTCTAACTGGAGGTAGTCCTGGTAACTCCTTAGGAAACACATCAGGATACTCTGACACAACTCTAATATCTTGAGCCATCGGCTCTCTATCTGTAACCTCCTGAAGAAAGGCCAGAAAAGTGTCACATCCCTGATCAACCAGTCGTTGTGCTCTCAGCACTGAAATGTACTCCATTCTGGAGTCCTACAATGTCCCCTCAAAGTGAACTCTGTCAAGCTGGGGATCCTGAAGACAACGGTCTTCCTGTAACAGTCGACTAGGGTATGATGTGCAGACAACCAATCCATGCCCAAAATCATGTCGAACTCATCAAGCTGAAATAGAAAGCAGTCCGCAGTCATCTCGTGACCGCCTATGGACACTGGTAGCCCTCTAACTATCTCTGAAATCACGAACAACTGTCCGCTTGGCCCTCGGATGTGAAATGGAGGATCTACATCCTCCGCGACTCTACCCAATGTGGCTAGAAGCCTCACAGCAAGAAACGAATGGGTAGCACCGGAATCAAACAACATGTGAAAAGGATGGCTTGAAACTGAAACCATACCTTTCACGACCGTGGCCGCGGACCGTGCCTGATCAGTTGTAACCATGTGAATCTGTCACTGACGTACAGATCCGGCACTGGATCCTGTTGCGCTCTGAGCTGGTCTCTGCTGACCTCTGTACTGGAAGCTCCTCTCGGTAACTCTCGACTGCGATGGAGGTGGAGGTGGTGGAGTCTGTAGCTGTGGGCACTAGGACCTGACATGTCCCACCTGCTGGCACTGGTAGCACTTGATCGCCCTGTTCGGCGTAGAAGATGGACTGGCACTTTCTGCGGATCTCGTGCTCTGTGCTCCAAACCTCTACGACCCAGATGGTTGTGTTGCCTCAAAACCTCTACTGGCCAGTGCTCCTCCCAAAGTAGTCGTGGGGGTCGAGCGAACACTGCCAGAAGAAGTTGTCCCTGTCGGACAAAAGCGTCATGCTGACCGTTGTGGTCGGAACTGCCGCGGAATAGGTCCAAACGACCTCTGTGGTACCGGTGGCAGTCTAAAAGTACTCCCAAAACGTCTCTCGTGGACGTCCTCAATCCGCTCTGTTGCGTCAGTAACCTCAGCGATGGTAGTCAGTCTCAGCCCTACCAACTTCTCCTGAACATCCTCCCTCATGCCACGAACAAACTTCTCCAGATTCTCATCTGGAAAAGCAGCTGCAGAAGATGTGTGGCGTAATAACTCTATGTAGCGCACAAAGTACTCTCGCGTTGTCATCCTGCCCTGTCTCAGCTCTGCAAACAACCTATGTTGTGTCTCTCTCCACTTCCCTGAGAAGAAGTGGGCTCTGAAGTGGGTCTCAAAGTCTGTCCAATTCGGCACACGCCTCATCTCAGACACAGTAGCCTCCCACCAGCGCTCTGCAAACCCAGTAAGTGAGAACTCAGCAAAAGGTAACCACGACTCTGGTGGTGCCTGAATCATCCTGAACACCTTCGTCACCCGTCCTGAGCCACTGCTCAGCCTCGTCAGACGTACCCGTGCCCTGCAACCTGGGTACTCCAGCTCTCTGGACGATGTGAAAACATCATGGTGTCTCGGTGCAGTAGGAAGAACAAACCCTGTGACCTCTACTCCTGCTACAGGCCCTTGGCCTACCTCAGCTCTATCAACTCCTGACTCCCTCGGAATTTCTGCCTCAGAATGTTGGGGAATCTCCTCAGAGACTAGATGCTCGGCTCTAACGGACTCATCCCTGGATGGGTGATATGAGAAGTCAGCAGCTCCTCCATCCTCAACTCCATCCCAGTCTGTCGCTCTGCCAACTCAGTCTGCTAGGCAAGTATCTGATCCTGTCTCTGTCGCAGGTCAGTAACTGCAGCTAACACATGCACCATCTCTCATGGCTGATCATGAGCTGCTCGTGGTGCCATGCCAATCCTCCATGTATCGGATTAAAGCATAGTTAAGCACACTTTAGGAAATAATCAGTTGTGCTATTTCTCCTCTTGGGATACTTATATGAATGAAATGTTCTGATGACTCGTGGTTACATAATCTTATGAATGTCAAAAATTTTCCCATTCAGCTTCACGAGACGTCGGAAGACTCTCGCTACTTGAAACTCAAGCTATTAAATTATGCGAATGCGTGTATCGAGGTAACCTTGCTCTGATACCAAACCTGTCGCGATCGTCCTCCCGAGGACCTTAGGTTACCCATCAAACACGTCATTCTCCTACTTAGTTAGCTTAGAGTTAATCCGTTGTTATGAAAACCTGGGGAAATTTTTTATCATGACATTCACATGATTTATTTGGAAAAATAAGCAACCACGAGAAAACCAAAAGCGGAAGTGAATAGTGCACCAGAACTGAACAACAAGATATCCATTCTTTTTCATTTCATTCATATAAATATGCTGAGGTTCCACAACACCCAATATACATATATATCCCAAAAATAAGGCTACAGAGGAGAGCACAACTAACAACTGTACATTGAACTCCAAAAGGTATACCTGCTCTGAAAGTGTATCCTCCAAAAAGAAACGACTGCAGCACCAACTATGTCGGCTACTCGATCGCCGGACCCTTGCCTGCCACAAGTAAAAAGACGACAAGCAAGTATCTGTCACAAAATTGTCAAGTACAAATTCTACACAGTTCTACTAAGGAAAGTAATAAGAAAAAGACTAGAACAGCTAGAAAAACAGTAAGGTAACTATAGTCGACAAAAGAGAAACTAGCAAGTAAAAGTGGTTTAATTGATTCTTTTTAAGTTATTTACATGCTTTCGGAAAACTAACAAGAAGAAACACTCTCGCTCACTACCACACCGTGTCTTCCTCGACCAATGGAACTAACCAATCAACAACTCAAGCCAAGAAGTAAGTCTGTGGTCTTGGTCCGGTTAGGACCTCGATATCCGGGTAGGACTTCAAAGTCCAGGTTGAACCTCACACTATGACTCTGAGGTATGGTGTACGCCTCAAGATTGGGGTGCCTCCGTAGGCATGCGATGGTGTCTTGCATCCTAACTAAGTTCCCAACACTCCTTCTAGCGTTTTCTCTCAACTCACATTGATCCTCGGTTGACACATGTGATAGCTCACTCACGAAGGTGTATAAGAGGAAACAGACTCACAACTCTCTCAACACTCGACCCTCGTTAGTCTCTACTAACGGAACTGTCGTCACTAGTCTCTTAATGGAAAGTCGTCACTAAGCAGATAGCGAAAAGTCACCCATTTCTTACCCCATCACGAGGTCACAGCCTGGCAGAAAGGTAAATAAAGGGTCATCAATGTCTACTGGTCACTACCCCATCACCAGGGCATAAGCCTGGCAGAAAGGTAATACTAACCACTACCCCATCACCAGGACACAAGCCTGGCGGAAAGGTGATACTGAGATCGTCAGTGTCTACTAACGGAACTACAACTTAACTGAACAATTGGTGAACTGTCACATGTCTAATGATCACTACCCCATCACCAGGACACAAGCATGGCGGAAAGGTAATAATCTCTACGGTAAGGAAACCCTCGAAGGGATTCGTCTGTCTCGCCAACCCCAGTGGAAGTGTGGTCCAAGGGAAAGGCAGTAGTAGTACGACTACAACGTCACTAGAGGCAGGAAAGAGAAGAGGTAAGCCTGCCGGACCCGACTTCCTCTCTCGCTACTCAACTCATGGAGGAGAAGAGTTAAGTAAAAACCAGACGAGCTCGTAACTAACTACGGAGAACCCCCAACCTAGGCTCTCTAAGAAAAACCAACGGGTCAGCGGAATGGTCGAGACAATTCGTGGATCCCAAAGAAGCATAAAAACCGAGCCGGCTCGAAGAAAACACGTGAAAAAGACTGGGATCCTAGACCCATGCTCTCAGTGCCCGCTACCCAAGCCTGAGCGACCACATCTCCTGCTCAAGTGAGGGTCACCGCGCCCTCGCACATTCGGAGTATAAACCTCCACGACTGGCCACATGTGACATCGTCATTTCTTTTATTTTTCATGTTTCACTCTATGTGTCTACGATTTATGTGACTTATGGCACATCTACAAGTTATCGGTACTAGACCCGAACTTATTCTATAAGAACTTCAACTGATCCAAGGTCAGGGATGCATACTTGTTATTAGTCTTTCTCTCATCTCTTACTGATGAACATCTTATCCTAGGATCATTGACTACCAGATTTATCACATCTTTCTTTCCTATATTCCCCAAGATTCACACACATACAAGATCTGGCTACTTAGAGATTTCAAGATCTTAAGGTATCAGAAGTCAATTCACAGTTTGGAGGAGTTAGACTCCCTAGCTGACTTAGGGTCAGATGACAAGTCCCATATACAGTCTTGTTTTCATATGTGAATTTTCCTATTACATCACAGTCCATAGTTCATACAAACATCACACTAAACTCTTTATATTTATCAATGCATGGGGGCTTAAAGTGTTTATCATGGACTTAAGTAAGGAACAACTCAAGGTTGTTATAAGGATGATTACACTCCCAAGTTCAACATACAATTCAGCCATAATGTCATGTGAGTGCACAACCAAATGGGCAAAGCTTATCCTCAGTGTATTCTTAGTTCTAAAATTTAATATCAAGGGATTCCAGTCCATATTTGTAGTCATCAAACAAGACTAAGACACAACTCATATATGGTCTGAAGAGGGTTTCTACATAATCAAATTCATTCATATGACAACATTAGAATTTGCATGTGTGCACAGCTATATTCTCAGCAGTTCAAGCACCTATAAATTCTCAAGTTTCTCATACAATCTTATGGGGTTCACTATCCATGATTAAAGCATCATAATACCTTTAAAGTTCAGTATTTTAAGGGTCATTACATGCCTCAAAACATGCAACATTCAGCAACTAAATCATGCGCATAGTGTTTAGTATAACAGAAACACTTCACAGTTCAAGGCACTTAAGTTCTTTCAAAACTCATCCAATTTTGTGTGATTCATCTTCATATACTAAAGCATCAATTGATCCTTAAAGTCCAGCAATAAGGGTTCATTAAGAGGTCTTTACATGCCTCAAAACATGTAGCACTCAAAGGATAAGATCACAGAATCTGAAACTTGTTGAACTGCATTACAACAGCAGTTAAAACACTCCCAAAATTATCCTCAAATCCACATCTAAGCCATAGATTAAAGACCAATAGAATGGAGACAAGATCACTAATCAAGGATACTCGAAAGTGGCCCATATATCATACAAAAATCATGCATCAACGCATGCAAATCACAACACAGATTTGAATTTCAGCTGCAGGTCCATATGAACAGCAGCCATAATCTCCCAAAATCATCATAAAAATTCGAATTTTGCACATGGATCTAAAGCCAAAATGATGGAGGATCTAACAGCAATCAAATGCCAACGAAAGAGCTCAAGAATTTCCCCCAAACCATGCCAAAACTCGGATTAATCAAGCATACACAGATCTGGAAATTCCCAAAACCGTCCATCAAAAGCCACTCAAAAAACCAAATCAAAGTCCAACAAGAACCACAATCAAAATCTTGATATAGCAGCTCAACACAAGGCTCATAGGGTGGAGAAAATTCCATCTTAATGGCAGCAAAGAGGGGTATAATTTGTACCTTAAACAGTACTCAAGAACTGCTCAAGAACAGCAGCAGCTCCAGCCCTTCAACTCCAATTTCGATCCAAGCTTGGCCTTGGATCTTACATGCAACACTTGATCTTTGTCCATCTCCTTCCCAGCTTTAATTTGAGCCCAAGAAACTCAAATTTGGTGAAGAGATGAGGTAGAAAACTAAGGAAGAAGGTGGAGGTCCAAGAAGGTTTCGGCCATGGAGAGGAGAAGCTCCAAGCCTCAAGAGGAAGAAGAAGGAAATTAGCTTAAGTGTGGCCGAGATTTGAGGTTTAGTGGAATTATAGGCTTTGGACATTTTGCAACTAAACCCACTCAACTTTCTAATATTGCAAACAAGGCCCACCTGTGAATAGTGATCCTTCACTAATCATACTTAACCACTTAATCTCATCTTGGTCACAAACCACCACTTAGTCACTTAATGACTTTCCAAATCCCATCAACTTTCATCCATAATTTTTCATCATCTAGGATTTAGTTGGTCTTTAGAAATTGAGGTTGTTACAGCGAAGGAGATGGAGACCGATGGACTCAATCCTTAAGGGATTGAGGTGGATGAGGTGATTAGATGACGGAGAAATGTTTGGGAGAGACAGTGAAGTGGTTGACAAGGGTTCACAGTGGCTTGAGATGATGAACAGAGGTTGGAGATTCTAAGTTCTAATGTACATAAAATTAAGGGATTTAAGCTAAAACACAGTTAGAATGCATGGAATATAGTGCTGAAATCAAAGTAGGAATGGAAACTAACCTAGAAAGCAAGGAAAAGCAGCTCATACATGGCTGGAATGCCAAGGAGTAGAGGTCGTCATAGGTATCTCCGGTAAGGGTGGGATCGTTCCTCCACAGCTTTATCCATGCTGCAAATTCGATGGGCACCTTCCTATCACCACGGCACACACACCAGTAGGGGATTTTTAGGGTTACAGCTCACAAAAGAGGATCAAAATTGCAAAAATGATGGAGGAGGTTTATTTGTAGACAGTGGTCGTCGGCCATCTCATGAAGACAATGGCGTAGAGGAGAAGAATGGTAGGTGGAATCCAAGAAATAGGTGTGGAAGAGGAAGATGGTGGCTGTAGGAGGGTGAAGGTCTCGAGGGAGATGGGGCATAGAGGAAGGTGAAGAAATTGGAGAAGAGGGGCACCTCGTGAGCTCTAACAAAGTCAAAGATGAGAAGAGGACAGTTGATAAAGGTATCAACTTTCCTCTGATCATGTCTGGTCCACGTGGACCAAGTCAAGACAAAACATGAGTTAAATCCCTTTCTAATCCAACTAAAAATAGTAAATGACTATATTAAATAAAACTCAAAATATAAAAAATGTTTCTTATTTTTAAACTATTTTATGGTTATTTTTATTTATTTTTATAATCTTATTTGTAGGATATTAATATTTACATTTATAAATATAGGTATATTTACCTGTATTTTAGGTATTTCATTTTTCATATTTTAAATATTTATCATCTTATTTATATATTTTATATAATTATAATATAAATAAATATTTATTTATTTATATTCGTATATTTGCATATTTTTATTATATTTTTATGATTTTATTTACATACATAATAATTGTATGTATATATACATTGTAGGTATAGTATACCTATATATTTTATTGCATTATTTATTGTAGTATATTTTTAATGGTTTTATTCTATTTTTGTATACTTAAAGTATTTTAAATTATATTAACAGCTATTTTGAAAATATAAAAGAGTAAATATGTAAAGAATAAAATATACAAATACATAGTACAGTGGCCTAGAAAGCCAACTTTTGTCTTAACACCATTTTTAATGAAATCATCTTCATTAGACAAATAATTTAATTTGGAATGCAATTGAGGTGAGTTTGATGAGTTCCGAGTTCATATAGATAAGATATTGATATGTGAAGTTCGGTCTGTGACTTTTTCATCTATATGTCCCAGTTGCACTATCCATTATTATTATTTTATGTGCAAGTATTTCTATAATTTTCTATTATTTTTATGACAAGTTTCGTATTTGAAATTTTATTATTTGGAGTGTGTAAAATATAAAATAAAATGGTATAAAATGGGTATTTTGGGGCATTAAATTAGGGCCTTTGTACATTGTCTTGACCCTTATCTCTCCCTACCTTATTCATTGTCAACCAAGTCAATATTGACTTGGTCTCAAGATTTAGGGTCATTCAGTTTCTTTGATACTTCATTCATTTTTCTTTTCTTTTCTTTTCTTTATCCTTCTATTTTAAATTTAAATTCATATAAGTATAATTTATAGATTAATAAAGATTGTTAGATTGTACAAGTTATTGATTTTTACATGTGTTTTGCTAGAGATTTAACAACAAACTGGAACAATAAATTTACAGATGAATAAAAATTGTTAAATTGTACAGGTTATTGATTTTTACATGTGTTTTGCTAGAGATTTAACAATAAAATGGAACGATAAATGTAGATGAATGGTTATTCATCACCCCCTATACTTACCTTTGCTAATCCCTAGAAACACTTATTAGAAGAATAAGTGATGTAAAAGAGAAAACTAAAGAAATGTAAAATAAATAAAGTTAGAATGAGTAAACTTGTCTTTACAAAATCAAAGTTTGAAGCTCGGTTAAGATCTTTGATGGACATGTCGTCGAAGCAAGCTCCCTTCCACCACCGCGCACCGGAGCAACACCCACCTTCCAACCTTGCGCCTAAAGTCATCGCTGAGTATGTGAGACTCGAGCAAGGCCTACAACCTTGCAGGTACACATTGGAGCACCATATCACGTGCGAGTTCGCAACATCAGGCCATCGGAGACATCGTTCTTCTCCTCGTCGTGTGTCGACAGGAGAACCATCGCACCAAGATGGTGAAAGAAACACGATGAAGAAGGAGAAGCCTCATCTCGACCTACTGCTACCCTTGGGTCAAGGGCTCTCTTTCATCTCGATTGTTGAAGATCGCCCATTTATCAACCCTAGGATTTCTCCATCAAGCGCATCAGAGCCATCCAAAGCATCTACCCGAGCCTCCCAGCATCAAATGGAGCCATTGCATCAGAATACACCATGTGGAGCGCTGGTTTCCAAGTCTCCCTCGCCAACCTCGAACTGAACCCAGATCACGTCCACAACAGACTTGAGCAGGATATAATGCGAAAGAGATCCCACTTCATCTGGAATTTACGCAGAGGTCCATTCACGTGCTCTACACACATGACGATGGAAATTTGCACTCAAAATCCCTCGTGCCTCTTTGAAATTACACATGTATCCCCATCATAGAACAATTTGCAAGGATACTCCTTTAGGTTTGGGAAATTACATAGACGTCCTCAGAAGGTTTAAATTGCAAACATGTACATTTATTTATATTACATATATGCCCCTGGACCTATTTATTCATAACTTCTGAACCATTCTTTACTTTTTCATGTTCTTTATATTATTTTGAACCTTATTTAATTCTCTTTCATGTGGAACACTCAATTATTGAGTTTGGAGACATTTTTGCTATCAAAATATTTAAGGTATTCTTTGATGATTTTGAGCACATCTATTCATTGAGAATAATTTTTACTGCCCAATAATTTACGAAAATTTGGGTATATTGTTTGAGAATTAGTTTGGAACTTATTTAGAGGTTAATTGACACTTTATTGATCATGTTTTCAAAAATTAGTCATTGAGGAAGAGACAATGCAAATAAAATTGGCTCCTAGATTTGATTGACTGAAGTACTTGCTTGCTTTTGCATTATCATTTTGCATCATATTAAAATTCATGTATTTATCCTCACATAGCATCGCATTATTATCTTGCATTAAAATCTATGTTAAAACTCATGTATCATATTTCTTTATTTTGATTAATCCCGTTTCTCTTATTTAAAATCCATAAAATTCCTTCTTGAAAACCTAACAATCTGAGTTATTTGAAATTTAGCTCCAGACCATCATATTACCTTCCGGCATTATGGATTTACTCAAGTAAAATAAACAACTGACCACATTGAAGATTGATTTTTATATTAATTGTTGGTGTGGTCATTTTTTTATTCCGTGCTCTATCGCATGCTACAATCAACTTATTTCTCAGTAATTAAGAGCGGTAGGGAGTGCATATTCTGGTATCGAGGGTGAAGGCATTCTTTGGCGATGGGGAGATTGGGTATGACGAAGTTGACAATAAAGAATTGGAGAGGATGGTGAGGAACGGAGAACAAGTGGAGAAGATGAAGAACAGAGAATGCATTAGAAGAGGGGACAGGGTAAGAAGGGTGAGGAAAGATGTATAGGGGCTAACCGGTGGTTCACTAGAAGTAGAGGTCAACCTCAAATCCAGGTAGTTGCCTACACTCCGACAATTATAGTGGAGACTCAACAGCACCGCCAAGATCGTGCGGCATGGGTTGGAGCCTACGAATCACATCCGAGGTCAAGAGATCCTGCTACCATCACCAGCGAAGTAAGGGGGCTATGCCTTCCCTCTCTCTCTCTCTCTCTCTCGCTCTCTCTTCGTGTTTATGTCTATGAACGACAGATAAAGGCTTCATGTTTGATGTTCATGAGTTTTAATGGGTAGAGAGGCGACAGAAGGTTGTCGAGAGAAGGGGATTGGGTCGGTTGGTTGATTTGACCGTCGCAGGAATCAAAGAGGATAGAGGGGTTATAGGTGTAGGTGATTGGATGAGATTTGGACAAGGAAGAAGAGGGTGGTTACACTAGGGAATTCGAAGACAAGAGAATAGTTGTTAGGAGATGGTCATAGATTAGCCATGAGATAAAGGTTGTTAGAGCTGATGGGAGTTCGATTGTTGGAGGGAACAAAGATGGTTAGGGCATAAAGGAGATAGAATAATGAGGCTAGCGACGATAGATCGAAAGGATTAGATAAGAACTTCAACAATTGGAAGAGATGGAGGGATGGGTTAAAGGTATTTAGCTGATGAAGATAAGGTCGAGGGGCCGGTGCTCTCGACCATGATAGAGAGATGAGAGGGCAATTGGAATTTAGGTGGTTACAGCAAGAGGTAGAAGGTGCAACGGAGAGGGCAATGTTGGCTGGAGGTAGGAGATGCTATAGAGAACATTGGCTATTCTCAAATCCAATGGTGTGGAGACCGACACATTCGATACACATGAGGGGACAAGAAGGGTGGGAGTGATGACAGATGTTGGATCAATCTTGATACAACCTAGATCAAGAGCGCTAGATGACAACGTGCATTGGCCTGGAGGAGGAAACTTTAACAGACATGCGAAGTGGCCCAATGTGTCACGTGGACTTTGACCTTTGACCACGCATAAAATACAAGAAAATATATAATAAATAATGAATGGACTTCAATGCAAAATGACAATGTATCTCCAAATGCATTGTACAATGTTAATGAATGACTCAAAATAAATGAACTCATGTGTTAAAAGTTACGTATTTTTTGTGATATCCCCTGTAAATAAATTATCATTTTTTTAGTTTTATTATTTTTATTTGATTTTCTATGGACAATAAATACATACAAAAATCAAACATGATGTAGAATAATTCAATAAACACAAATGTAATTTTTCATCTTTTTCATGTTAATAAGAGGTCAAAATAAAGGAATGGGGTGAATTATACATGTGAATTAGGACAGTGAGCTCAAGTTAAAATTGTACTTTTCTTTACATTTCTATTTTTATTTTTTAAAAATTTATGTAATTAATTAAAATATTATATTTAAAATGAAAAAGAAATAAATTTAAAAACCTGATGAAACAAGTTAAAAATGCAATGAATATGTACATAGTACAGTTAAGTCCAAAAATGCAAATTTCACATCTCACGAATGAATCCCAATTCCTTTAAATTTAATCTTGATTTATATGAAATTAAATGTAAATTAATTTGAATTCCAATTCCTTTAAATTTAATCTTAATTTATATAAAATTAAATGTAAATTAATTTAAAAGCAAGTTTAGTTAAAATGAACACTGCATGGAAGAGATTTCAACTTTTATGACTTTTTATCTTGAAATTAGGGTTTTGATTTATTCCACATGCATACAAGTTTTTCATTGACTAAAAAAGTTTCCTCAGAGACACTCTTCCAACCAAACTTTATTGTTTTCTTCCATCAAATTAGAGTTAATTGCGATGCCAGCAATCATACCAAAACATTCCACAAACTTCCAAAGAAAATTTTGGGATTCTTTCATCGTTATTTTTTATTTGAAAATTTGATTTCCATTCCTGATCATGACCAAAGGAACCCTTGGTTGCAAGAGATCAATCTGTAGGCAACATTACAACTTAATTTTAGTAGCTTCTCTGATTAGCATAGATCAATATCCTCAAGTCAAAAGAGACGCTAGATCTTAAGCTTGCGAGGAGAGGAAGTCCAAATGGATGGTGCAATACAGCACGGAAAGGGAAAAGGCATGCCAAGGGAGCCCATAACGCCAGCAGACAGCATTGAGCTCCGATGGGACATCAACTGCGCTTGAAGAATTACAGGCTTGGCTGCGATTAAAGGTCCCAAACCCACTAGTAACCAGGTCCTAAAGTTTCGACTTTGAATCATATCGAAGGTAAACTACACAACGATCACCTATTTGAAGATTGATGTATCGTTTTCTCAAAAAAAAAATATAATATACGAGGTATTGGTTAAAAATTGAGACTCCATTGAATCGTATATAGATTTATAGGCTAGAAAATGAGACCGAGGCATTAGTACGAATTTTTTTCAATAACCAAAACATTAATCGAAGACTGAAAGCCACTAAAAAGCCATGTGTCTCCTCATCTATTTTGAAATAGAGGAAAGAGATCCTACTCCATAGAGCTTTTTTCCAAAATTTTTTTGTTTTTTTGAAAAATACTTCCATGAATTCTCATAATTATACCACTCTAACATATCATTCAAATTTTAACAAAAATAGAAACTCCTACAAACTCTATCCAGAACATGAAAAATACAATAAATCTATGATCATTAAAAAATAACTATCCGAATGGAAATCATAAGAGTCTCATTTTTTATAAAATTTGAATGACATATTAAAAATATATATTTATAAAAATTAATTGAAACATTTTAAAAAAATGAAAAAAATGAAAAAGGAAAAAGAATATAGTAGGTAACTTACCTACTCTCCATGGAGTAGGATCCCTTTGCTTTTTAAAATAAACCCAACCAAATTAAGTAAAAGTTTTAGTAAAACCCGCGGGGTTTTCATAAAGGTGTTGCTTTGGCTAATCAACTTGTTAACTACGAGCAATCATATATCCCCGCGGATGGAGTTGCTTGTTCCGTTTTATTCGAGCGGGCTATCTCGTTTATCTCTCGATAGATCAAAAGCGCATGCAAGCATGGGGACTTCGCAAAACAAACAAGAATCATATGGAAGACGCCCTCCACAGCAAAAGTAGATTAAACTGCAACAAAAAAGGCCCAACCATACACCAAATCTACAGACCAAGCAGAAATCCATCTTATCGGACCTAACTGTCCTCCTCGGCAGCAGCGCCCTTGGAAGACCCTGTCTTCTTAGGGAGGAGGAGATTGTGGATGTTGGGCATCACTCCACCGTTCGCGATCGTCACGGTACCCAGCAGCTTCGACAGCTCCTCGTCATTCCTCACCGCCAGCTGTATGTGCCTCGGAACGATCCTGTTCTTCTTGTTGTCCCTCGCAGCGTTACCCGCCAGTTCCAAGACCTTCGAAAAAGCAAAGAAAAATATTAACTCCCGGCTAAGATGACTGCCAAAGTCCAAAAATGACGCAGCACCGACGACAAAAACGCACCTCAGCGGCGAGGTACTCAAGCACGGCGGCGAGGTAGACTGGGGCGCCGGCCCCGACGCGCTCAGCATACTTGCCGGCCTTGAGGAAGCGAGCGATACGACCAACGGGGAACTGCAGGCCAGCCTTACTGCTCCGAGAGGTCGCCTTCTTGGCGGCGGAACCGAGGGTCTTACCGCGTCCGGCCATGGATTTCGAAGCCCTAGAAAATTGGGGACCCTAGAAATTAAAGAGGTGATTGGGCGGGATGATGAAGACTGTAGCGCGGGGAGGATAGTGTTTGAGAGGATTGGGGAGGTTTTATAGTCTTTATCTGTAGGGAAAGGGGAGGACGAATAGGAGAGGAGCACGAGGATCGATATCCTGTCCGTTGAACTGGGATGCGAAGGAACGGTGGATGTTGCTTGGCGGGGAAGATTTTTTCAAAGGTAAATTGTATTGGTGTGAAAAAAAAAACAAACGATTGCAAAATTCAAGAAAGCTTAGCAAAAGACAACAATTAAAATAAGACTCCATTGTTAACTTTGGAAAATAAAAGAGTAAATTGATAATCGATCCTCAAATATGGGATGGGTATTAAAGAATGTCTCAACAAATGGAATGCACCGTAATAGGTCCTCAAATATCAGGCAAGTATCAAATAAGGTTCTCAAAAATGAAATGTATCATAAAAGACTCCCAAATATATTGTTGGTATTAAGGTCCCAAGTGTCTCAGTTCTCATAGATATCTTCCCCGTATTCGAGACCTTATTTGATACCAGCCTAATATCAACCCCATATTTGGGGACTTCTTATGATATGTTTTATTTTTAAGACCTTATTTGATATCTATCCCTTATTTGGGAACCTATTTTAATACATTTCGTTTTCTAAAACCTTATTTCATAAGTTCGTCATATTTGGACTCAAAATAAGAATAAGACTTGAAAAATTCCCTGCTTTTAAAAATAAGATGACTTGTTGATCGTCCTCGTCAATAGTACAATGCGCCATGGCATCATTCTTTAACATATCCAGTCAGGTGATAAAAAACTTGATCTTTCCGATCAGTTCATTTTTTTGTCCATCCAAGGCCACCTTATCCTTGTGATAGGATGCAAATATGGGATATTAATACAGACATATGTATTATTATATTTTATCTCTTTTGAATGTGAATATAAATGTGGATTAATAATATTAATGGATATGAAAATTAGATTCTTTCATCATTAAAAATAATTACAGATCTAAATTTAATACAAATAACATAATTAATACTTTATATGTTAGTTCTAATATGCATATATGGAATGGCTTACACATTATATACGCATGCATTCGAATGTTATTAAAGAATACGTAAATTATTTTTAAATATCATAAAAATAAATCTTTAATTATATTTATATATTAAAATTAATCGTTTGATAATATACTCGTAGATATCAAAATAGTGTATAATTCTATTGGTTTGATAATATACTCATATCTTTAAATAATTATATTGATTAAATTACGGTCACACATGCATAATTATAAAATTGCATTCTATTGGTTTGGAATACTAATAATGATTGTGGAGGATATCCATAATTTCTCATGTAATTGAACTTGAAGAGCATAATCAAAGTTGATGATTTGATAAATTTAAACATGAATTCGAGAGATACGTGTAGTTTAAATTTGTATTTGCATTCGTCAAGATTAGTTATATATTATTAAAATATTTTTTTCAAAAAGATACATGTGTATTAGGATTCCTTAAAATATTCTTCAATGTAAGAACACACTATACAATTTAGAAAAATATAATAAAAACATCTGATTTAGTGCAAGACATAAGGAAACCATGTTATATTTTTGTCATTATTTAAAATAAAAATCACATAAAATTATTCTTCTAATTTTTAGCAAATGCAATGAATTAATAAGTAAAATACGTGTTAATGAGATGAGTTATAGATATAAGTAAAACCAGTCCATTGATATCAGTCAATGGTCTTTTCTAGCCCGTTCGGGTTGCCTTCCCTCTCGCCGGAGCCATTTCTCCGAATTCTTGTGCCCAAACCCGACCATCTTTTCACTCAATTCTTACGCCCGATTGTAGCACGCACATCCACAATCCTCGTGGATCCCTAAGTGCAGTTGGATCTGCCTAGGGTTCCGCTCCACACTCTGATCTTTTGAGACCCTTGGTAGCCTATAAATATTCTTCTCCAGCCTCCACAACGCCTCAACTCATCCCTCGTGCCACCACCGACCCCTAGCTTCCTTCCTTAGAATGATAGCAACTGGAGGAGTTTCTTAGGATCAACCGGAGGTTTGTAGCTCACGAAGTGGCCGGAGAAGTCTCCTAGCCAGCCGCAGCTTGGTTGAGGCCAAGACCCCGTCGCCCACCTTCGCTTGGAGCCTAGGAGTTCATCTGAACCTTCAGGTATCGCTTTTTTCATCCTCATCTCCCTGCTCTATTCCATCTATCCATTCTTGCTCTGTCGCAGCTCCCTTTCTCTGGCAACTAAGTCTGGAGATCTGACACCCATCATCTCCTGCATCGATCGACACCGTAACTCACTATGCACCTTCTCCCACAACCTGATCACCCTCAATCTCGCCTATCATAGCAAGATTGAGGCTTAGATTTGTAAAACCTTGAACTTGGCATCTCTCGGATCCTATATAATAAGATTCGGGTCGTCAAGAGGAAACCGACGGAATTTATTTCGTGTGAATCGGACTTCGTTTCGATTTGTTATAATTTTCGTAAGAAAGAGAAGTAAGGAGGTTTAAAATGTCATTAACCAATAATGGTTGTCATTAAGACTAATTAAGCATGATTAAAGAAACTACTGATGGATTGAAAACTGTTAATTATCATTAACGAACACTAATTAATAACTAGCAAAAGATAAACGTAAGCCGCGAAAGTTAAATCGTTGTTAGTGAAAGTTAATCATGAAGCATTAATTAAGCGCCATTAGCGTTTCTAGAATCCTCCGGAATGTTCTAACTTAAGCCCTAAGTTTTGGATAAGTTTTGGCCAAAACTATGGGCCAAAACCATGGGCCGCTAACTGCGGTTAAGGTCCAAACAATGGTTTTCTAACCATGGTTAGCGGTTTTCTGGAACCTATAAATAGCCCCCTTACCCATTCGTTCTTTACGATTTCCACTACCACCACCACCCCAAGGGCTAGGGTCGAGAAGTCGGGAGGAGAGTGGGAGGCGAAGAAGGAGCGCTAGCGAAGCGCTGCCGGGAGAACGAGGAGGAGGAAGGTACAATCCTCTCTTAGTTACTTCGTGAGCTAGATTTTCGATTCATGTTCAATTTCCTTGTTGTTTCCTTTAGGTGATTTTATAGAGGAAACTCTTTTATTTTTTTAGAAATATATCCCAGTATAAGGGGAAACTCTGCCAAAATTTTCCTAGAAATATTACCCCATATAAGTGGAAGCTCTGCTGAAATTTCAAGAGAAAATATATTCTTCGTGTTCTTCGCGTGTTCTCCGCGTTCTTTGTGTTCTTCGTTCGTTCTTCGCGTTCTTGGCACGTTCTTAGCATTTTTGATACAAAAATGAAATTCGATCATTTTAGGAGCTATAAATCATCCTTTTGAAAGAGAATCACGATAAAGCACTACATACGAGGGAGAGAGCTCGATTAGGTAACGGAATCCTTCCTTTTGCTGTTGGATTTTCATACGAGATTTTGAAATTCCTGATTTAATATTCTTCACTATGAAGAACCCTAAGTTTATCTATTTTTGAGATAATATGAAAAGTTACTTTGTGATTCCTATTAAAATAAGGGTTAAGCATAGAATCGATGCAGTGGCTTGGAAAGATAGGGTTAGGGAGTTATTATAAGCATAAATATGAGTATATATAAATATGAATTAATATATATATGTGAATCTCTACTCAATATTGAGGAATATGCAAATTGAAGGCCTAACGGAAGAATTACATCATGAGAATTGATGTGTATTAAGTTGGAACCTAAAAAGGATCGTGTGTCACATTAAGGATGACTGGGAGTAGAACTACAGATCGAGCATGCAACATGTAGGTTTGTCGGAAGGAACACATATTGGTATGGCCCTACCTAGGTGTTACGCGATTGCCCTGTTATGATAAGTGCGCACGAAATAAATAATTTACAACGCATGGTACCGGGTGCCAATATCTTCGGATTGAATGACGGAAGATATAGTCGTGCCATGTGGAGGCACAGGTGGTTGGATAGAGGCTGGGTCACAATAACATGTATTTAAAGCTGCTAGGTTATATGATTAAATGTTAGCCTGAGGTTTTAAGCAAACGAGTCCTCGAGGACGGTGTGCTCCTTTGTTTGATAGGTTGAGGGCTTGAGCACCTGGTGAAAAAAAGAAAAGAAAATTGTCTGGGTAGTATTGGAGGATTGTTTGAGGCGACGTGCGTTGGCATAAGCTTACCAGATCAATGTAATCTCCAATCCTGGAGTGTCCATAGATTCGGAGTCCATATAACGGTGAGGTAATTTCCTATATTAATTCCTGACGTGGAATAGAAAGGAATAGGACTTAAATTAATAAGAAGGAATGAACTTTTTATGATAACAAGTTTTGAAAAATTACACAATTTGTTTGCTTTTCTCTTCTTCGTTACTTAAAATTCGCTAATTGTTATCCTATGATTTATGGAAAATCCAACAGGTGTCGCTGAGCCATCGCAAGGATTTTAATAATCCAGTCAACTAACATAGTCATCCATCCAACCATAGTATCTTTATTCTGTAAGGTAGTGAGTAATCTTTTTGTGTGTTTTCTTCCAGATGATGTACATGTAAATGATTATATTAGGGATAATGTATCACGGAAAAGTGTTAAAATACTTCCTTCTGAGTATTTTTAATTGCAGACTGTTTCTGAATGTTAATCGTGATTGTTGAATAAATTATTGCTGAGTAACCAGATCCATATATGGAGGATCCGATGATCCGGAATCAGGATCCTGACAGTTTGGTATCAGAGCCCGGTTACTCCACTAATTTATTTACTAATTGACAACTATGAGCAATATTCCGAAACTAAGGTTGTATTAAGATCATTTGATCTTAATAATTGATTGCAATATCATTCACAAGTCATTATCTCTTATGTACATCATGCTAAGACATATAGGATCTAACATTTGGCCTTGTTTCATTACATGATCATGGTAGACCAGGACGTATCTAGACAATTAGCAGCTATGATGACAATACTCCAAGACATGGGTCAAAGGCAACAAGCATTGGATGAGAGACTCAATGCACAAGTTGAGAGACCCAAGGCATCCAAACTTGTGGATGCTAGAGTTGAGGGTTCTATCCACTTTTCTGAGGAAGAATCGAGTTACCATCCTTCCACTGAGTCTGCTCCGACCTCATATGAAGGAGCAATGGAGAAGTCCCTTCTTAGACATCAAAAATTACTTGACAATCACCGAAAGAGAAAGATTCCTCGATTCAAAGGTGTAGAGACACCTGTCGAAGCTGAATTGTGGCTCGATGACGTTAGTAGGATGTTGAGGATAACCCATGCACCAGTTGACACATGGGTGCACTTTTCTGATTAATCCCTAGCAGATTATGCATGATGATGGTGGAGAGCAATTTCAAAGAAATAGCAGATCATGTTCCATGGGATATCTTTGAAGAGAGGTTCCGAGCTCACTTCTATCCCTCCCATTGGGAAGAATTAAAGAGGAAAGAGTTGTCTTCTTTGAACCAGGGTTCTAAAACCGTACGGGGTTATCGTATCCACTTTACGGAGCTACTATGTTACTCCCTAGCTCTAAAACTTCACTACAAGAGTATCTTACCAAATTTGTTAGCAATCTTCAGGAAGATCTGAGAGAAAAGCTTGCAGGTTTTAGAGCTACAACCATAGACGAAGCAATGGACATCGCCTCTCGTATTGAGATGGAGAGGGATGAAAAACACCAAAGAAGAAGTTTCCACTTTAATGGCGGACCATCCAAATGCAAGGCAAATTATAACCGTAGATATCATCGCTATCATCCAGTCAGTTCCAGTATAAGCTCACCACATACCTTGGGTCAGGAATTATTAGGAAGAGGGGGTTTCTCTAGACCTCTACTATACCCTCGTAACTCAGCACCATGAACTAGTACCTCTATGGTTGGGTCTTCAGCTCAGACAGGAATACGTGCATGTTGTCACATCAAGAATGTCTTATTAGGAAAGATTGTCTGTAGTTGAGACTTGAGAGGTTCGGGGTTTAAACCAACTCTAATCAATAGTATAACATCCACCCCAAGCAATGGAGCAATACACAGAGGAAGACAGGGTAGAGATTGTGGCTCACAAGGAGCACCTCCTACACAGCAACCACCACAAAGTGTTGTGGGTTCTAATTTGCATATTCCTAATGACCAGCTAAATGCAATCACTGAAGAACAAGCCTGCAATTCAGGCACGATCGTACGAGATATCGTTACTATTCATGGCTTTTCAGCACATGCCTTGTTTGATTCAGGTGCTTCACATCCATTATTGCTTGATGGTTAGTACCCACTTTGGGTAAGGTAGCAGTATAAGTACAACAGTCCTATCTGATCAAGGGACCAAGAGGACAAGTATTTATAATCCAAGAAATTCTGAATGATTGTATAGTACTAATAGCATGACATCAGTTTCATGTTTCCTTATTACTTATTGAAATGGATGACTTTGATCTCATACTGGGGATGGATTGGTTAGAAAGGCATCATGCATGCTTTGATTGTTTCCAGTAGTCTATAACTTTTCACATTCCTGACTCGATAGAGTTCTAATTTATTGGAAAGACATCCAATGATGATGTCAAATACATCTCTACTCTGAAGGCTCAACAACTGTTAGAACAAGGGTGTTCGGCTATTTAGCTTGTGTATCCACTACATCAGGGTCAGATAGAATGATAGAAGACATGCATATAGTGTGCGAGTTTCCTGATGTATTTCCACAAGAATTACCTGGATTACCACTTGAGCGAGAGATTGAATTTGAAATCTCTCTCATACCTGATACTCAGCCTATCTCTATTCCTCCATATAGGATGGAACCGACGAAGTTAAGGGAGTTAAAGGCACGGTTACAAGAACTGTTAGACAAAGGCTTCATTCATCCTAGTACTTTACCATGGGGTGCACCTGTTTTGTTTATAAGGAAGAATGATGGGTTGATGTGGTTGTGCATTGACTATAGACAACTAAACAAGAGGAAATAAAGAATAAGTATCATCTGCCAAGAATAGATGATCTCTTTGACCAGTTACAGGATTCGACTGTATATTCCAAGATTGATTTAAGATCCGGATACCATCAGTTGAAAATTAAATATACAGATATTTCCAAGACAGCTTTTCGAACTAGATACAAGCATTATGAATTTTTGTTATGCCTTTTGGACTAACAAATGCCCCAGCAGCCTTCATGGATCTCATGAATCGAGTATTCAGGGAGTTCCTAGACCACTTTATAGTAAACTTCATTGATGATGTGCTTATTTACTCCAAGGATAAGTACATGAACACCATCTCAGGCAGGCACTCGAAACACTAAGGAAGAACAAACTGTATGCTAAAAATAGCAAATGTGACTTCTGGTTGACAAAAGTATCCTTCTTAGATCATGTTATTTCAGAGGTAGGTATATCGGTTGATCCTGTAAAGGTTAGTGCGTTTCCAGACACTGAAAGAATACCTAACATCTGCACCTATCCTTACTCTACCCTTTGGAACTAAAGGATTTATAGTGTACACTGATGCATCTAAAGAAGGACTTGGGGCAGTTCTTATGCAACATGGTAAGGTAGTTGCGTATGCATCGCGACAACTCATGATACATGAGAAGAACTACCTGAAACATGACCTTGAATTAGTTGTTGTAGTTTTCGCTTTAAAGATACGGAGACACTATCTCTATGGTATTACTTTTGAAATTTTCACTGATCACAAAAGCTTGAGATATCTGTTTGATCAGAAGGATCTCAATATGAGACAGAGACGGTGGCTAGAGCTGTTGAAAGACTATGATTGCACCATCTCCTACCACCCCGGTAAGGGGAACGTCGTAGCAGATGCCCTTAGTAGAAGAACTTATTCACATGGGTTGGTGAGTGCTATCCACTTATGGGTGTACTATCAACGTTAAGTGAATGGAAACCATTTGATAGTAGTATTGATAGTATAACTATTCCTCACTAATGCAAATCAAAGATATGGGATAGAATAAAGAAAGGACAATAGGATGATCCAGTCCTTAAAGACTTGAAACAAAAACTTGAGCAGAATGAGATAGAGGGATTCCATATACAAGCTGGGATATTGTACAACCATCACAGAGTTTGTGCACCAAATACACCCAAATTGAGGAAAGGTATCTTACGTGAAGCGCATTGCTCAAGATTATCTATTCATCCAGGAATTACAAAGATGTATAAGGATCTTCGTTCAAACTTTTGGTGGTCGGGGATGAAGAAGGATGTTGCTGAGTTTGTGAATTCATGTTTTACGTGCCAGCAGGTAAAGGCTCCACACCAAAAGCCACCAGGATTATTGCAACCCCTCCCTATATCTGAATGGAAATGGGAAAGCATTTCCATGGACTTCGTTACTTTAACATGTATTTAAAGTTGCTAGGTTATATGATTAAATGTTAGCCTAAGGTTTTAAGCAACCGAGTCCATGGGGATGGTGTGCTCCTTTTTTGCCAGGCTGAGGACTTGAGACCATGATTAATAAAAGAAAAGGAAATTGTGAGGGTAGTATTGGAGGATTGGTTGAGGCGACATGCGGCGGAATAAGCTTACCAGATCAACGCAATCTCCAATCCCGAAGTGTCCACAGCTTCGGAGTCCATATAGTAGTGAGGTAATTCCCTGGACTAATCCCTGACGTGGAATAGAAAGGAATATGACTTAAATTAATGAGAAGGAATGAACTTTTTATGATAACAAGTTTTGAAAAATTACATAATTTGTTTGCTTTTTTCTTCTTCGTTACTTAGCATTCGCTAATTATTATCCTATGATTTATGGAAAACCCAACATGTGTCACTGAGTCATCGCAAGGACTTTGATAATCCAGCCAACAAACATAGTCATCCAACCATCCATAGTATCTTTATTCTGTAAGGTAGCGAGTAATCTTTTTGTGCATTTCCTTCAGCTAATTTACATGTAAATGATTATAGTAGGGATAATGTATCAAGTGAACCTTATTTTGTGAATGGAAAAGTGTTGAAATACTTTCTTATGAGTATTTTAATTGTATTCTATTTCTGAATGTTGTGATTGCTGAATAAGTTATTGCCAAGTAACCAGATCTGAATATGGGAGGATCCGACGGTCCAGAATTGGGGTCGTGACAAGACCTCCCACCTCCACCTTTGTCGGAGGTCGAATACCATCCCCGGTCGCTTCCTTTAGCTTCTCAAGGAATAACCCGGACCGGAGCATAGCCCCGAGTCCCCTCTACCCTTTGCAGGTACCCACGCGTACACGGAGGAATCACTTTGAACCTCCATCTGCTCAAGCGGAGCAACTCCAGGAGGAGCTTCACCACCGCACCCATGTGACTGTTGTCACCTCCATCAGAGCTATCCACCGAACGCCGAGCCCTTCTACGATATTGCCGGAGCTCCCAGGGCCTTCATCGGGCCAACGAATCTCTTCTTTGGGTCGATTGAAGCCTGCCCTAGGTGTGTTCTTGCAGACCTTCTACCCACTGTTGGATGAATGCCCTTCTGCCAGATTCCATCACAACCGCCCGACCGTACAGCTTTTGAACCGTTAGATCTGAGCACATGAAGCCAACTGATGCGCATGTTCCGCGACATCCTCTGGTCCATCGGATACGTTGCAGGGAATGATCAGGGTCGTACGTTAGAGTCGTCCCTAGCGTGCGCCGCGTGCCCTTCAGAGTATATTTCATATTTCACCTCGCATGTTTATCTATTTTGCTTTAGTCTAGAAAATAAAAGTTGTAGTTAACAACATTTACAGTTTTGACCTCACACTTTTTGATATTTGCATTTTAGTGCCTCCGAGTCTGAAGCACGAGTGTGCTCACGTGTTCTTTGGGATATTTACACTTTCTGCCTTGAACTTTTCTGTTGTTGTTGAATGAATGTTTAGTTTTCAGAAATTGCATTTAAACCCCCGTGTGTGGAATATTGAGCATGTGCGTGAATTGGCTGGGCTTTTTGCAGATTCAACCCTAGAATTTTATATTGTGTTATCTGTTGGTCTTCAAACTTAATTTATTTGTATTTTGGTCCTTGTGAAATGCGATTAATTGCATGCTTTCTATTGGACTTAATAATTATTAAATTAATTCTAAAAATTGCCTAAAAGTTACTGTTATCTCTTGCTAATGTGTAGTTTTTTATTGTGATTTTTGCGGGTTAATTTGATTATTTCTTCTATTTTTAAAATTCAAAAATCACTAAAAAGTATCCTGTCTAAAGTAGAAAATCATAAAAAATAGAAAATGATTTAAAAGTTCTATAAAAATTCATATATGTGTCTTTTATTGTGTTTTAGTTTCAGTATAAATTTTGTTTGAAATTCATTGTAAAAATCCTAAAAATTACAAAACAACAAAAAACTTATAAAAATCGTATAAAATCAAAGAAAAACCCAAAAATTGTGTTTTTAGTTCCTACTTGTAGATTTTTATTTCTAGTTTATTATAAAATTATCACCAGATCTTAAGGAAATTTAGATATTTTAATTTGCAATTTGGTTCTCTTTGTGCACTATTTGGCATTTTGAGCACTATTTGATTTTTATAAAATCATAAAACAATTAAAAATTCCCTAAAAAGTACCAAAATATTTTAAAATCTGAGAAATCAAAAATATTTTTACTTTAATCTTCTGACTATTTTTTATCATTTAGAAAAATCCAAAAAGGATATTGTGTGTGGTTTTTTGTGTTTGTTGTTTCCTTATTAAAATTTGAAAATTTTGAAAATTTAAAACCACTAAAAAATATTTTATTTTTGAATTGTGACTACTTCGATCTTCTTTGTGCTCCTTGTGTTCGACTATGGTAGCTATACCAGGTAAATAAAAATAACAGGCCGCTTACATTACATTTGCTTTTCTTGATTTCATTAATTGGATTGATTGAGGACAACGACATTGCATATTCTTCCACTTTAGTTGATCTCAGTTTTTCGCTCATCACGAGAACATGGGCTCAACTAGCCGGGAAAATCAGGAGCAAAACCTCACAATTGAGAGGTGGCCGGAGATGGTGGATCAGCTCCGCTTTAGCTCCTCCTCGCTATAAAACCTCGGTTCCCGTTCTTGTCACCAAGAGGAACATGATGTAGTGGTTTTGAGGGGCTAAGAACTAGTTAAGAGGGATCAAAAAGCAAAAGGTGGAGGTATATTTATAGGCAATTTTTAAGTGAGTTTTGAAGGGATTTTGCATGATCGGAGGCAGTGGTTGGTTGAGATTTGAGCATGGCCAAAGATCATGGATGAGTGGCCTACACGATGGTGGAGGTCTCGAGGTCAGAGGGTGAAGGTGGAGGCGTGGAGAAATTGGTGAAAATGGGGCGACATGTTATTCTGACACAGGTTAGAGGGATTGGGATACAGTTCACCTAGGTCAACGAACGCTCGCATCTGGTTGGTCATGTGGACCAACCAGGAAATTCCAGGGCAGAAAAGCCTTGGAAAATATAAAAGAAATAATAAATGAATTTATTTTTTTGATTATAAATAAAAAATATATCTAATTTATGTAGAATTTAATGATTATTTTATTTTTTTAGGATATGTTTTATTATACATTACTTTTTACAAGCACAAATATGGGTATATTTCTCTATAGTTCATGTATTCTATTTTTATTTTCTATTTTAATTTTTATTATTTTATTTTCTTATTTTATATAATTATAAATTGTTTTTTAATATGTAACTACATTTTTATTTTATTTTTCTGATACAATATGTATACTTAAATAAATAGGGATGTATATTATATAGATATAAGTATTGTATATTCATCCATGCATTTTAGGTTCTTATTTTATTGTGGTATTTTATTTACGATTTTATTGTATTCTAAATATGTACTATGAATAACATTTACAAAATTATGAAAATATAAAAATATAGAAATAATAAAAAAATAAATAAAATGAATATTTTATTCGGGTATATTGTACAATAAGGGTCTATAACCTAACTTTCACACATTAACTCTAAAAATTATGAAACCAACTTCATTAAATAGCTTATTAAAAGTTATATAGATGTGATTTTGATATATTTTGAGTTTTTATTTAGGAGATATGAGTCTGGGAAGTTGGAATTTTAGCTTTTTATTTTGTGTATAAAAAGTACAATATATATTATTTTTATACGAAATTAATTTCATATTTTTATTTGTATTTTTACCTACAACTTTCATGTACATAGATTTATTGATTTGATGAATAAATACTAAAGAATAAAATAGATCCCAAAAGATAATTATTGGCCTATTTTTGTATTGTTTCCCATCTATGTTTTCTGTACAATTCACTACCCTATCTCCCCTACTTTATTCATTGTCGACTAAGTCATCATGATGACCGAGTCTTGAGGGTTAGGGTCACTTCAGTATCCTTGACACTTCGCTCTTTTTCTTTTCTTTTCTTTCTTTATTCTTTTATTTTGCAATAAATACAATATTTTATACAATATTTTTTACAAATTAATGAATGTTTATTTTGATAGATTAATGATATATACATGCATTTAGCTAGGGTTTAAAGTCCAAAATAAAAGAATAAAGGTGATGAAATATAGATTCATCATAAATGTGCTGAGAGAGGAAAGAGAGATCACATATGATGCACGTGACCCGTGAAGAGAGAGGAGGGGAAGAGGGAGAAAGAAGAGAAAATAATACTAAAAATAAGAATCCATAATAAAAAAATAAGTAAAATAAAAATAAATAAATAAAAGGAGTAAAAAAATAAAAATTAAAAATTAAATAAAGATAAAATTAAATTAAATTAGAAAGAAAAATCGAAAATAAATAGCAAATGAAGTCATAAAAAAGCAGTCAACACAAAAGTTGTCCGTCTTAATGAAATCTACAACTTTTGTGAAGGATTCAAAAGAAAAAAGAGGCCACCTGTACAAAAAAATATTTTTAAAGGTACTATATAAATAATAAAATACCGCATTTTTGCAATTTAAGTTTTTTTATATTTTTAATTTTATTTTATTTAGTAGATTAATTTACATACAATATGTACATACTTAATCTAATTTCTATGGATTTATTATTGGTTAGAAAAAGATAAAATGGAATTAACAAAGAGAAAATAAGTACAAAATATACAATTCCTGATATTTTTTATTTCTGTTAATTTTGCTCTTTTTATGGGTTTTTATTCTTGATGTCACGTTAGTTTATTAATCAAATAATAATTTATATAAAGAATTGAGTTAGAAAGATGATTATTTACACATAAAATAATAAGCTCGATCTAGGTAAAAATCAGAGTTTGTTTAATTACATAATTTATCCTTACTTTAAGCATAATTAGTGAAGGTTAATTAATTTATTTTAAGGGGTTTAGTTAGTGAATTATTAAAGGGATTTTGCTGAAATGTCCATATAGAGTATGTGAATCATGGATTCATCATCATTCACTTGCACAATCTATCACATTTGCTTCATGTATTCGACACTCTACACATACATGAATCTATACACACATTTGTAGAGTTATAATAAATTTTAAATCCACATTTATTTGGCATTGCTATGTCTATTGTTGATTAATTGTTGTTTGAATCAAGATTTTGTGAGAGGTTGCCTCAATGACATTTTTGTCTTCGCTTTTCAGTGAGAATAATTTTTAGACTCTAGCAAAACATGTTCAACAATGGCTCTTCAATATCAAGTGTTTCATCCATAAAATCAGATCATGCGACATCCCTCGCCGTTTCAACAAATGGATTATTTTCATGAACATCGTTTGATTCATTTGTCGGAGAAGAGATTATTTCACAGTATCTCAACCACATATAGTAAACCTCTATGAATCCATGCCTATAGAGGTAGAATTGAACTTCATCTTTAACTTTCTTCTTAAGTAAACGACACTTGAGACATGGACAAATAATTGTGCCATTTGAATCAACAATCGTAGAACCATTCGCGTGAACAAATGCCACAAACTCCTCTACGCCATGTTGAAATAAGTGTAAGGGTAATGATATGGGATCTGAATGGTTCCATAATTGGGATTCTTTGTCAATATATGTTGATTTCTATGTGCCACCATAAATGGAAGATGGGATAAGATAGAAGCATTTCAGTTCTTGTGAAAGAGTAGAATGAACGAGAAATGTAACGAATTTTGACGAGGGAAAAAAGAGTTAGGAAATCCCAATTTTCCAGTGTATATGGACGGGAAAATATGTCGAGCTGGTATTTTCAACTTCGAGAAAGACGATTTGGCTAAGAGTCCCTTCAATTCGCCCCACTACAAAAGCATGGGATTTCAGACGAAGATGACTCCAATAAGCATCCATCTTGGACATGTTTATACATCCACTCCATGTTACTTATCCTCCTGATAATGAAAGACATGTTTCAAAAGTTAGAAGATAAGAGAAGAACTTTTTTATTCATATTAAGTCTTGTGTCTGTCTTTAAAGATCTAAAAATTGAATTAAGACCATCGTCGCTACATGCATGTTAGAGTTTATACATGAGCAAATTTTGGCAGCATAATCACACGACCCTTCAATATACCCCATGAATTAAGTTTAATAGACTTTTAAAATTATTATGAATATAACAATTGTTGAAGTGCGTTGAGATTAATTTGGTATATCAAAGAGGAATATGGTTATATTGATGAAAACGAGATCAGATATAAACACTAACATACATGTAGCAATGATGGTCTTAATTCAATTTTTGAATTTTTAAAGACTCCCTCAGTTCGGAACCTCCGAACTGAGGAAATCTAACATAGATGTAATATTATACGGATACCTTACATCACTCTTATGTACGTGCTACATAGGAGGACATCAAGATACCAATATAATATATACATTTATGTTAGCCGAGTATTTAAATAGATTGGATGGTTTGTGAATATAATATAGATCTAAGTGATCCTACAATTGTGCCTAATAAAGTGTTTAATTTTTTGAGAATGTACCTGCAAAAAATATCTTCCACCTGCACACATCAAAATCCACAACCATTGGACTGTGATATCTCATCCCGAAGTGAGTCCAATAGTTTTGTGAAAAAAAATAATAAAACATGTTGGAAGTGATGAAATCTTCCAATGTGTTGCGCATGCCTTCGTTGTGCAGGGCCACATACCACCCGATGTGGAGGGACACACTGTGTATGTAAAGTTTTGTACGATTTCCTAGTTATCTAACATTTTTACCTTACTAACTATCAAAGTACAAACTAATGTGGTATATTAATCCACATTAGCTAATCTTTAATGTGATAAATTATTTTTCACATGAGGGCTTTCTTACTACAAAAAATAAGAGGCACATTGCCTCAGTTGAATATAATATGGGGGTATTTAAGAGATTTTATGTGTAATTTTTATTTCCACTTAAAATAAATTATAATAAATTGTTATCCAATAGAAGATTTTAGTTATTTTATTAATTAACAGTACTCTTGTAATTTAAATTAATGGAATAATATCCATATGTTTAATCTAAATTTTAAAAATTAATTTTATTAATTAAAATTATTATTATATTGGAACTAAACCCACGAATATATTATCCATCACTATTAAACATTAACCCATATTACAATAAAAAGTTTTATTCATTTTAATAATTAATATAATTTTCTAATCTTAATTAGTGGAATAATATCCATATATTTAGTTAAAATTTAAAAACTAATTTTATTATTAAATTTATTATTATATTGGAAGAAAACCCATATATATATTATCCTTCACTAATAAACATTAACCCATATTAAATTGTGGGATTATTTTTAATTTATTTGTATTTACACATGTTATAATAAAATCACGCCTTATTAACTATTATCTATTAATACAGTAATGAATTATATTTCCAATATAATTATATTTCCATGAATCAATTATCACATATTAACCATTACAATTGATATCTATATTATGGTTTAACTCATGAATTCTACACTTGTGCCAACTCTAGACATTACTTAATTTATATTAAATAATTATCATATATGAACAATTATCACACCATGCATTACTTATTTTATGTTACACTTAGGCCTATACAAGTCCATTGTGTAATAGAATCGTTTTATTCTCGTAACTCAAAAAAGATGGTTACGTCTCAATTCAAAGTTCATATGCAATGATATCAATACAAACTATGCATTACTCCAATTATAAAACATCATCAGGTAATGCTAACATGAACAAAAGTGATTGGAGTATGTTGTAATCGAGTATAATAGAATTATTTAGACAAGTTATTAGTTGGGGTATTTCATCATACACCTAGCATGCATATGGAATTTCATTTCTATTACACAACAATCATCACGTCTAACAACAAATAAATAATAAATGAAACTTATACAACATACACAACATGTTTACGCAATCAAAACCTAACATATATAATAGATAATATATCAACATTAGAAAACCTAAAATTTGATGAAATAAACAATAGGGAACAAAATGATAAAAATACGAGAGAAATGATCAAGAGATATACCTTAGGGATGATGTGTCCGTGCTTGAGTAACCCAAATGAAGGTTGCTGGAGGCAAGGTGGGTGGAGGAAGATCATTGAAGTTCGGTTTTGAGGTTGGGAGCACGGGCAGAATGAAGATAAAGGGCTCCCTGTTGTTCTGTTAGCAAGCTTGGCGAGCACATTAAGTGCGCGCCACTTGTTGGCCAACTACTCGCTCATATTCCATAACACACCATTGGATGCCACTTAAAATTTTCAAATGGGCGAGCACTCGACTAACATTTGTGCTCGCCTGGAAATTCAAAAAGGCATGATGCAAAATAATGGTTGAAATTTTGAATGGCGGGTCAACGACCGAGCACTCATGTTTGCCTATTCCTTGACAACGTATGGGTGGACATGCATCCTCACCTACCCCTCGTAAGGATGTGCTCACCATTTCTGCTATTTCTTGTAGCATAAGTTGCTTATGCAAGCAACCCAATTGTATACAACCTGAGTTGATTACACGACCATCTCAATCGTTTACATGTAAACAAGCACAATAACCTCAATATCAAAGTAAAAATGAAATGAATAATGAGAGACAAAACTAAAACAATCTTATAGAGCAAGGAGCGTACCCATAAGAATTGATCGTGGAGAACCATCGCTGTTGGAATGAATAACGTAGCAGAAAATAACTTTTGAATATTTCTCTCAGAGTATAGAGTGAAAACATAGAGTAGAGAGCTTGTTGCTCTTTGTTATGTATTATAAAATGAGGTATGGGGTCCAATTTATAGAGATCCAAGGAATATGACCAATAGAAACAAAATAGGAATGAAACCAGAGATGATTTCCTAATATGATTGATCAATACGACAAGGATAATCAATCAACTATAGATGATCATTCAGAGCAAAAAGTATGATCGATCAACTGATGACCGTTGGAAGGAAATTCAAAATATGATCAATCAGAGCAAAAGTTATGATTGATTAGATATAAACAAGTGATCGTTCAGAGGTGACCAATTAAGTGAGAATGGATGATCGATCAACTTAACTCTTTGATTTGAGAGTGAAAAGGGCTCAAACACAATACACATGATTCTTGAGGTCTTCTACATTCTAAGACCATCATAGAATGCATGATCCTCAATAGCAAAGATTTTGACTTCTTCTTGAGCTTGAGATCCTTTCTTAAGCTTGAATCGAAGTTTAAGCTATAGGAAAAAGAGGAAATGTCGAGCACATCTACACGAGGGATGGGCGAGATTGAGATCTGTTCTAATTAGAGCTTCTTAGCATCTTTATCACTTCAGTTTGAGATCCTCAATCTTGAATTTGTTCTTGGTCCAATAGCTTTCTTCCTCTTTACTTAGCTACAAGCTAACAACAAAAGGCTATGTCCTGCACAAGTTTTGACTAACAACAAAAGTTTTATTTTCATCAAAAAATGCATGCCACATGCTAACAATTTTCACACTCACACGAGTATCCTTGAACTAGGTGTGATGAACATGACCCTTCTGACAATATGGATGTCACACACATGTGTCTATGGCATGGACCTTGTTCATTATTTGTTGCAGAAAATCTATGGCATTCGGGGGCTCTCTCTTGGAGATCTGGCCAAGGTATCACACCCTCTAGCTTATGGAGGAGGATTTGTTCTATCCTTCCTCATAGTTTTTCTTTGTTGAGACCTTGTCTAGGCCTTGGGATGTTTTCAATTTTTGGATGGACGAGTTGTTTGATCACATAGCTCTTTGTGGTCGATTTTCTAGATTATTTGTTGTGATTGTAGATCGTCTCTTATAGGTGGGCGAGACTTGGGAAAATGGTGTATGGCTACTGAAATAACGATTTTGTAGAGGTTCGTATGGTTTCACAAGGTGAAACCGTGGTCGATGTGTCGACCACTCCAGAAACCGCTAAATTCAACAATTAACCCACATTAATGATCAAACAATGAAAAATAAAGTGGAGTTAAAATTATTTTATTTAACTCTACAATAAAGATGTGTATAGTGTGCAAGTATGCGTAGAGTGTCGAACACAGAAAGCAGACATCTAGATCGGGCAAAAAATGCACAAAATGTGATTGTGAGATTATGTGTTTATATGTTATTTTTTACGCGTTTTTAATTTTTAATTTTTTAGTTTTTAATTTTTGTTTTTTATTATTTTATCTTGATTTTTAATTTTCTGATTTTATATTTTCTTTTAGATTTTTATATTTTTAATTCCTTTTTCTTTAAAAATATATAATAAGGCTATATATATAGTATAAATACCAAGTAGGTTAATATAGACATAAATACTAATAAAAATAATCAAAATAAATAAAATAAAATCATTTTGGGTTTTAAAAATATTTTTTTACTATTTTTGTGACCTTTTGTGATTTTTTTGATAATTTTTATGTACTTTAAAAGTAAACAAACCCTAAAATAGGGGTAAATTAATAGGCTGAATTAAAATGGAGGAGAAAAATACCAAACAGTATCAAAATCGCTCTAAATTAATTTTAATGTATAAATCATAATATAGAGAAAAATATAAAATAGAAAACACAATTTTTGAATTTTTAGATAATTTTGTAGGTTTTATGAGTGTTTTTAGGGGTTTTCAAATTTTAAGAGTTTTCTATTGTAATTTTTAATGATTTTTGAACTTAAGGTTAAAAATAGATAAATAAACAAAATACATTTTTTGGGGAATTTTTTAAAACATTTTTATGGGTTTTCTATTGTAGATAAAGACAAAAAGGGTAATTTTTTATTTTTATTAAAAAATAAAAAGTTCTAAAATTGCAAAATAAAATATTTACATGGAAGTGTGTGCAATCAGGAGCATACAAGTATTTTTTGGAGTTTATTTGCTATTTAAAATAAATATAAGAAATAAAAAGAAACCACATTACTAGTAGGGGCATAAATGTAATTATCATAAAAGTCCAGGGCTTGCTTGCAATTTTTAGAAAAATATAGAACATGCTCAAAAAGTTTCTGGACTTAAAATAAATTCCAAGACCCACGAGGGTCCCCTTGCAAAATGCCCGCACCTCACACGCACAGGCACGTGAGGTGACGTGACCGAGGACCTATTTGCAATTACACTAAAGTTGGGGGGGGGGGGTAGAACACAAATATTGCAAAAATTATAAATCTGCAGAGGAAAGTTTAAATATTATTTAGTATATACAAAAACATGTTGGGCTAAAGAGCAAAATACCCAACACTGCGTAGATCGAATGACACTCCTCTTTCCATTTGGTCACATGTCGGTACAGGAGGAGGCGATGACGGTTCGTCAATCCATGGCTATGATTAGACCTAGGAGATGGATCAAATGTCTGGGATGGTCTGGATCCAACGGGTACTGTGGCGTCTAGTGAATGTTCTTGATCCGACGGTGGAGAGACTAGGTGGACGAACAGGGAAGGGCCTCCGACGAGCCGAGCTTCACCGACCATGATCTCCCTCCTTCGATGCTCCTTGAAAATCCAAAATGGTGCCCGACGTTCCTAGAATGTTCCTCTATCTGCTGGGGCAACAAAATGGCGCGAGATGCACCAAAACTCTTCCACGACGTGGGGGAAGTTGCGATGCTCCAAGTGCATCCGACGAACTCAAAATCGCTCCAACTATGCATGATGCCCGATATTCCTGTAAAAAAGGGTTACGAGGGTCGAGGGAAAACTGCCTCGACCCTCCAGACGTTGAGATGAGACGGGGATGGCTAGGGCAGTGGCAGCTCCGGCGTAAGGTGGAGGAGGAGCGTCGGGGACTCAATCCGAGGAGAATCGAGATGGACATTAGGTGAACAGAGGCGTGGAAGGTGAGGGAGAAGTGAGATGAGGTGGTAGTGCGTTGAAAAACAAATGGGAACACGACGGAGGAGTTCGTCGGAGCCCAAGGTCCGACGAACTTCGAGGGTGGAGATTACGGCTAATGACAGGATTAAGAGATTAAAATCATGCAAGAATCAATCCTAGGGATTATATTAAGTGAAGGAATACAGGAAAAAATGACACCTCAGAGGTCGGAGCCAAGAAGTACAAACCTCGACTGCCGAGGTTGGCCGGAGATGATGGAACGCCCCTAAGACGACTCCTTCGATCAACCCAAGAGCATGACGAGGTCGTTGTCACCTCCCTCAGCTATTTGCGCGCAAGAAGGGAGAGAAAGAGCGGTTAAAAGAGGTTCAAAATTCAAAGGAGGTCGACAGAGGGTATATGTACAGGCTGAACAAAGTGGCTCAAAGATCGATGGGCCACAGGAGATGCATTGATCCAAAGCCCGAGGTTACGCTTGGTCGTGAATCATCGATATACGAGGAAGAAAAGTCATGAAGGTCTCGATCCAAAAAGACACAAGGAGCGGGATCCAAAAAATCGATAAGAAGACCTAGGCACTAAGTGTGACAGCTACAGGAAGTAGGTCAAAGAGTTTACCGGAGCCAACTCTTCGCACCACCCGGTTGATCCACGTGGACCAACCAGGAAAAACCCTCTTGGAAGTTATTAGAAAATTCGATATTAAATAATAAACGATTTTGTTAATTTTAAGTTATAAAATAAAAAATATTTATTATTTTCTAAATTATTTTATTATGATTTTTATTTATTTTAGAGGTATATAATTATAAGTTACTTTTTAGGGTTTTAAATATAGGTATATTTATCTATGTTTTTGAGTCTTTTATTTTTATTTTGTATTTTTGATTTTATTAACTTAGTTTATTATTTTATAAAACTATAATTTATTTTTAGATACTTAATATAATTTTATTATATTTTTTTGATAGAATATATACACTTAAATAAATAGGTGTATTATTTATATAGGTATAAATACATGTATTTCATCTTTGTATTCTATATGCATGTTTTATTTTAGTGTTTTCTTTATGGTTTTATTTTAGTTTTAATATGTTCATATATTATAAATAATATTACAAAATTATAAAAAATATAAAATTGTAAAAATAATAAATAATTAATAAATTGGTTATTTTAATCAGGTATACTATACAATAGGGTTCCAAAACCTAACTGTCACATATTAACTCCAAAAAATATGAAACCACCTTCATTAAATAGCTTATTAAAAGTTATATACAATTAAAGGTGATTTTGATATATTTTGAGTTTTTATTTGAGAGATATAAGTCTGGGAAGTTGGGATTTTGGAAATTAATTTAAACTGTAACTTGTATAGTGTATATTTTTTTCTGTGTAAACTCAATTTTGTATTTTTCTACATTTATTATCTACAACTTTCATGTGAAAAGTTTCTTTATTTGAAGTATAAAAAGTAGAAAATAAAATAGGTCCTAAAAATGAATAATTAAATGAATGAATAAATAAAAGTTGTCTTTTATTGTAATTTGGACCCTTATCTCCCCCTACTTTATTTCTTATCGATCTAGTCATCAAGATGCTAGATCTCAGGATTTAGGGTTATAAAATATCTTCGCTATTTTATTATTTTCTTTTCTTTATTTTATAATTTTGGCATTAAAAACAGTATTTTATCTACATTTTGTACAACAATGCATGGATGTTAATTTATGCAAATTAGATATATTTACATGCATTTACTTGGGTTTTTAAGAACAAAATGATAGAATAAAGGTGATGAAACGGATATTCATCACCCCCTGTACTTGACTTTGCTAGTCCTTAGCAAACACTTATGCAATAAGTGCAGAAAAAGAAAAAACAAAGAAAAGAAAAAAGAAAGAAATTGGATGAAGTTTAATTCTCAAACTTGTCTTCACAAAATCAAAGTTTGGAGCTTAAGTCAGACCTTTGAAATTTAGTGCAAGCAGAACCTTAGTGGGAATCGGATTTGAAATCCAACAGCCTTCGAGAATCCCAAAACTCTGTTCAAGTCTCCTCAATAGCCAGGTCAGAATACTTCAACTCATACACAAACCCTTATGACTATGAATCTGACTCGTACAGTGTAAGTGATAGTGGCTCTCCCCAACTGAAACAACAAAGAGACTAACTTCTCCAGCATGACAACCCAATGATTCCCGAATCCAGCAACTCCTTCCCCGAGAAGCAGGGTATTCCCTTCTAAGTTCAACTGACAACCAACTTAAGAGGAGGGGGTGAAGAGAAGAATGGACGATAGCCAGTGTAGCTGCCTATCCTAGGATGCAAGACCAATGTAGTCAAGTCATCCAGCTGCAGGATCACAAGGTATGACTTTGATGCTCAAGCTTGCTTATTGACTATATAAATATATACACTCCATCACCATTTTATTTTCAATCAGGACTGTCCACTTTTTTGGAGTTTTTGCTTTTTGTTTTTTTTGAAATACTATATACAAGAGCATTTACATAAGGAGTTTTTCCTCTTGAGCCAGTAGGCTATCCCTCTTTTGAAGCATTATTGCAACCCACACTCTCCTATCTTTAAACGCCTCTGCTAGTGGATGGGCTGGGGTGCACTTCCCACCCTAGATGAGGACAAATGTTTCCACTTGTGTGCATCTCATACCGGCAAATCCAATCCCCTCACCATTCCAACTGAGTTGAGCCAAGTGAAAGGTGCAGGTGTCCAAGTTAGGCCATTATCAACAAGAGCCATGCATGTGCTCTGAAATACTCTACTTAGGCGGTCAAGAATCCATTGAACTAAGTCTCGTGATCCTCAAAGAATTAAGTCAACTAGATCTGAAGCACCTCAATTCCAGCTCCTATAAAGTTCCCATTATTAGGTAGATTTAAAGTCCAACCAAGCTCCAATCTTCATATTTTACTTACACTTGTTCAATTATTAAACTCAATCCGACAAATGCAAATGTTGTGCAAATGCTATATACAATGCTATACGGAAAATATTTTTGTGATGCAATTTTCGAAGTTTTGAATATGGATTTTTGAAAAAGATGATGGAAATGTTTTTTGTATTTTTCAAAAAGATTTTGCAAACGTTTTTGGTATTTTTAGTTTTTGCAAATGTTTTTGGTGCTTTTTGAAAACAAAAGATTTTGGATAAAAACTAGGTACAAATATTTACATAGGGATGCATCTTCTATTTACAAGAGTTAGGTTTCAAGAATTTACAAGGGGTAATGATCACTTTTATAGATTTATATATACAGTTAATAAAGAATTTTAGGGTGATGTATATATTCCTCTAACTTATTTGAAAATCATTTACAAATAATTTTGAAAACTATAGTCCAAAATAATATTTACAAATAATTTTTACAAACATTTACATATATTGAAAATCATTTCAAACAATACATATAGATTTTGTCAAAATATTTTTGCAACCATTTTTCAAACCATTGGTAAATCATTTTTCAAACATTTTTATTTCACGCAAATAATATAAGTTTTTACAACTAAGGTGGATAAATCAAAAGCGGTCGTTGCGACCTCAGTCGCCCGGGAATCAGAATGCTCAATCAAGAAAAATTCAGACCACCAAACAAAGGCAAAAATCGATGAAAACTCAAGATAGCGGTCTCGCTAAAGGATTAACCTGGTATAGCACCCAGGGTCGAACTCAAGGAGCACGGGTTGGCCTCACGGCCTACGAAGTAGTCTAAAATAAAAACAAATAAAAGAAAATTATTTTTGGTGGTTTTTTTTAATATTTTTGTATTTTTTGGATTTTTAAATAATAAAGAAAAATAAGCAACCAAGGAAACAAGAAATTATCAACAATTATTTAGCTACTCAAAATTAATCCAAAAATTCAAACAAAAATATTTTTATGTTTTTTTTATATTTTTTATGTTTTTGGTGAATTTTTGGTATTTTTCTAATTTTTAGGGAATTTTATAAAAATGAAATAAGAAAGGAAAACAGTGTTGTTGTCCAGCCGGGCTTCAAAGGCCAAAATAAAATAGATGATAGCCTTCAAATAGCTGGAGGTATTTTTCCTATAAAATATGGATAAAAAGGAAAAATCGGAGACTTGGTTTATTATTTTTGGGTTTTTCTATTAATTACTAGAATTTTTATGAGATTTTCAATGTTTTTAATTTTTATAATTTTTATAAGTCTAAAAATGACCAAAATTGGCCAGAAAATCAATCACAACAAAACAAACAAAATCTATTTTTTTTAGATTTTTTGAAGATGTTTTAATATTTTTTTATGATTTTTATGTCTGGACAGTAAGAAAAATGGGTGTTTTTGAATTTTTAAAAATAGAAAAATGCCTCCAAAAATTTCCCAAAAATCAGTGAAAATTCTACACAGTGGTAGGAGCCACGTGTCAAATTTTCACTAGATTTGGATGCAATTTGATATTTTATTCACAACAATCAAAAACCCACAGTTCACAAGGACCTGATTATCATAAAAATATGTTCTAAGGGCCTAAAAGTAACAAGATCAGAACTGCAGGGGGTCCAGGTGCAAAAAAACCAGGTCTGCACGCGCGGAGCACGTGATCTGGGCACTCAGGGACCTAAATGTAAATAAAATAGTTCTGAGGGCTTTTTAGCAACAAGTGTTAAAAGCCCAGGGTACTATCTGCAATTAACCCAAGATATTTGGCACATGTGGAAATAAAGCATTCACAGGGGTATATATACAAATATGTAAAAAGATATCTCAATCCATAACCATCAGAAACAACATGCCAAAACATGCAATTTCACCATAAATACACGTGTCGATGCACGTGACCACAACAGGCCGGGGTAGAAATGCAATTAACGACAACTACCAGGTCCACTATGCAAATGTACCAAAATAAAATGAACTTGATAGAATATTTACAGGACTAAATATTAAAAACTAAAAGAACGGGGGGCTAAGGGAAATTACACCTTATTATATTTCGAGGGCCAGATGGACGCCACGTGGAAGATCGTGCGGTCTGGAGCAGGGTGCGCCTCAACGAAGGGATCCTTGGCGATAATCGAACGGTGGAGGGCGCGCCACGTGGGGAATCAACGGTCGAGAGTGACAGGCGCTAACCCTCGCTGGATGGAGGGCTGAGAGGAGGCCACGTGTCGATCTGACGGTGGCTGCGGGGCCTCCTCTTAGCCCTGATTGGACGGTTCGCAAGTGATCTAGAACTCCGGGGTAGAACGGACGGCAGAGGAGGGTCCTGGAGGAACTCCTCGCCAGCGAACTTCGTCGGAGGACTGTGAGCGCTCAGGACCTCTACAGGGGCTGCTGAAGATCGGACAAGACTCGCTGGAACCTCCCGCGTCTAGAGAACCCCTCCGATGGCGCAACGGAGCTCCAAAGAGCCCAGGCGACACCGGCGGAGCCCAAGCTCCTGTGCTGAAGATGGAGGACCTCAGATGGTCCTCCTCTGACCTGCAAAATGGCATGAGGAGCAAGTTGGGTCGAGGACAAAATGCCTCGACCATGTTAGGTGCGAAGCGGGTGGACGGTGCGTCGAGATGGGCGAGCTCCGGCGAAGCGACGACGGAGAAGCTCGGATCCCAGTTCCTGTGCGAACTAGGATGAACAGATGGGCGAAGAAGGCGCGGGGGAGTGAGGCGAAGGTGATGGTGTCGTCCGATGATCGAAAGGGGGTCGGAGGCGGTCGGAATCGACGGTCGTCGGCGATGGGGCGATTTGGGCGTAACTCGAAATTAGCGAAAAATAAAAGGAACGAAGGCTACCTGATGGTCGATGGCGACTGGGGACGAGCTGACGGAGCTCTGGGTCCTAGCCTCGAGGGTCGTCGATGCCCGAGGCTCGAGTACCACGCTGGTGGCGGCGCACGGCGGCGCTAGGTCGCCAGATCGATGGTCCGATCACTCCCTCCTCGCTGTAACACAGCCAATCGCGAGCTGTCACTCAGGCGAGAGCAATGGAGGTCCTGGGGTGGAGAAATGGGGGCCAAAGATGAGTGGAAGTTCGGCCGGAGCTGATGCTTTATATGATTAGGGGCCTGGCTAACTAGGTATCGGGCGAGAAAATCGGAGCTCGGACCCCTTAAACCCACCCCGGGCGTGGATCAGAGATGAACCAGGAAGAAATAGGACCCAGGATTAGGGTTTTTGGTGATCGGATCGTGACGCTAAAAATAGGAGGAATCGGATCGGACGTGCAGATCCGCGGGGATGTGGTCCAAGGGGGAGTTGACCGGGGGGTCAACATCCCCCGTGGACCAATCAGGAGAGGCCACGTCGAAAATATTTGGAAATTAAATTAAAAATAGCAAATGGTTGAATTAATAAAAACTCAAAACATGAAAAATGTTTATTTTATTTTAAACTATTTTTTGTGATTTTTATTTATTTTTTTGAAATAAAAATTAGGTATTTACAATATAGTATTATATATAGGTATATACACAATATTGAATTTTTAATTTTGATTTTTAATTATTTATTTTTGTACATTTTTATCCCAATTTTATATTTTATTTATTTACAAGATAAAATTTGGAGTATTTTGGTGTTTTTATTTTATTTTTATTAATTATTTACAAGGGTTAAATAAATAGTTATATACATTTATATACATGGTATATATACTATGGTGATGTTGATTTTATTTTTGCTTATTTTTATTTTATTTTTGTTTTTATGATTTTTATTTTATTTATTTACACCATGAGGTATAGAATATGTACACTTTTATGGGATTTTAATTTATTTATCTATAGGGATAAATAAATAGGTAAGTGGTCTTATGTACATGATGACTATATACAAGGAAGGATGTTTTTATTTTCTTTTTAATTTTTCTTATTTTTATTTTTAATTTAATATTTACAAATATATACAAATATATACAAGCCCATTTTATTTTATTTTTAGAAGAAAATATTATTATTTTATTTACAGGTATATTTACACATATGAGCTTCCTTATCTCTTTCTACTTTGGCTTTTAAGCGGCCAGGCCCATGCTGAGCCCTCCCTTGGGATTAGGTCGCTCAATATTTATTCTAAATATCTCCCTCTTTTTCTTTTGATTCTTTATTCTTTTATTTATTTACAAAAACATGCTAATTATTTAATTTTATACAATGCATGCAATTTGGTAATTATTTGTATTTACAAAGATATACATGTGTTTGGTAAATGTTTTGTAGCTAAAATAAAAGAATAAAGAGTGATGAATGGGTATTCATCAGTGAGAAGGCACAAACATGTCAGTGGAAGAAGTATGGCTAGGTCCGACCTTGGATATCTCGCAGATGTTGAAGTGAAGAGGGACGAACTCATCATCGGAAGAAGTAGAGTCAAGGTCATCCTATGAGGTCTCTCCTAGGTCAAAACTAAAAGGAAGGAACTCATATGTGGAAGTAATCGAATCATGTTCGTCCTCTACAGTCTCAACCGGATCATCATTCTCATCAAAAGGCTCGAATTCTTGGATAAAAGCAACAAGATCAAATTCAGCCTTAGTCTCATCAATATCTGCCCTCCGCTCTAAGATGTCAATCGTGTAGATCTTGCAGATGTCATCAAGACATCACCAAACACCAGAAGAAGGGACTCTGAGGTCCATGCTTTCCGAGTCTTCCTCCACAGGGAGGAATTCTCGGATCTCAGTGGAATCTAACATATAACAAAAGTCTCTGATCGTGTCATCAAGGCCATGGTCCTCAGGGTTGACTAGGATAGGTGAGATGGCATCAGATACAGATCTTTGATCGATAGTGGGTGCAGTGATGATCATCTTTCTCTTGTCAACAGGACGGAAGCGAATCTCTCTCGATCCATAGTCAATAACGACCTTCACAGAGGCGAGGAAAGGTCATCTCAAGATGACTGGAGAGTGCTCTCTAGTGGAGGTCTCCACGGACAATATGATAAAATCAACAATGTAGCTCATGCCCTAAATCGAAATGACGACGTTTTCAAGGATACCCTTCGGCCTCTTGATAGACCATCAACGAATTGAACTATCATCCTAGTCTTCTTCAGAGACCCAAAGTGAAGAGACTGTACCAACAAGAAGGGTATGCTACTAATTGAAGCACCACCGTCAAGGAGAGTGTGATCACATGTGTGGTCAAAGATGGTGCAACTAATAAATGTTGTAGCTGCGTTCTTTTTCCTAGAAATTAGACGGTGAGTGATGGCATGGGCAGTGGCCATGGTAGACACTCAGATCTGCTCCTCTGCTTTCTCTTCTTGGGAAGAGGAGCAGATAAATAGGTAATAGCCTAGCGAAGTGGGGCCTATATGATCTCATGAGTGGTGGCCACCACTTCAGGTTCAGTCAATATTTTTTAAATTTTTGGACCTCCTCCATACAAGGTAGGAGGTCGGAATCAACATATACACGAGGACGACTAAGAGCAGTCTGTATAGTATCATCCTCAGGGTCAAGGATGGGACAAGATGTGCATGTGGTTAAAAAGTCTGGCAAGTGGGCCCTCTCCTCACAGTCTGAATCAACCATATACCTCATGTAATATTTTTGGATTTTTAAATTTTGCCCATTTTTGTATTTTGGACGATTGCAGGCTCTCATGATCATCCTCAAGTGAATCCATATCGTCAGATCGTGAAGCATCATTGTGGCTCTTATTTAGGTAGGCGAGGTCGTCAATCCTCGAATTCATATGCTCTATGAACTGGGTCAAGGTCTCAAGTGTAGACTCCATGAAAGGTGACTCCAAAATCTCAGGATTGGGTGAATGGGATGAGGGTGGTGGGTGCGAACAAAAATCACGTTCCGGCTCACGATATTCTAGGAAGAGTGGGTTGTCGAAATGTGAAGGTGATGGTGGTAGAAATGATTGGTGAAAAATCAAATTTCGAGTTCTAAAATAGGGGTTTGGTCGGATATGTACAAAAATTAGGGACAAAGTCCTCTAGAAAAAAGAGAGGTATACCGACTAGAGTGTACAAGGGATCCGCAAAGTCCGGATAAAAAGCACTCCGGTAGGCCATCTCGAAACAAAGAGAAAATGATCGGAGAGCATGGGGTCAAATCAAGAGATGTAAAGAAAGGCACACATGCGTAGAGAGATCAAGGATACACACAAACAAACACAAACAAACTCACGCAAAACAAACCCCTCAATTCACCTACTCAACTCTACGAAGATAGCAAAAGTACAGTCTTTTTTATCTTGTCTGTGTTTAGAGTTAGGTGAGAAGTCCAAAATTATACAAACACTTGGGAAGACTGAATGGGATTTGGGCACTAGTTCTTAGTGTGCACGCGAGCAATTAAAACGAAGACAATGAGGGGTTTGCTCGCTCCAAGATAAATATTTTTATTTTTGATCTATTTTAAGGTCAAGTAATGTTTAGCAGTCCCAATTTTATTTGTTATCACTTTTTTTAATTTTTAATAAGAAATGCATGAGCCTATCAAGGAGTCAATTTAACTTAGCACTAGGTGGTCAAAATCAAAGGTAGAGTCAAAAAAGCAATGCGAGGCGAAAAATTGATGATGAATGCTAAAGAGAAATGCTCACCTTGCCTCCAGCACTTTACATGCAAAGATGCTTAGCAGAATTGAAACCTACACTATATATAATGCAACCAATGAAACCGCCCTAGGTAAACAATTGTTATTAACGGGAAGAACAAGATGCTAATTATTCAGATGAGAGACCAAAGTCCAATCTTCAATGCCACTCGATGCTCGCTACAACGGGTCCTGCACGCGCTCTATGCGACCTCTCTTGGCATGCGGTCTCAAATTCAGATAACTAGCAATTCAAAATTTGACAAAGTCCAAACTTACATTATAGGAGCATGCAATTGTTATCAGAGTTTGGAACTAATGCTATCGTCAAGTAAATCCTACAACTAGGGCCCAATCACACAAAATAAAGAAAACAAAACTGAGAAATAAAATAAAAAAGGCGATGAAAACACAAAAAAGATGACGAGGCCCCCAAGGGAACAATCCCTTGGGCATTGGACCTCGTGAGATGTGAAGTGTGGTAGAGTCCTGAATTATTACAAGTTTTATGGTCTCTCTCACTTTAATTACAAAAATAATTCAATATGCAAAAATAAGTGTGATTGTCTTCAAAATGTCCTCCAAGTCCTCCTTTGCTGCTCTCTCCTGTCGGCTAGGTCAGAAAGTCAACTCCTCGTCTCGAGGATTGCATCGAATCTCCTAAGAAATCCGCCTTCGATCCGCGGTCCCTCGCAACAAATTCAAACAAGGAAGAGTGATAAGATAATTCAGACAATTATATCAAATAAAACAGAAAATAAATGATGTGAACATCGACAAATAATCACTATCAAAATAATTCCAATCTATACGACGTTGTTCCACGACATTGACCCCATTTGAAATAATGAATTTGCAGAGGGTCGTATGGTTTCACAAGGTGAAACCACAGTCGATGTCTTGATCTCTCTAGAAAACCACTGAATTCAACAATTAACCTACAATAATTATCAAGTAATGAAAAATAAAGTGGAGTTAAAATTTATTTTATTTAACTCTACAATAAAGATGTACATAGTGTGCAAGTTTTTGTAGAGTGTCGGACACATGGAGCAAACAACTAGATCGGGGAAAAATGCACAAAATGTGATTGTAAGATTATGTGTCTATATGTTCCTTTTTTGTGGGTTTTAATATTTTTATTTTTATTTTTTAATATTATATATTTTTATCTTGATTTTAATTTTTCTGATATTATAATTTCTTTTTAGATTTTTATATTTTTTAATTCCTTTTTCTTTTATAAATATATAATAAGGCTATATATAGAGTATAAATACAAAGTAGGCTAATATAGACATAAATACTAACAAAAAATAATCAAAATAAATAAAATAAAATTTTTTTGGTTTTTAAAATATTTTTACTATTTTTATGAATTTTTAAGAATCTTTTCTAATTTTTATATATTTTTAAAGTAAAAATACACTAAAACAGGGATAAAATTGATAGACCGAATTACAATGGAGGAGAAAATACAAACAACATCAAAATTACTCCAAATTAATTTTAGTATATAAATAATAATATATAGAAAAAATAAAATAGAAAACACAATTTTTGGATTTTTAAAGAATTTTGTACATTTTTATGTGTTTTTAGGGTTTTTCAATTTTAAGAGTTTTCTTATGTAATTTTTAATGATTTTTGGTCTAAAGGTTAAAAATACATAAATTAACAATATATATTTTTTGGAATTTTTAAAAATGTTTTTATATTTTTATGGGTTTTCTATTGTAAATAGAGACAAAAGGGGAAATTTTGATTTTTAATAAATAATAAAAAGTCCTAAATTGGAAAATAAAATATGTGCGTTGAAATGCGTGCAATCAAGAGCATACACATAAACAAAGAGAAACTACATTATTGATAGGGGCATAAATGTAATTAGCATAAAAGTCCAAGTCCTGCTTGTAATTTTTACAAAAATATAGAATGTGCTCAAAAGGTTTCTGGACTTAAAATAAATACTAAGACCCATGAGGATCCCTTTGCAAAATGCCCGTACCTCACACGTGTAGGTGATGAATCCACATTTCATCATCTTTATTCTATCATTTTGACCTTAAAAACCCTGGTAAATGCCTGTAAATACCCTTAATTCCCGCATTTTAGCATTCATGCATGTGTATGTAAATAGTATACAAAATACAGTTTTTAAAGCCAAAATTATAGAATAAAGCAAAGAAAAGAAAAAGAATAAAATATTGTAAATATTTTATGATCCGAAACCCCGAGACCTAGGCATCTAGATGAATAGGTCGACAAGGAATAAAGTAGGGGGAGATAAGGGCCAATTACCAATAAAGATTTCCTTTTATTTCATTCATTCTTTATTCATTTTGGGATCTATTTTTGGTTCCACTTTTTATACTTCAAATATAGAAACCTTGTACATGAAAGTTGTAGATAACTAAATAAAGAAAAATACAAAATTTATTTCATACAAAAATAATGTACAGATAAAAAGATATGATCTGAATAAGATTCCAGAATCCCAACTTCCCAAACATGTATCTCCTTAATAAAAACTCGAAATGCATCAAAATCACTCTTTAATTGTATATAATTTTAAATAAGTTTTTTAATGAAGGTGGTTTTGCATTTGCTGGAGCTGCGGTTTGAAAGTTGAGTTTTGGACCCCTATTGTATACTTGTACAGATTAAAATATTCCTTTTATTATATATTCATTATTTTCATAATTTTATATTTTTATATTTTTTTCAATATTATTTATAATATATGTATATTAAAATAGGAATAAAAACCTAAAGAAAACACAAAAATAAAAATATTTGTATATAATACATAGGTATAATACCTATAAAGATACATATATAATTAATACTTCTATTTTATTAAGTGTACAAAACACTTCAGAAAAATAAAATAAAAATATATTTAAGTGTATAATAACATCCTATAAATTTATAAATTATTAAACAAAATTAATAAAATCAAATACATGAATAAAAATAAAATATAAAAATACATAGATATATATACCTATATAGGCTTGAAAAGGTAGCTTGTATTTTTATACATCATAAAAATGAATAAAAATCATGATAAAATACTTCATAAAATAATAAATATTTTTCATTTATAACCTAAAAATAATAAATTCACTTACTATTTTAAACGAATTTCTACTTATTTTTCACAGGGTTTTTCCTGGTTGGTCCACGTGGACCAACCAGGTGACAGTCAGCGTTGACCCCCCGGTCAACTGGTTGTCCTCCCCGCCCGCCCCCTTGTCAGAACTCGTTCCTCGCCGATTTTTGTCAAATTTTACAGCTCGATTCTTGCATCATTTCGCGCAACACTCTTCTTGACTTTTGCTCCTCGATCATCCCTCTTTCATGCCCTTTCGATTTTTCGGGGAATGGATCATTGATCCTCCTGTTCTCCTCGGTCTATGGAGCCCTGTCGTCAACCCCTTATATGGTGCCCCGACCTTCCACTTGGATTTCGAGTCCCTTTGGTCCACCTTCCTCCTTCCTTTCGGTTCCACGGGTAGCTGGAGGTAACAACTCCATCCTCCTGTCTTTAGGCGAGTCGAGGACGGCCAGAGGCATCTCCACCATCTCCGCCGACCACCGGCGTTGAGGTTTCTTTCCTCTGGCTTCCGGCCATCGAGGTAGTCCCCTCTTCTTCGTTTCTTTTGCATTTTCTTGTTTCCCGTAACCTTAGGAGTAGTTTAGGCCCTTTAGATTAGTAGACCGACACCCATCGATTCGCCGTCCACGATCCACTCGCCGGAGCGCCCCTCCGGCCGATTCAGCTCCGCCTTCTACAGTACACCTCTGCACCTTCGCGGGGTCCAGGTAGTTTACCTGGGCCCCTTCACCCACTTTTGCAGGTCAAAGCACTCGACTCGAGCCTGGGGCGTATTTTGGAGTGCTCGCCAGAGACACCTTGACCCCATTTCCTCTGCCGCCCTCCTGGCGATGCATTGAAGCTGCTCCGGCAACGCTGAGCCCTCCAGCATTTAGCCTGACCTCATAGGAGCACGCCCGACCCTTTTGCGAGCTTCAAGACCAACAGAGGAGGAAGATCGAGGTTGGGGAAGTTCACCTCGCTGGCGCTTCTTCCCCGTTCTTCCAAAGGCCTTCTCCGCCGTCCGATCAGCCGAGCTTCTCCAAGCGTACAACAACCGTTGGATCGAGCCTTCCAGCCACCGTTGATCTTCACCGAGGATCTGATCTGGGCTATAGAGATCGAACCGATATCTGCCGTCCCTGTGTTGCCACGTGGATAAGTGAAGATGCCCTCGCCGTTCGATTTCGTAGCCGTAGGTATTTTGCACTCTACACCCTGACCATTTTGTATTTTGTTTTTAGTCCTTAAACTTTCAGTTGTAGCTTACATATTTTGTAATATTTGCATTTAGACCCCTGTACTTATTTTATTTGCACTGAGGTCCCTGTCCACGTCACCTCACGTGCCAGTTCAATTGAGCGGAGGAAATTTTGTAGAGGGGTCCCCCGTACTTTATTGCTCTTCATTTTAGTCCAAAAACCTTTTAATTAAGTGTAATATATTTTTGGAGAAATTTCAAGTAAGTCCCTAGGTTTTTGTTAATTACATTTAGGTCCTCCCCAAGCGCACGCATAACACATGCGTGGGCGAGCTTTTTGCAGGAATACCTTGCGAGTTTGGCTATTTGCATTTAGTCCTGGATTTTGTTAAATAGTTATATATTTTGTGGAAAATTGCACTTTGGCCCCTGAGTCTTTGGATAATTACATTTATGCCCTTACTAGTAGTGTATTTTCCATTTGTTGTCTCTGTTTATTCCATGCATCTATAAAATCCTAAAAATCACCAAAAAATTAATTTAAGTTCATGTTTAGTTGCTCTTTCACGTCATATTTTTAGTTTGCATTTTTTTATTTTCATATTTTGCATTAGAAAATACCAAAAAAATATTAAAACCCCTTCAAAAATTCTAAAAAATTATATTTTGTGTGTTTATGTGTCTTTTAACTTCTATCCAAAAATCATTAAAAAATCAAAGTAAAACCCCTAAAAATTAGAAAATCCTAAAAACTTCATAAAAATCTCAAAAAATCCAGAAAAACCATAAAAATATAATTTTGATCTCTGAATTTTCTCTGATTTATTATCTTTTATTTAAAATTAGTTTGAGGATTTTTGAACTCTGTTTAATATTTTTCATCCTCATTTTGGTCTTGGTCTCTTATTTCATTCACTGTTTTTAGTATTTTTGCCTTTAAAAATACCAAAAAATTAGGAAAAATTTAAAAAAATCACAAAAACATTACAAAATTATAAAAATCCCAAAAATATATCATTACCTGATTTTTGCTTATTTTTACCTTATTTCTCTATGTATTATACCCCTTTTTACTTTATTGTATATACTTCCTTATTGAAAAAAAGAAATTGAAAAAAAATAAAAAATACTAAAAGAAAATATAAAATCAGTAAATTAAAAATCAAAATATAAAAATATAAAATCAAAAATTAAATAAAAAATTAAAACCCCACAAAAGTAGTCACTTGTAGGCATTTGATCACTTTCACATTTTGTGCATTATTGTCCCGATCTATCTTGCTTGCTCCTTGAGTTCGACACTCTACACATACTTGAACCTATACACACTTATTGTACAGTTATAATAAATTTTAACTCCACATTTGCTTTTCATTGTTTGATTGTTGTTGTGGGTTAATTGTTGTATGAAGTCCGGATTTCGTGTGGTCGATTCAGCGACTGAGTTCCCGCCTTGTGTGGAACTTAAGACAACCAATTTTTGGCTTCAACAGTAGGCACGTGAGATGACGTGGCTGAGGACCTATTTGCAATTAACTAAAGCGTGGGTGGGTGGGGGTGGTAGAACGCAAATATTACAAAAATTATAATTATGTAGAGGAAAGTTTAAATAGCATTTACTAAATACAAAAACGTGTTGGGCTAAAGAGCAAAATACCCAACATTGGCGTAGATTGAACGTCACTCCTCTTTCCATTTGGACACATGTCGGCATAGGAGAAGGTGATGACGATTCATCGATCCACGGCTATGATTAGACCTACGAGATAGATCAAACATCTGGGATGGCTTGGATCCGATGGCTATTGTGGTGTGGCGGTTGTTCTTGATCCGATGGTGGAAAGACTAGGTGGACGAACAGGGAAGGGCCTCCAGCCAGGCGAGCTTCACCGACCCCGATCTCCCTCCTCCGATGCTCCTTGAAGCTCCAAAATGGCGCTGGATGTTCCTGGAAGGGTCCTCTATCTGATGGGGGCAGCAAAATGGCGTGAGATGCATTGAAGCTCTTCCACGATGTGGGGGAAGTTGCGGCACTCCAGGTGCATCTGGCGGACTCAAAATCGATCCAGCTACACGTGATGCCTAGTGTTCATGCAAAAAAAGGGTCACGAGGGTCGAGGGCAAACTACCTTGTCCCTCTAGATGTAGAGATGAGGTGGGGATGGCTAGGGCGGAGGCGGCTCCAGCGTAAGTTGGAGGAGGAGCACCGGGGACTCAATCCGAGGAGAATCCAGATTGACGTTAGGTGAACAGAGGCGTAGAAGGTGAGGGAGAAGCGAGACGAGGTGGCAGCACATCGGAAAACAAACGGGAACGTGGCGGAGGAGTTCGTCGGAGCCCAAGGTCCAGCCAAATTCGATAGGTCGAGATGTAAAAAATAATATCACAAATGTGTCGTTGTTCTCAACCACTCGAATCAGTCAACAAGAAAAATATTTAAACCACTCGAAAAATAAATACATTCAATGTAAGCGGTTTTCGCTATTCTTTTTACTTGGTATAGCAACCAGGGTCGAACACAAGGAGCACGATTTTAACTATGCAGTCAAATTTCAGAGTTAATTTTTAGTGGTTTTTGAATTTTTATTTTTTTAAATTTTTTTAAAAATAATGACAAATGATAAACAACACGACACCACTCTTTTTGTATTTTTCAGAATATTCAAAAATGTACAGAAAAGTACAAAGAAAACGTTTTTGTGTTTTATATATTTTAAAATGTTTTTTTTTGTATTTTTTTAGATTTTTCTGATTTTTTTTATGATTTTCCAAAAATCAAACAGTGCAAAACAAGACAAACAGTGTATAGCCAAGTATATTTTGCAACTTAAAAAGTACTTTAAGTGCCCAATAATTCTAGAGATTATTTTTAAGATAAACTACAAAGCAATATCTATAATAAAAAACTGAAAACAGAATTTTTGGACTTTTCTAGAATTTTCTACAATTTTTTAAGAATTTTCATTTTTTTACATTTTTTTGGTTTTTATAAATGGAAAATTTACAAAAAATGTTCATAAATTAAAGCACATCAAAATACACCTACACTATTTTTTTGGATTTTTAAGCAATTATTCGAATTTTTTTATGAATTTTCAAAGTTTGGACATGCAAAAATACACTGTTTTTTATTTTTTAAATACATCAAAAGGTAATAAAATTTGATGAAAAATTTATATAATGTTAAACACTGTAGTAGGAGCATGCACGATTTTTTGGGAATTTTTTCCGGTAATAAAAATATTTATTTCCTTAGAAAGATCAAGCAAGTTTAATGTCTGGAAAACATGGACTTAAATGCAATTATACAAAGTTATAGCACCATAGAATAACAAGAAATAAATACAGGGTAAAAAGTTGCAAATTACCCAAGATGGGCATGTGAGTGGCACATGATCTGGAGGCGGGGACTCTTTTGCCAAGTTTAAAGTCTTCTTGAGGTCTTTACACAATACGTAGTACTTCCAAGGGAGATTATATAATTTTGTTGATGTATTCTTTAATCGCCCTAGGGTTTCTTCTCGTTTCTTATTTCTCAAGCCAACGAAGGATGCAACCAAGGGGTCGTTGCCGCCGCCGCCGTCCTTGCTGGAGATGGCGGAGCGGTGGCGGCATGCAAGGGAGTGCGCAACGGTGGCGTGGTGAGCTTCTTCGAGGCGAATGACTCTGGAGCGGAGGAGGAGGTGCATAGCATGAGATCGGCGTGAAGGGGGCTGGCCACTGGAGACACGGAAGATGAAGGAGATGCGGCGTGTGGTGGATCGCGGCTCACGCGCACGGCTAGAGGCGTGCGTGGTGACGGAGTCCGCGCGGACACGGTGGCAGGCCGCGCATGACCTCGTTGGACATAGCTGGAGGAGGAGGCCGGACACGGGGCCACGGAAGGGGCGCCAGCGCACGGGCCGACGTGTGGCGGCAGGGCGCGGGGCGGAGCGGGCTGGAGCGACGGCGCCCCATTGGAAGCGAACAGGGGGGGCCGTGCCTGGAGGGAAGATGGAGGCGCGGGCTCGCGCCGCTAGATGGGGGTACGCTTGCGCGGAGGAGGAGGTTCGGCGAGGCCACGCTGGGGTTCTGGACGGAGGGCCTGCGCGGACTGACGTGGGGTCGTGCCGGCAGCAGCCGCTGCGGAGGGAGGGGCCTGCAGCAATGCCGTCGAGAGTTGCAGGCGGCGACTAGAGGGGCGCACGGGACGGTGCTGCCGCCTGTGCGAAGGAGCACGCTGCGAATTTTATTTATTTGTTTTTATTTTTTTATTCTATTGAAATCAGGAATATAAATAAAGAGTAGAAAAAGGATTTTTTTATGTTTTTTATATTTTTTATTTTAATTTCTTGCAAAACCAATGTTAGAAAAGAAACAAAAATAAATTTTTTGTGTTTCCCTGCAAAACAAATGTTAGATAAAAAAGAGATACACGATTTTTTTATTATTTATTTATAAACAAAAATAGATTTGTGAATGTATGGATTTTGTGAGATGGAAGATAAATCCGAAGATCCGACCACTGTGCGTGGTCGGATATGATGGGTTGCGTGAGGTAGAAATGAAATGGAGGCATAGAGAGGATAGATGAAAAATCGGTGTCGGGTGAAAAATTTTGGTGAAAAAATTTGAGGTTTTTGGATCTAAAAACTAATTAAATGGGATAAAAAACATTAGTTCTACGATTTATCTAAGAGAAAAACGACAAGAGATGAAATATGGATCTCACCTTAGATTTGGACACGCCGTGATGGCCTCGACGACGACCGAATCACTGTCACCGATCGGATCAGAGGCTGGGCACCCTTCTGCAACGAGTGGCTCTCGGAGATCAGGCTCCTCTCTCTAAAGATTGATCAAGGAGTGAATGAGGAGGAACCCATTAAAAAGAGACAAAAACAAAAAATGGAAGATATTCACAAATAAGGAAAGTGTTTAATGGTTAATTAATAAAATAATTAAATAAATAAAATAATTAATTAACTAAAAATGAATTTCAGAATTAATTAAAATAAATAAATTAAATAATTTCCAAAAATCAATCTAGCCACCATAATGGTGGTCATTAAAGGTATGAAATAAAATCCTATATATATGGTAAGTATATAAAATCAATTAATTCACATAAATCCACTAAATCAAATAATTAAATATGAATTTCGAAATTAAATAAAATAAAATAATTAAAATGAGATAATTAATTTTTGGTGATTTTTATTTAAGTAAATTAGTTGTATACATATTATACAATATAATACAATATACATAGGTATAAATAAGGAAATAATTTTTATAAAAGATTTTTTTAATTTTTTAATTTTTAATTTTATTTTTAATAAAAACAATATTTACAATTATATATATTATGTATAAAAATAAATATGAATAAAATATATACAACAAGTATATGGGGAAACCACACAAAACACCCCAAAAAATCCGTCTTTTTAACCATAACTCCAAAAATTATGAACCATAGCCATCTGAAAGATAATTTAATTTATAGTATAATGGAAGTGAGTTTGGTTTGATTTGAGCTCGTATGGAGCCGGAATTGATGTTTCAATTATTACTTTACGGCTTTTTCTGGGTGTAATGATTTACAATATATACATTATTTTATTTTACACTTATTTTTCTTATTTACAACATAATTTTATTTACAACCTTTGTTTACAAAAATAATTAATTTGAAGTCAAATCATGTATAAATAAAATAATATAAGTTTTGTACAAATATACATGAAAAACATTTACAAAATATTTTTGGATTTTGGACAGAAGACCCTATCTCCTCCTACTTTATTCCATGTCGATCAGGTCAAGTCTTGACCTTCTCTTGGGGTTCAGGTCAGTCTGTATTTATTACATAAACACATACTTTCTTTTCTTTTCTTTATATTTTCTTCTTTATTCTTTTATTTATGTACAAAAAGTGTTAAAAATGTAATTTTAACAAATGCATGCAAAATGGTAATTTTATGCAATTAATGGGTATTTACAGGTATTTGACTAAGGAAAAAGCGGCTAAAATAAAAGAATAAAGGCGATGAATTGTGGATTCATCATTCCCCAATACTTTACCTTTGCTAGTCCCTTAGCAAACACTTATTTGGAAAATGAGTGAAAACAAAAATAAAGAAAAGAACAGGGAAAGAAGTTAGAACAACCTCGACTTTTAAACTCATCTTCACAAAAATGTAGTATAGAGCTCTGTCAGACCTTTGGATTATTAGTGTGTCGGAATCTTAATGGGAACCAGAATTAAAACCTAACAACCTATAAGTTGCATAAGACTCCTATTCATATCTCCTCAACAGCCAGATCAGAACAAGTCTACATGCACAAATTCCTATGAATTCTCACTTGTACGTGTAAGTGAAATATAGCTCCTCATCTCAAAAGTAGCAAAGAAACAACCTCTCTCAACAAGGTAACTCTAATCCCCCAATCTGGCAACTCTTTCCTCAAGGAGCGGGGATATTCCCTTCTAAGTTCAAGTACGACCAACTCAAGAAGAGTGGATGGAGAAGAGAATGGACGGTAACCAGTGTAGTTACCTATCCTTGGATGCATGACCAGTGTAGCCATGTCACCCGCTGCAAGCTCACAAATATTTGACTTTGAAGCTCTTATTCTTTTATTCTTTTTTTTTCACTTATATATACACTCCGGCAGGTATTTTACTTTTCTATCAGGCCTGTCCACTTTTGGAGATTTTGCATTTTTTGTTTCTTTTTTTTTGAAAATATATACAAGGTGCAGCATGTACATAAGGAGTTTTTCCTCTTGAGCCGGTAGACTATCCCTCTTTTGAAGCATTATTAAAACCCCACAACATCCTGTCTTTAGACCTCAACATCACCAAATCAGGTTGAGACGCACTTCCCTCCCTAGAGGAGGACGAGAGGTTCCGCCTAGATGTACTACCCTCGTATGCTACCCCAAGCCAAAAAATTCTGCCTCCTCACTACCTCCTCCATGAAGAGCTACGTGTAAAGCGCATTGTCCAAGGTAAGCCATGGTCTGAAAGAATCATGCGTGTGTTGTTAAATATTTTACTTAGACTCATCAAGATGACATGTGAACATAGTCTTATGGACTCAAAGAATTAAGTCACTAGGACCTGAAAAGTCTTAACTCCAATTCTTATAAGGTTCCTCTGAAATTAAGTGGATTAAGGTCCAACTAAGCTCCATTCTTCAAATTTATTCCAGACTTAGCTTAAATGTCATTATCATCCTGAAAAATGCTCATGCAAATGCAAGAAAATATGTACAATGCAAGGAAAAGAAAACATAATCTTTTTGTGAAACAATTTTCAAAATTTTGAAATTTTTATGGATTTTTAAAAAATCATGCACATGCAAAAAGTTTTTTTAATGCAAATAGTTAGAAATATATACAAGTATATACAATTTTTTTAAGAAAGAGTTAGGGATGTGATACATATATACACAAGAGTGAGCTAATTATTTACAAGAGTCATAAAGAAAGAATTTACAACTTGAGTAATTTATACAAGTATATAAATAGTTGGATTTTTTATTTAATTTTTACTCTTTATTTTATTTTATTTTTATCTTTTTTTATTCATCATTTTTTATTTTTATGATGCATATATTCCTCAATTTATTTGAAAATAATTTTACAAATAATTTTGAAAACTATAGTTCAAAATAATTTTTCAAACAATTTTTACAAACATTTACACACCTTTGAAAACTATTTTGCAAACATTTTTTAAATATTATATATTTATTTTTAAAATAATTTTTCAACCATTTTTCAAAGCATTTGCAAATAGTTTTACAAAATCTTTTTTTTCACAAAGAGAAATTTTTTTTACAAGCCACAATCTTTTTACAAAGGTTGAAAATATTTTTCATGCATTTTTCAAATAGTTTTCAAAAGATTTTTCCAAATAGATTTTCAAACTACTTTCAAAATATTTTTCAAAATATTTTAACCTAATTTATTAATCAGTATATACAAAAAGAATTATGAGGAAATATCTGCATCTTTGTTATTAGTTTTTTTGAGTATTTACACAGTATTTTAGCCATATTAAAAATAATATGAAAGTACGAGTTATGGCTAAAGTATATATACAATATATACGACACCCCCTATACTTAGCTCGAACTATGTCCTCATAGTGATGAAAGAGCTGAAAAGAAAGACATAACTCGTGCTTTGTATAGAAAAGTGAAAAGAATAGTATACTACAACGATGAATACAAGAATAAAATCAATAGGAGTCGGTGATCCCCCTATACTTAGGATCAAGTAATCCTAAGTATAGAAGATTGTACACAAGGAGAAAACCGAGGAGATGGATATACATAATCTACCTCCCCTATACTTAGGGTAAAATATCCCTAAATATAGGCAACAAAACAAAGGTAAAAAGAATCAAAAGAATAATCACAAGTCTGGCACCTCCTCTATACTTAGGGTAAAGTACACCCTAAGTATAGCATAATCATAAGATAGAGTTGGGATGTTAGACAAAAGAATGTGCCATATGGACATCTGGATCTATACAACTGCGGGAGGAAGTGAAAATCATGCATGAGATGCAAATGATGTGAGTTAAAAACCACATCTCATGCAAAATGAATAGGGGCAACATCAACGATCAACGGATCATGATCTAGATATGGCTTCAGGCGCTGACCGTTAACTCGGAAGGTAGACTCAGATGACATCTCAGATATATCAATGCTGCCATTGTCGTGCACCTTCCGGACCAAGTATGGCCCCTTCCACTTGCTCTGCAACTTCCCTGGAAATAGTTTTAGCCTGGCATCAAATAACCATACTTTCTGATTCGGCTCAAACTGCTTATGGCTGATGTGAGAATCATGCCATATCTTCACTCATTCCTTATATTGTAGGCTATTCCAAAAGGTTGTATCTTTAAGTTCCTCCAGGGTTGCCAATTCTGCCTTTCTCTGATCTCCTACACTCTCTGGATCTAAAAATATCTTAGTAACAGCCCATAGTGACTTATGCTTCAGCTCAACTGGTAAGTGGCATGGCTTGCCATAAACGAGTCGGAATGGAGATGTACCCAATGGAGTTTTGAAGGATGTCTGATATGCCCACAAGACCGAGTCTAAAAGCTGTGACTAATCCTTTCGGTCTGGGTGGACTACCTTATGCAATATAGTCTTAATCTCCCTATTAGAAACCTCAGCAAGACCATTCGTCTATGGATGATAAGGAGTGGCAACTCTTATGATCTATGTTGAACTCGTTAGCAAGGGCCCTTACTTTGTCGTTGATAAAATGAGTCCCCCCGTCTGATATCAACACTCTAGGTACCCCGAATCGTGAAATGATATTTTTCCTCAAGAATTTGCAAATAGTATTAGCATCTGCGGTTCGGGCGGGGATGGCCTCAACCCAACGACTCACATAATCTACAGCCAGCAAGATATGCTCAAATCCCTGGCTCTTAGGAAATGGGCCCATGAAATCGATGCCCCATGCGTCAAAAACCTCACAGAAATGAATGGGCTGTATCGGCATCATATCTCTCTGTCCACAAGTGCTCATTTTTTGACAGTCAGTACATCTCTTCACGAATTCATCTGAATCCTTGAAGAGGATAGGCCACCAAAGGCCGGAATGAAGCACCTTCTGTGCCGTCCGTCTCCTAGAATGATGTCCTCCTGCCTTAAGTTTGTGGCAATAGGTGAGGACACTATGATGCTCTTCTTGAGGAATACACCATCTTCAGATGCTATCCCCTCCTTCACGATAAAGAGTGGAATTCTCCCAATGGTACGACTTGGCCTTTACAATAAAGGTCTCAAGTTGCTGTCTGGGCCAATCTTATGGAACTTTCTTCGTGACAAGATAGTTCACAATATCAACATACCATGGAAGTGAGGTGATTGCAAGGATCGCCTCATCTGGAAAAGTCTCTGTAATAAGTGTAATCTGATTCGAATACTCAAGGTTCTCTAGACGGGAGAGGTGATCCGCCACAACATTTTTAACTCCAGATTTATCCTTAATCTCAATATCAAATTCCTAAAGTAGAAGGATCCATATGGTCAATCTAGCTTTGGCATCTTTCTTTGCTATTAAGTATTGGATGGCAGTGTGATCAGTATAAATAGTCACTTTAGATCCAAGAATATAAGATCGAAACTTATCCAAGGCAAAGACTACAGCTAGCATCTCCTTCTCTGTGACTGTTTAATTCCATTGTGCGCCATCCATTGTTCAGCTAGCGTAGTGAATGGAAAAGGCGCTCCATCTCTCCTCTGTCCAAGCACAGCCCCTACGGCAAAATCAGAAGCATTCATCATGATCTCGAATGGGAGAGACCAATCAGGCGGCTGAAGGACAGGAGCCTCAACAACTAGATTCTTGAGAGTCTCAAATGATGCAAGACACTTATCATCTACAAGGAACTCAGTGTCTTTGGTCAACAAATCAGTGAGCGGTCGGGCAATTTTGCTGAAGTCCTGTATGAACCGCCGGTAAAAATCAACATGCCCCAGAAAAGACCATAACTGTCATATATTGAACGGTGGATTGAGCTTCTTGATGATATCCACTTTGGCTGGGTCAACCTCCATGCCCCTGTTGGAGATGATGTGGCCAATGAGCGTCCCCTGAGTCACCATAAAATGACTCTTCTCCCAAGATAAGACTAAGTTGACCTCAATGCAGCGCTGAAGTACTCGATCTAGGTAATCAAGACATGCATCAAACCTGACACCGTAGACCGAGAATTCATCCATGAAGACCTCTAAAAATTCACCAACCATGTCTGAGAAAATAGAAAGCATGCACCTTTGGAATGTAGCCGGGGCATTACATAATCCAAAGGGCATCCGTCGAAAAGCATACGTCCCAAACGGACAGATGAACGTTGTTTTCTCTTGGTCTTCGGGCACTATGGCCACTTGATTGTATCCCGAATATCCATCCAAAAAGTAGTATAAACTCTTCCCATAATCTCTCAATGATCTATGAATGGTAGCGGGAAGTAGTCCTTCTTGGTGGCCTGATTCAATCATCTGTAGTCCACATAGACCCTCCAAGAAGTGGGTACTCGGGTAGCTATCTCCTCTCCAGACTCGTTCACAACTGTGGTGATACGCATCTTCTTGGGTACCACATGCAATGGACTAACCAACTTAGAGTCAGAAGATGGGGTAGATAAAATCGACGCTCCACCACTTAGATATTTCCTTCATGACCACTTCTCGAAGATTTAGGTTCAGCCGTCGCTGGAACTCACGCGAGGGCTTGGCATCTTCTTCGAGATAAATGTGATGGGAGCACATGGCCGGACTTATCCCCTGGAGATCAGCTACACTCCATCCTATTGCCTTGCGGTTTCTTTCAAGAACCTCCATCAAATGAGATTCTTGGTTTTCAGTCAAATCTGCTGAGATAATGACTGGGAACATCTCTGGCTCACCTATAAGGAATTTATACTTCATGCTCTGTGGTAAGGTCTTCCATTCCGAGCAAGTGGGAGCTGGTAAATCCGGCTTCTGGAATGTCTGAGTGAATGCTACCAGATCTGTGTGTGAGAACTCTCGCTGCAATGGTAAATCTGACGAAGATGGCTCTGCTGGTATATATATCAATGGGTCTGGCTCACTCTCTGCCCTAGCTGTCGGCTCTATAGGCACCAGACACGGTAAATATTCATCGAACTCCTGCCAGTCAAAATCAGTGTCTGTGTCTGAGGAATCTGAATCTGAATTGCATGAGATAAAATCATCTTTGCTATCCTGATCATGATAAATAACCTCTATTGTATCATGTGACATGAGTGTGCTTTCCGAACTCTCATCTGTCATGATCTGTGAATCTTCACTGTCTGATGATGTAGCAAAAGCTCGTGATGCAGGATCTACCCAATCTGCTTCATCATCTGTAATCACAAAGTCACACTCCTGATGGATGTCTAGCTCTACATCTGTCATCTGCTCTGAGTCGGTCATCTGATCTGAGCACTTTGAATCTCTAGTTTTGGTCTCCTCGATCGTTTCTATTTGTACACTTTCACCCTCGATGTGAAAGTATACCTTCCCACTATCATGGTCGGACACCACCTTGGCTGTGGCCAAGAAAGGTCTTCATAAAATGACGGGGGCATCGATCACAGTTCAGGGATCTCCATGTCCAGTACAACAAAGTCCACGGGGAATTTCAGGCCCTGAATTGTGACGACAACGTCCTTAAGCAACCCCTTCGGCCTCTTAATAGATCTATCAGCAAACTGAAGGATCATCCTGCTCTGTCTAAGAGGGCCAAACTCGAATCGATCGAGTAAGGCAACCGGAAGGAAGTTAATCGAAGAACCGCTGTCCAATAGAGTACGATCGAACTGCTGCTCATGAATGTGGCATCTGACATATGGAGCTCCTGCATCAGGTCTCTTGGCTGTCAATTTGTTCTGTATAGCGAAGCAAGTGGCACGTGTAAGCACATGGATTTCTGCATTACAATTCATTTTCTTCCTATGTACAGTGGTCTTCTCTCTCAAGTGCTTCTGGAAGAGAGGGATATGCTCTAGTGCCTCTTGTAGAGTCAGCTGGATGTGGAATCTGTCTATGATCTGCTGGCTGAACTCTAACTGCTGTGATTTTTTTGGATTTTCTGTTTTCTTCCCTTGCCCTAAGCGGAGTGCTTGAGGGAAGGGGATAGTTGGACCCTCCTCAGATGGAGGGTCAGGAAGAGGTTCCTGTTGCTGAGAAGGACTGGAGCCCATACAAGAGTGATCATGCAACACATATGGACTCGGAGTAGATGAAGAAACCTTTCCTTTATTCATTTTTTGTTATTTTTGATAATGTCCAGAGATACAGGAATATAAGGAAACACAACTGGACTAGAAATGGTGGCCTCAGCACCACCCACGACATCTGTCTTTGCGGCATCAGCGCCACACTCTGGCTCAGAATCACATCTAATAGTGGCATCAGTACCACCAACTGCGTCTGGAGAAATGACGACCTTTTTGCTAATATTGAAAATCCATAAGTGATATTTTCCCAAAAGATTTTTATTTTAAAATCCAATCCCTAGGGTTTTTCTTGATCCTTCGTTCTTTCTCACAACAGGGGAGGGGCCAAGGCAGCCGCCACCCCTTCTTCTTCCAATGGCAGCAAGGGCGGACTGAGCGCGGAGAGGGGCTCGCAGGCTATGCGGCACCGGCAACGGTGGCCTGCGCGCATGGAGGGGACTGGAGTGGCGGCGCCGCAGTGGAAGCGAATAGGAGGGGGTCGTGCCTGGAGGGAAGATGGAGGCACGGGCTCGCGCCGCCAGACGGGGGTGCGCTTGCGCGGAGGAGGAGGTTTGGCGAAGCCACGCAGGGGTTCTGGACGGAGGGCCTGCGCGGGCTGACGCAGGGTCGTGCCGGCAGCGACCTCTACGGAGGGAGGGGCCTACAACAGCACCATCAAGAGTTGCGGGCGACGACTAGAGGGGCGCACGGGGCGGCGCTGCCGCCTGTGCGAAGGAGCACACTGTGAATTTTTTTATTTTTTTTATTTTTTCTTCTATTGTAATCAGGAATATAAACAAAGAGTAGAAAAAGGTTTTTTTATGTTTTTTATGTTTTTATTTTAATTTCCTGCAAAACTGATGTTAGAAAAGAAACAAAAATAATTTTTTGTGTTTCCCTGTAAAACAAATGTTAGATAAAAAGAGATAAACAATTTTTTATTATTTATTTATAAACAAAAATAGATTTGTGAATGGATGGATTTTGTGAGATAGAAGATAAATCCGAAGATCCGGCCATCATGCGTGGTCGGATATGATGGGTTGCGTGAGGTAGAAATGAAATGGAGGGATTGAGAGATGAGATGGAAAATCGATGTCGGGTGAAAAATTTGTGGTGAATTTTTTTGAGGTTTTTGGATCTAAAAACTAATTAAATGGGATCAAAAATATTAGTCCTACAATTTTCTAAGAGAAAACCGACAAGACATGAAATATGGATCTCACCTTAGATTTGGACACGCCGTGATGGCCTCGACGACGACTGAATCGCTGTCACCGATCGGATCGGGGGGGTGGGCACCCTTCTGCAACGAGTGGCTCTCGGAGATCGGGCTGCTCTCTCTAAAGATTGATCAAGGAGTGATTGAGGAGGAGGAGCCCATTAAAAAGAGACAAAAATAAAAAATGGAAGATATTCATACATAAGGAAAGTGTTTAGTGGTTAATTAATAAAATAAATAAATAAAATAAATAAATAATTGATTAAAAATGAATTTCGGAATTAATTAAAATAAATAAATTAAATAATTTCCAAAAATCAATTTAGCCACCACAATGGTGGTCATTAAAAGTATGAAATAAAACCCTATATACATGGTAAGTATATAAAATCAATTAATTCACATAAATCCAGTAAATCAAATAATTAAATATGAATTTCGGAATTAAATTAAATAAATCAATTAATGTGGATTTAAGCAAACATACAGATTTCGTTGGGGCGTTCCCTACTTGCGACGCGTTGCATCGCCCGAATGCAATGAAAAATTGGCACGGGCCGCTACATCGCAGCCTGGATGTAGTTCAAAATTTGCAAGGGTTCTCGCATGAGGAACACATGCGGGTAAATAATCTAGTTCCGCTGCATCACCGCCCGGATGCAGTCCAAAATTTACAAGGGTTCTCGCATAGTGGACACATGCGAGTAAAGAAGTTAGTCCAAAAGAGATTGCAAAGGAAGTTACGGATTGGTAGTTGGAATATCGGTACTTTAACTGGAAAATTGATGGAGATAGTGGATACAATGGAAAGAATGAAGATTCATATATTATGTCTTCAAGAGACTAAATGGGTTGGAGAGAAAGCAAGGAAGATCGAGAAGACATGCTTTAAACTTTGGTATTCAGGTAAAGATAAGGGCAGAAACGGTGTTGGAGTGGTTGTTCATAAAGATTTGAAGGATTGTGTGGTTGAGGTGCAAAGATTTGGGGATCGGATTATTTTGCTAAAGTTGGTGCTTGAAGAAGAAATTCTGAATATCATCTCAGTTTATGCACCGCAAATTGGTTTAGATGAAAGGACTAAACAAGCTTTTTGGGAGGATCTGGATAAGATTTTACAAGTAATCCCACAAAGAGAGATGGTTTGCATAGGTGGAGATCTTAATGGATATGTGGGAAAAGATGTTTCAGGGTATGCAAGTGTGCATGGAGGACATGGTTTTGGGGATAGAAACGAAGAGGGAAAAGTCATTCTGGATTTTGTAACTGCATATGATCTTTTCATAGTAAACACTCTTTTCAAGAAGAGGGAGGAGCATTTAATTACTTATAAGAGTGGCACAACTAGAACACAGATCGATTACTTTGCGTTGAGGAGAAGAGATCGGTTGTGTTGCAAAGATTGCAAAGTAATCCCTGGAGAGAGTTTGACAACCCAACATCGCTTGTTAGTCTTGGATTTACAAATAAAAGGGCTGGTGAAGAAAAGGAAGGTTCCTAAGATCTCTAGAACTAGGTGGTGGAATCTTCCGCTGAAGCAATCAAGCTTCAGGGAGAAGGTTTTAGAAGACTTATCTTAGGATTGTAGCGGTAGTGCAAACGAGATGTGGGAGGCAGTAGCATCTTGTATCCGAAAGGTAGCCAAAGAGATGCTAGGCGAGTCAAAAAGAGGAGCTCCGAGTCAAAAGGAGGCTTGGTGGTGGAGTGAAGGGGTGCAGGTGAAGCTAAAAATTAAAAGAGCTTTCTTTAAAGCTATGTCTAAGGATTGAACAGAGGAAACTGTCACAGACTATAAAATAGTGAAGAAGGAAGCGAAGAAGGCTGTAAGCGAAGCTAAGTCAAAAGCTTATGAGGTTTTGTATAAAAATCTCAACTCTAAGGAGGGCCAGAAGGATATATTCAGGTTGGCCAAAGCAAGACAAAGAAAGATCAAAGACCTTTCTCAAGTGAGATGCATTAAGGACGAGGAAGGTCACGTGCTTGTTCATCAGAAGGATATAGAGACTAGATGGGAGCAATACTTCCATAAACTTTTCATTGGAGAAGGAAATAGAGAGATCACTTTGGGTGATCTAGCTAGTAGTGAAAGTTACTTGAATCATGCATGCTATAGATGAATACAAAGAAAAGAAGTAGAGGAGGCTTTGAAGGTTATGAGACCTGGGAAAGGTGTTGGACCGGATGACATCCCTGTAGAAGTTTGGAAAGTTTTAGGTGAGCGTGGTTTGACTTGGCTTACGAATCTATTCAATGTTATTTAGCGAAGCAAGAAAATGCCTGAAGATTGGAGGAGGAGTATCGTGGTGCCTCTTTATAAGAACAAAGGAGACATTCAAAATTGTTCAGATTACAGAGGTATCAAGCTGATGAGTCACACTATGAAAATTTGGGAACGTGTGATCGAAAGAAGGTTGAGGCAAGTTTCCCAAATAAAAGAAAATCAATTCGGATTCATGCCAGGTCGCTCAACTATTGAAGCCATCCATTTGCTGAGGAGAACAATGGAGATTTATAGAGCTAAAAGGAAGAATCTCCATATGATCTTTATTGATTTGGAGAAGGCTTATGATTCCGTCCCACGAGAGATACTGTGGAGAGTTTTGGAGAAGAGACAAGTACCTGTCCTATACATTAATCTCATAAAGGATATGTATGATAGGGCTTTATCTTGTGTAAAGACCCCGACGGGGAGGACTGACTATTTTGATATCAACATTGGTTTACATCAAGGTTCAGCTTTGAGTCCATTTCTTTTTACTTTGATTATGGACGAGTTGACAAGTCACATTCAGGATGAGTTACCTTGGTGTATGTTATTTGCTGATGATATTGTGTTGATTGACGAGACTATAGATGGAGTAAATGAGAATCTTGAGGTTTGGAGACATGCATTGGAGACTAAAGGTTTTCGTATAAGTAGGGCTAAGACGGAATATATGGAATGCACCTTTGATGGAAGCAATGGTGAAGGAATCGAGGTGAAGATTGGTGACGATAACATCCAGAAGAGAGATTCTTTTAGATATCTGGGATCTATTTTGCAACATGATGGAGAAATTGATGGAGATGTTACTAATAGAATAAATGCAGGCTGGCTAAAGTGGAGAGGAGCCTCCACTGTTCTCTGTGATAAGAAAATGCCTTTAAAAATTAAAGGAAAGATTTACAAAGCAGCTGTGAGACCTGCTATGCTTTATGGTTCTGAATGTTAGCCTGTGAACCATAGACATGTGCAGAGAATGGCTGTAGCAGAAATGAAAATGCTAAGATGGATGTGTGGACATACACGTAAAGATCGGATTCGGAATGATGCAATCAGAAAGAAAGTTGGTGTAGCTCCGATCGAGGATAAGATGTGAGAAAACCACTTAAGATGGTTTGGTCATTTGCAAAGAAGGTCAACTGATGCACCGGTTAGGAGATGCGAGTGTTGGGATGTTGAGCCGGCTAAGAGAGGGCGAGGACGGCCCAAGAAGTGTTGGAAAGAGACTATACGAAGGGATCTTAGTTTGCTGGATATAAGTCCGAGATTGACCCAAGATAGATCTGAATGGAGGCGAAGAATCCATGTAGCCGACCCTTAATTGTGGGAAAAGGCTTTGTTGTTGTTGTTGTAATGTGAGATAATTAAATTTTTGGTGATTTTTATTTAAGGAAGTTAGTTGTATACATATTATACACATATAATACAATATACATAAGTATAAATAAGAAAATAATTTTTGTAAAATATTTTTTATTTTTTATTTTTTAATTTTATTTTTAATAAAAATAATATTTACAATTATATAAATTACGTATAAAAAAATATGAATAAAATATATACAACAAATATACGGGAAAACTGCACAAAACGCCCCAGAAAATCGACTTTTTAACCGTAACTCCAAAAATTATGAAACCAGGGCCATTTGAAAGATAATTTAATTTATAGTATAATGTAAGCGAGTTTGGTTCGGTTTGAGCTTGTATGGAGACGGCATTGATGTGTCAATTATTGCTTTGCGGCTTTTTTTGGGTGTCATTATTTACAATATATACATTATTTTATTTTACACTTATTTTTTTTATTTACAACACAATTTTATTTACAACTTTTATTTACAAAAATAATTAATTTGAAGTCAAATTATGTACAAATAAAATAATGTATGTTTTGTACAAATATATATGAAAAATATTTACAAAATATTTTTGGATTTTGGACAGAAGACCCTATCTCCTCCTACTTTATTCCAGGTCGATCAGGTCAAGTCTTGACCTTCTCTCGGGGTTCGGATCAGTCTGTATTTATTGCATAAATACATCCTTTCTTTTCTTTTCTTTTTCTTTTCTTCTTTATTCTTTTATTTATGTACAAAAGTGTTAAAATGCAATTTTAACAAATACATGTAAAATGGTAATTTTATGCAATTAATGGGTATTTACAGGTATTTAACTAAGGAAAAGCGGCTAAAATAAAAGAATAAAGGTGATGAATCATGGATTCATCATCCAACAAACTTCGAGGGTTAAGATTACAGATAATAACACGATTAAGAGATCAAAATCATGCAAGAATAAATCTTAGGGATTATATTAAGCGAAGGAATACAGGAAAAATGATACCTCAGTAGCCGGAGCCACGAAGTACAAACCTCGACGGCCGAGGTTGGCCGGAGATGATGGAACGTCCCTAATACGACTCCTTCGATCAGTCCAAGAGAATGGCGAGGTCGCTGTCACCTCCATCGGACATTTGCGCGCAAGAAGGGGGAGAAAGAGCGATCAAAAGAGGTTCAAAATTCAAAAGGTCGATGGAGGGTATGTGTACATGCTGAACGAAGTGGCTCAAAGATCGATGGGCAATGGGAGATGCATTGATCCAAATATGAGGTTACGCTTGGGCGTGAATCATCGATATACGAGGATGAAAAGTCGTGAAGATCTCGATCCAAAAAGACGTAAGGAGCGAGCTCCAAAAAATTTAGAAGAAGACCTAGGCGCTAGGTTCTGACAACTGCAGGAAGCGGGTTAGAGAGTTGACCAGAGTTAACTCTCTGCGTTACCTGGTTGGCCCACGTGGACCAACCGGGAAAAACCCTCCTACAAAGTTTATTTATTTGAAGTATAAAAAGTGGAAAATAAAATAGGTCCCAAAAATGAATAAATAAAAGGAGTATTTTACTGTATTTTAGACCCTTATCTCCCCTACTTTATTCCTTGTCGACCTAGTCATCAAGATGCCTATGTTTCGGGATTTAGGGTCATAAAATATCTTCGATATTTTATTCCTTTTCTTTTCTTTATTCTATAATTTTGACATTAAAAATAGTATTTTATACACATTTTATATAACAATGCATGGATGTTAATTTATGCAAATTAGAGGTATTTACATGCATTTACTAGGGTTTTAATAAAGATGATGAAATGGAGATTCATCACATGCCTCAGTCTCGATCAAAGCTTATTGAGAAATATATTGCACATCTACTTGGCCTTATCGAGCTGCTCTTTAGCAGGGGTTCCCTTGATTGCTCGAGACTATATGTTGGGCATGGACGGATAGTCTGTTGTCAGTGAAAAAGGCATAAAAGGTTCTTAATTTATATCTCGTTCTGTCTTAATCCAAGATAGCTTTTCCTACCTTAGGACATAATGGACTTGGAGGATCCCATGATGGGTCAAGGTTTTCATGTGACTACAAAGTAGAGTGCGGTTCTTAATTTACATAATGGACTTGGAGGATCCCACATGGTGGGTCAGACTATTCATCAGTCTCAACGACTCATGGTAGTGTAGCACAAAAGGTGTAGAGGATATTGATCATCATTTTCTTCCTTCTCAACATCGAGAGAAATTTGGGTGGAGATTGATTTTGTGGGTGGGGGCTCTATGCCGAGTTTTCAGTCGTTATGGGATTTAGTTGGGACTTCAGGCAACAAGCATGCTTTAGTGAATGCCCAAGATGCATCAACCTATGGGGTAAGCTGGCTTGCAAGGAATGTCTATGTTTTCGAGGAGGGATTTTATGTTGAGAATGTTCTTCACCACGTCGAAGTCCTTTGATATTCCAGATCTTTATAATTTCATACCTATCCTATGAATATAAAGTTTTTGAGTGCTCACCTTTATAGCTTTTGACCCATTTTTTTAAAGATATATATATAGATAGAGAGAGAGAGAGAAAAAGGAGTATGCACCTTGGTGCATGTAATTTTACATGCACCAGGGCTTATATCTCCCACATTTTTTTTATTTTTTTTGAGAAAAATATCACCATATTTATTCATCTATATATCCCTCCAACATATCATTCGAATTTCGTCAGAAACAGAGACTCCTATGCCCTCCATCTAGAACAGATAATTTTAACGGTCTTAGAATTGCTGTAATCGACCTGTTATAGATGGAGGGTATATGAGTCTCTGTTTTTGATGAAATTCGAATGGTATATTTGAGGGATATATAGATGAATATACACGGTGATATTTTCCCAAAAAAATATAAAATGTGGGAGATATAAGCCCCGATGCATGTAAATTTACATGCACCAGGGTGCATACTCCCCATCCTATATATATATATACACTATATATATATATATATATATATATATTGAACATTACTGGATTTAGCTTTTGCTATCTAGGAATAATTATTTTAAGATCGACAATTGTTCCTCTTTGATATGTAGTATAGATTGTATTTTTCTACTATCAGGATTTCCTAAAGGCATTCAATTCATCATATAATATACAATTATAAGATTTAACTTAAATATAACGAGGATGAGTATAGAGGCTTTTACTCAAAATTATAATTTCGTTTATATAGTTTATTTTAACAAGTATTTAATGATCATCTCTCTCTTTTCCCCAAAGAGCAATTACAAAACGGCGATGAGTAATAATGGAAGCATCAGAAACGGGATTTGACCGAAATCGTACTAAGTTGTTGATTATGACTTATGAGCCATCTATATCCGTTCTTCGAGTGCATCGATAAGCTTTTATACTTTCTGAGGTGCTGTCGATTTCAGAAGGATTAATGAAGCATTTCAACTCAATGGCCTCGGCCGAACCGGAGGTTTAATTTTCTCACGGGGGTGTTTGGTTCGGAAATAAATATGAATAATGATGGAAAATAAGTTGAAATAAGCATCATTTTTGTTCGATTTGAAGGATAAGAATAAAGGAAATTAGATGGAAAAAAGATATGTAAGTGACATTCTCCGTTGGGTTGGCACATGAGAGATAAGGAATAAGAGTTTTAAGTTAGTGGATAAGAATGAATAAGGGAAAGAGAAGAAGGGAAAATGAAGTAGATAATAAGGAATATGGAAAGATGAGAATAAAAAAGTGCATAAGGAGAGATAAGAGAAGAAATGAACAAAGATTTATTCCAATCCCTGTTTCTGTATCAAACAAGGCTTTCAAATTCTAAGAAACATCTAGTATATTGCGACGTGGTATATTTCCATCCATATGGGATATATAAATATTAATGTCCATCTTTGTTGGTGTGTGAAATGACGATACATATTTTCACTTGCGTTAACAAACTAATACAACAAAATGACCTAATATTTTGAAATTTAGTTTCTATATCATCCGTAGATAAATATATATCAATGATCAATATATATCAATGATCAATTTTATTCGTTGCTAGGTGATTTTTAATTTGAATTACACGTCAAATGATACATTCATGGTGCTATTTCACTAGCGATGTTTAATTTACATTAAAAAAGATTGATCTAAGGCAACGAATAATATAATATTCGTTGTTGTATCTTCGTAGTTAAATATATAACAACGGTTATTATTCGACGCTTACCTCTTCAAATTCGCAATGAATAATGATATTTGTTGTTGTATTCCTCATAACGACTCATAACAACGGCTATTCATTGATTTTTCTCTAATTGATGCTAAATTTAGCAACGATTAGTATGGATTTAAAGAATAGGTCAACGGAAAAATCATTATTACGTGAACCTTTAACAACGAATATGACATTTGTTGTTAATTATAAGTATAAAAGATGATCTAGGAATGAATAACATATATTGTTATATCTTTAACATCGAAAAATATACCAACAAATATTCAAATTATTCATTATCTTACGTCCAATTTCATGTAGTGTTAGCAACGATTAATGCAAATTTTGATAATAAATTTGATTAATAATAATTGTTATATTAACCAATGCGAGTGGACAAATCATTTTGTAGAAAATTATATTCATCATCATATATTTAAGAAAATATGATATACATTTATGGGTTTATATTTAGGGAAAAATGGCTGCCATCTGGTGGAGCTAACTTGGCTCCCCCGCCATATTTGTCCTATTTTTTTTATTTTTTTTTTGAAAAATGAATCCATGAAAACTCATCACTATATCTATATATTATGTTATTCAAGTTTTATACGAAATAGAGATTTCTACGACCTCCATCTAGACAGACATTTTTAACGATCACAGAATTGTTGAAATCGACCACGTCTAGATGGAGGCAGTAGGAGTATATATTTCATACGAAATTTGAGTGTCATAATATAGAGATATAGTTATGAAAATCCACGAAAGTAATTTTCAAAAAAATAAAAATGAAAAAAAAGGACGGAAGGAGCCAAGTTAGTTCCCCCAAGGTGCAACTCCATTTTACCCTTATATATGTGGGTAAAACAGGGTTGCTCCCCCGCTCCATTTTTTCCCATTTAATTATTTTTTTGAAAAATACATCTATTGATTTTCATCACTATATCCATATATTATATCATCCAGTCTTTGTGCAAAACATATACTCTTATAACATCCATCTAGACAATTATTTTTTAACGGTTGCAGAATTAATGCAATTGACACCATCTGGATGGAGGAAGTAAGAGTCACTATTTCACATGAAATTTGAATTAAATAATATAAGAATATAGTAATGAGTTTCCATATATTTATTTTAAAAAATAAAAAGTAAAAAATGAGCCGAGGGGGGTTAGCTCCCCTTGGGGTCGCCCCATTTCACCTTATATGTATATATATATATGTGGGTAAAATGGAGCTGCCCTTTAGGGGGGGGGGGGGCTAACTTAGCTCCCTCGCTTAGTTTTTCTCATTTTTATTTTTTGAAAAATACTTATGTGGTTTTTCATAACTATATCACTATATCATGTCATTCAAATTTCGTGCGAAATAGAGACTCTTACAACCTCTATCCGGACGGGGTCGATTTCAACTATTCTGCGACCAGTAGATGAAGGTTGTAAGAGTGTCTGTTTCATACGTAACTTGAATGAGATAATATATCATGATGAAATTCCACAGATTCATTTTCAAAAAAAAATAAAAAACTGAGAAAATGAGGGCAGAGGGAGCCAAGTTAGCTCCTTCTAGGGGACATGCCCATTTTCCCCTATGTGTGTGCGGTGGGGGTGGGGTGGGGGGGAGGGGGTGGGGGGAGGTGGGAGTTGGGAGCTTACACCTATGGGTATAGGTAACAACTATGTACATCCGTTTTTTCCCCACTATTTTTTGATTTTTTTCAAGAAAACTTAGAGGGATTTACTTAATATATTAAGAGAAATATGTTTTTCAGGTTTCATACAAAACAAACAACACCTAACACGTTTATCTAGAAGGGATCAATTTCAAAAATTCTAAGATCGTTAAAATTTAATAGCCTTGATGGGGATGATAGAAGTTCCGAATTGAGTTGAATTTGGAATGACACCATAATGAGATGATCTAGTTCCTCTAAGTTTCCTTAAACAATAAAAACATGAAAAAAGAATCTGTAGGTAATTACTACACCCTCAACATAAATCCATTTTATTAAAAAAAGATGATTTTATATCCCTTTTTTCTCGCACGTAAGAACATAGCACTCATCTCATATTTCATACGAAATTATGATATCAGGATCCGTGTAGAGAGCTATAACAAAAAAACTTCTTATATTCATGTTTGGGATTTTTACTCCAGGACCCCTATAAGATTCGTCAATTATGCAACATCCAATGTATCCTTCGTATTTACCCCCACAATCCTCACAAACTTACTTTCTCTTACATCACGAACCCTCGCAAGAGATAATCATGAATATCGTGATATATGGGTTCTTTAACGAAGCTGTGATCATGCGGAAAGTGTCTTTCTATAGACTTGTTATCTGTTCTCCGTGGAAAAGATCAACATCTAGAACTGTTATTTTTCTTCGAAGTTCTGCATGGCGGCGCTGCTTGGCTGTGCTAGGGTTTCGACTTGGACAAAGATTTCCGTTGTGGGATGGCGGTTTCTGAGGGGGAAATTGAATTTTCAAACGATTCTTTTCCTTTTTTAGATGCCGTCAAGTATGGGAAGAAATCTGATCTTAAAAAAAGAGGTGACGTGGTCAAACCTTCTCTGGCGGTATTTTTGGAAAGGGTGAACTCACCTCCTATTCTTGAATCTATTCCTATTAGAGAAGGAAATTTTGAAGATGGTGAATATACCCTTGGAGTTTCAGGCGAAGAAGTCGCGTTGTTGCAAAAGCCTTTTCTATCCAGTCTGGTTGCGCGATTCCAGAATTCAAGAGCAGACTTAGTGGTGTTTTTAAATTTCCTTAAGAAGAAATTGGAACCTAAAGGAGAAATTTATGTCGGCGCCCTTGATGCTAAACATATTTTGATAAGGTTCCAGAACAATGAAGACTTTGTTTTGGCTTATGCTTCGGGGAACTTCAACTTCCAGAATGAATGGGTCTTTATTTTCAGGTGGTCCCCTTTCTTCAGACCGTATCTCACTACATCCCAGGTTGCTGTTTGGGTTGGTTTGCCATGCCTAAACATTCATCTTCAAAACTCGGGTTTCTTAAAATCAATCGCTGGGGTGATTGGTAGATTTATTTGCATGGACAAGGCAGTCAAAGAGTTCTTAAGACCGAGCTATGTACGTATGTTTGTGGAGATTGATTTGACCAAGCCCATGGTAAATTCAATTTGGATTCAGAATGATGCACAAAAGTTCAAACAGAAAATCGTCTATGAGAAGCTGCCTAAATTCTGCTCTTCTTGTTTTGTGATTGGACATGACATTGAAGAGTGCGGGTTTAGGAAGAAAACAAAGGAGAAAGAAGCGCATATATGGAAGGCTACAGGAAACACTCTTCTGCTTTAAGAAATCCATCCTCCTCCACACATGAAGCCACCTCCTCAAGAGAACAAGGAGAAGATGCATGCCCTCTCCACACATCAACTTGGGGTGGATCAACCTGCTCCTTCTTCACAGCAACAGTCACTCCAAAGGTTTCCTCAGCAGCAACATCAAGAGAATTCTGATTTTCACTACTTGCAGCAGAAACAGACCCAAGAGATCAGTGATGCGCAATCAACTCACTTCAAACAACAAGAAGAAGCTCTAGTAACTACTCAAGAGATCAATCATGCGCAAAAGAAGGGTAAAAGCATATTGATAGAAGGATTAGAACCCCCAGCAATGAGCATTAGGAATAATGGTGCATTGATCATAAGGTATGAACAAGAGAAAAGACTTAGTAGGGAAGTTGCAGCTCCATACTCGGATAAACCTCTCTTTTTCTGTCCAATGGAGAAAAAAGGGGATGATGGTTGGATAAAGGTCTCTTCTAAAAAAAAAGGAAAGCGAACTGCAGAGCTGAAAAAAAAGAATAGAACTTCTTAGACTCAATCAATTTAAAAAAAAGGATTCTTGAATACAACTCCGCACCCTAAACCTATTCAGGTTGAATTACCTACAATGGATTTGATTGTTGAGGAAAGCTCTAATGCTGGTGGTTTGTTAAACCCAGCCCCTAGCAAGCCTACCCAAGTGATTCAGCCAACTTATATGGATGTTGATGATGGTTCGAATGATGGGGGAATCCTCACCTCGTCACCAGAAGTAAATGAAGGAATATGCAGTCCTGAACAACATCTCTTTGATGACTATATAAAAGAAGGTTTCACTCGGGTCAAAAAGCCTTCAAAAAGAGAGAAATACTCAGGATTGAAGACAAGCAGATATGGATTCGTCTCTCATGTTCCTTTTAAGATCAAGAAACATGATAAGGCTATTTGTCCTAGTGGATCTGCTCCATTGCAGGTCACTTTATTGTCCCCTTCCTGGCAGAAGATCAAAGAAAGAGACAAGAGCTTTTGTTCTGCACCTCACATTTTGCTTGTGCCAACTTACTCTGAACGGGAAGATCCCACTGAACCATCACTATGGTTATTCCCGCAATCCAAAGAGGGAATCCCTGCTTGTAACTTGAATACAGAAGTCTGGTCAGACCACTCTATACAGAATTTTGTTTCTGGAGAGATTGTTGAAGGTGGACACTCTAAAAAAGAAGACAATGAAGTTGAAGACTCTTTACCCGAGCCGGAGGAGGATGATACCTATAGTGACAGCTATATGCTAAGCATTCATCATAAATGGACACCACCTCAGAGAAGATCTCCAAAACTAAGGAAGGCTAAAGAGAAAGCTTTACGAAGATTCAAAGGTAGCTGGAGTGATGCTTGAAGGCCATATTGGCCATTTTTATTTTAGTTTGTAGTATCTGTAGAAGCTACATGCTTCAGTTGCTTTTTCTTGTACTTTCTTTCTGTTTTCAATAAAAGGGGATACCCGGACCCTAGATTACCGGGCTTTTGATTAAAAAAAGTTCCAAGATGTTGGATAAATACGAAGAATACATGAGTTGTTGCATGATTGACAAAGTTTATAAAGATCCTGGTGTAAATATCCACTACAAGGAAAACAAGTTGTGGCCACAGAATTATATCCACGGATGTAGAGCTTGTGACTATGGAATTGAGCTCTGGTCACGACACTTCGTGGCATGTAGCCGTAGCTACAAGTCTCGTCGCTAGAGTTCTCTAACCACGAATATACTGTGGCCACTACAAGTGACCCCAGAACTTGTCGTGGCCACAACTCTTGTATGAAAACTTTGACCACAGATTGTAGCTACGAGAAATTAGTGGCCACGGATTATCGTGGCCACAAGTTTCCGTAGCCGCATTCCGTGGCCACAACTCATTTTTCTTGTAGTGATCCCATTATAATATTTGATTGAAAAATCTTATTCAACACTCCAAAATATTGCTTAGATAAATATATATGTTATTACAACCGGTCCTGTAACACAGAGGAACCGGTGGATCACCCTCAAGATGCACATCACACTCCCTCCGAGGGCCGTCCGATGGTGATCGGACGACTTTCCTACATTACAGCACCTGCTGTAAGATCTGCCTCCTAGATAATATACATAAAAGGCATTTCCCCTTGAAAAGACAGCTCAATGTTTTTGGGAAAGCCAGTCTTTTTTGACTGAATTTGAAGCTTCTTATACATTAATTGCACATAATATATTTCGCACTTCTCGTATCTGTAACACCCCATTTCCTCTCGTTGTGTAAAAGATCAGGTCGATCGCGCTCCCAAGATGATGGAGTGGGGATCGGACGACATACTGGGGGTCGTGGTGCCGGTGATAGCGTACTGGTTATACTCAGGGATGTACGTGGTGCTGGGCAGCCTCCAGTGCATGGAGGAGAGGAGGCTGCACCCCAAGGGCGCAGAGGACGAGAAGAACATCGTCGGCAGGCTGGAGGTCGTGAGGGGGGTGTTGGTTCAGCAGGCGTGCCAAGCCGCCGCCGTCCTCCTCACCTACTCCGTACGCCGTCCTCCATTTGTTAATGTTAGTATTCATCTCATGCACCACTGGTGTTATTATAACGTACATGTATATTATTGCATGCAGCTGACGAGCGACGACAAGGGAGCGCCGAGAAGGCCCCGATCATGGGCGGTGACGTGCATCCAGATCTTCGTGGGGATGGCGGTACTGGACTCGTGGGAGTACATGATGCACCGGACGTACCACACCTTCCCCTTCCTGTACCGCCACATCCACGCCACCCACCACGCCCTCGTCGTCCCCTACGCCTACGGAGCCCTCTACAACACCCCCTGGGAGGGCCTCATCTCCGAGACCCTCGGCGGCGCCATCGCCTTCCTCGTTTCCGGCATGACCCCCCGCACCTCTGTCTTCTTCTTCACTCTCGCCACCATCAAGACCGTCGACGACCACTGCGGCATGTGGCTGCCCTCCGTCAACCCCTTCCACCTGCTCTTCGAGAACAACGCCGCATGCCACGACGTCCACCACCAACTCTACGGCAGCAAGTACAACTTCTCCGCACCCTTCTTCGTCGCGTGGGATAAGATCTTGGGCACTTACATGCCCTACGAGGTCGTCCCAGGGGATGCCGGAGGCCTCCAGGTCAGACCCAAGCTCAAGCCCAAACTTAAGGATTAATGATCATGTGTTTATATATGTATACCGCAAAAACAGCAATAAACGTCGAAATAGGCAGAAATAAACGTCCGGAATGACCTTTTGGACCTGTATATGCGTCGTTAAATTGTGTCGATTCATGCGCGTCTTAGTTAGATAACAATCGACTTATAATTTGCTGCGTCGACTCTAATCACATCACGGATCAAACACCGACTATATTATCTGAACTCGACGTGTAAATGTCGATCTGGCAACTTAATTAGATGTATACACGCCGATTATTCCACTCTAGATTGACTGCCAATTGCGAGATATTTCCTTGGGGGGATTTCGATGGAAAATTATTCACATTATGGGTAAATGCATTAAAAATATTTCTCAAAAGAGAGTTAACCGGCAAATGGTTTGTCTTTGCTCACCTGGCAAGGCCCGCGGAAAGCCGTCTACCGTATGCCGCAGATGGTTTGTTGGGAAGAGGATCCTCTGTAGAGGGTATTGCAGCAGAGGTGCGGTAACCCGAAATTTTTTTTTTTGTGATTTAGATTCTAAAATCCAACCTTATAGATTGAATCTTAGGATAATGCTCTATATATCCACAAAATTTCGCTTAAATCCGACATTATTTGCTATTTTATCTTAATGGTCAAACAATCGGTCAAGATCTAAGCAACTTGAACTCCATTTAAAAAAAGATCTGAATCTTGAACTATTACGATAAAATAGCAAATAATGTCGTATTTAAGCGAAAGTTGGAGGATATGTAGAGCATTAACCTAAGATTCAATCTATAAGGTTGGATTTCAGAATCTAAATCACAAAAAAATTTTATTCGAGTTTACAACACCTCTGCTGCAATACCCTCTATAGCAGAAGATCCTCTCCTGGTTTGTTGTGGGTCTGTTAAGCGACTCCAACGCTATGTTCATGGTTCACACCCTTCTCATAAACGGTGAGGAAAGCCTCGTAAGGCAGGATGTGTGCGATTTGGCTACTACTTAAATGACAAGAAAAACAACTATAAAAAAGTGACCAGAAAAGTCTCAAACGAATTTTTTAAACAATTACTAAAATAATTATAATTAATTAAATAGGTAGGATGTTAGGGAAATTTAGAAAATAGCTATCAATTGGCGTCCGAGGTGCCGATTTGGGGAGCCAGCACAAATCGGCACCGCGAGTGCTGATTTGCAATGTGGTCTCCAAATCGACACTTGAGGTGCTGATTTGGAATAGGTCCCTTCGGATGATTTTGCATATTATCCCCCCCCCCCCCATTTTAGTTATAGACTCCCCTTCTATTGTAAATAACTCCATAATACTTATACAAGTAATGCGTATATAATTTCTATAATAAAATTCTATAATTGTTGTATATTTATTTTTATAAAAATCTGATTATTATTTTTTAAAATAAGTGTAGAATATATTTTACCCGTCATCTCATTAAAATAGGTGTACACATTTATAATTTATGTATTTTACAATGTAAATAAAAAATAAAAACTAAATATCAAGTTATAAGACTGAATTACATTTATTATATTAACAATCTTATTATACAAGAATGATGTAATATTCTATATCAAATTTCAGTATTTATTTATGATGTAAGTTTAGAATATCTCTTATTCGGCATCTCATAAAGATCATAATAAATATAAAATGAATATAAAGACATTGACAATGACATACATAAGCGCAACATTGCACATTATAACATCGATCATTTTGGAAAAATGCAACTATTGTATTAAAATCATAGAAATATAATATTTTTTCAAGAAATTATATAAAATACTTTACAATATTCTTTGGTTTCCATATCTTTAAAAATCCTTTCAGTCCTCTCCTCCTCTGGCATTTCCTTTGCCACTATCTCTTGTTCTCTTATGGCTCTCTTCATGTATTGTCTTCTTCTCCTTTTTCTACTTGATGTTTCGTTCCAATGCCTTGTTATGTGCGTAGGAGGCTGCAATATAGCTTATGACTTCCGTGGAGGTTCAACTAGTTGAGTATCTTGATCTCTCGTGCTCCTTATGCTTGCTGACTATCAGGGTGACTCTGATGGAAAAGACTCACTGATCCTTACTCCTAGTGAGAGTCTTCGAGACGGCTCTGGAGGCTATTATGGCATTATCATGGGAATATCAAAGAACTGTCTCTCAAGTCAGTCGTCTCAACTTAGCAAACATTGGCAAATAATTTGGCTTGAGGAGCTTTTAAATTGTATGAAGTATGTGGTGTGAGCTGAGAGGACCTAGAGTCAAATTGGTTTGAAGGACTAAGAAATGATGATCCTTTAAACTATGACTCGAAGCTTCTACATATCCTATGAGAATGAAGTAATTACATTGTATTAAATATTGTAGAAGATAAACATATTTTTATGAAAAGAGTCATTCAATTAAATAAGTTATTTAAACATAAAGGTCCAAATCCGACTTCAGCATAATGCGACCTTGTTGTGCTATATTCTACATAGCTCATACTTGAAAGATTTACCTTATATTAGATGTCACTTAAATCAAACAATTAGGAGAATGATATAATTTCATAAATCAATTATTACAACATGAAGCTCCGAAACATGATTGATCTTGTTGGTACCCTTATCCACTATATCCTGAATAAGTCATTCCTAATATATTTTCATTATATTTAATATTTAATAATGTAGATATTGAAATTGAGAAAATTAGATAAAGAATTTCTTGCAACATGAAGTCCCAAAAATTGTATGCTCTTGTGACATTGTATCATGGATAACTCATACATAAAATATTTATATTATATTCAAAATCAAAAAACTAAACACTAAATTGAGTTTTTGATAGATAAAGAATTAATTGCAACTTGAAGTCGCAAATGTCAGTGATTGTTGTTGTGACCCCTCCCTGCTATATTCCGCAGAGTCCATACCTACATGCTTTGCATCATTTAATTATAAAAATTAATTATCCAAAAGAGAAATAACTTAATCTGAAGCTAAATAAAGAAATAATAAAATCCAATGTTCCAAAAGTATGATGCTCTTGTGATGGCATGTACGACCGGTCATATTGCTGGGATGGATACATCAAGGATAACATGTTGATTGTGTTATCAAAGTAAGTAATTATATCTTCAACTTTTATCTTCATACTCGAATGCAAGTCTGTTGATCGTCTAATTATCCAGGTTGTTCATTCCTTGTAGAATCGTATCTACCTTTTTAATTTATAATATTATAAGTTAATAGAATATAGTAAAAATAAGGAGAATTCAATGCAACATACCCAACATCTTTCCATTGATCAGTGTGGTTGGTAAGTTATCGTAGGAGGTAGAATTTATGTCTGGATCCACCTTCTTATTATACTTCAATACCATTGTATGTAAATATCGTTATTTGCGTCCCCATGCTCAAATACAATTGTTGCTTCTCTATCCTCCCACCGATCCACTTATTGTCAATGTATAATAGACCAATCTAAGATCTCGGTACTTCTTATCTTACTGCATCGAGAGACAACATTTATCCTCTCAACAAAGGCATGTATATGTCGTCACATCCCAAATTGTCGCATTAGACGATCAGGTGCATGCATAGTTATGACATCGTAACAGATTAGTTGCACGATACTCATCCAAATAGCCAGACGACTTTTACAAAGATGATGCAACTGTACTTTTTTCCCTCAACGTAGGGCATCCAATTCATCTACATTCAAGACATGTAATCACTTACTCGAATTTATAAATATGGAAAATTTTTGAATATTTACCTGGTGAACCTATTGTGTATTCAACTCGTTACGATAAAATACAAGTGTTGCAGTTTGACCATTCTCCTTAAAACTTCGTACACCTATCCATTTTAAGGCTAATGATTCTCTGTGGATCCGCGTACCTGCTCGCACCACTGGCCTTCCTATATGAACATGCTCTCATGTCCAAATCTGCATATTGAAAATATTAATTGACATAAACTGATACAATGCAATCAAGAACTTGAGACATATGGAATACACTACATACTTGCACAACTGTAGAGAAGCATAAATCCTTAGTGTACCGATCTTCACACCCCTGTCTAGCTCAGAATACATATGCACTAAAGCAGCGACACCCCAAGAAAATTGAGCGCATTCTTCTAATTCACGTAAATGGAGTAGGTATTTATCGAAACAAATGAAGTATTATTAATGTGAGCGTATTAAACATTTGAGAACTCAATTTTTAGGATTACAAATGCTTACCTTAGCAACACCATATCTCCGTTGCTATCTGCAAGAACATTGCATCCTATATAATAAAAAATAAGTATCTAACCATACGGGTTGCTTCATTTTTATCTTCGATATCCAGTAGTGGATCATCATGACTAAAGAAGGCCTCGCGTATCCATGATAGTTTCACCTTGTCACTCTTTATATGAGTGGACATAACACCAAACAAACTCAAACATAGTGCATGCCATCCCCCTATCAGAACATCGGGACCAGTAACATGATGACCGTCGACCTAGAACCCACTAATCAATCCCATATCTTGTAATGTAACAGTCGCTTCACCAAATCAAAGGTGAAAAGTACGGGTCTCAGGTCGACACCACTCCAGTAAACAAGTCAACAACGAAGGATCCATATGTACCCTTCTCATGTTCACTGCACATGAGAATCCTGATAATTCTAACAGTCGTTCTATCACTGAACCCTTCTTCTCAGAAATACTGTTGAGAACTCATTATGTTCCACAAATCGAAATTGTAAAATACAACAGTTCAAACATAGCATGTACTACTTTTTCACAACGAAAATTATAAATCTTATTTTATTACTTACCGAACTAGCAGGTTGTGAATACATATGCTCACTCTGCATGTACAATACTGATGCATCTACTGGACTAGGTATTCTATCTATGTATGCTATCAACATTTAACCAACCATCATGTTAGTAAAAAATTTAAAAATAAATTAAAATTCATTTACAAAGAAAATATTTAATGCACAATTAAAATATACTTACACAAATCTCATCGTAATACTTCTTGGTTTTTTCATGGACAACTTAATCTATTGTGACCCGGTTTCTTACAAATTTTACACAATTTTGGTCGCACGCACATTTCATCCATTTCATTTTTAGTTCTTCCCTGTACTAGACGCCCGGGATTCCTCGTCTCGACAATTGGAGGTAGCATAATAGTGGCATCTTATGCTCCTCATTAACGCTTATCTGGGATCGGATGAAATAAGAAGTTGTATACCTGATGATAATAATCATTGAAACAATACTGCGAGAAAAGGTCGTACTTACCAGGTGTGTACGCGCATGTAAAGTTACGACTATGACATGTGGGCATACAAAGTGTTTCATCTGCATAATGCCACACATGCAATCACTTTCTCGACCATTTAAGTTGACGTATGCATCATCATTGCGATTGTAAACTTAAAATTTGTATTAGTAAAAATCGTCATATGTGACCTGGTCTTGCCTCTCTGATTTGTACCTCCAACAAGCAAGTCTTCATATTTCTTGGTCAAATATGTTGTCATTCCCTCCGACTCCTCACGACGATCATTGAAATAACTATTAATTTTGAGAAATATTGTTAGAATCCGTGATATGACAGGCAGACCACATGCTCCTCTGAAGGCTCCATTAAAACTTTCTGATAAATTTATTGTCATGTGTCCATAATGATGTGCATTATCTAGACTTAACATTCAATAAGTTTGGTCACCATTATCTCGAGATATGATCTACTAGAAAGTATTTATATCAATTATATTAATATCTCGCATCATACTATTAAACTTATTTTCGCACGACTCCTCCTCAATAGCGCAAAATCTTTTTTGAATTGTGCGAGTCTTATGTCAAGCTCGGTGCATGTTTGCATGCATATGTCGGAGACAATGGCGATAAATGAATCCCTCTTCTAGTGAAAATAAACCACCCATAACATCTTTCAACCTAAAAAATTGATCACTAATAAAACAGATATCACTGCGATCAATGATTTACCTTAACAAATTAAGAAATCATCTACATGTCGAAATGTTCTCGATCTTTTCGACTATATCAAATACGAGTGGAAATAAACCATTATTCATATCTATCGTTGTGGCCACGTACATATGGCTTGCGTATATTCCATACAAATGTGTTCCGTCAATACTGAAAACATGCCAACAAAATTTGAATGCTCTGGGACAAGATCTAAATGAAACAAATAATCTCTGAAAATGTACGGTGGTCTTGTTTCACTCTCTTCTGTCTTGAACCACATATAAATTACAAAATTGTGTCATTCTATAGCACGAATGAATCTATGAATATTACGATAGGACTCATCCTCATTCCTATAAATAATATCCATAGCACATCTCCTGGCATTCCAAGTTGTCATGTAATTAATCTCAACCTTTATCTCATCTTTTATTTTATACATAATTGCACATGGAGTCATACTAACATGTGCTCTAAACGAAGATAATATGTACTATCCTACAAATACGAATGTGCATTGATGGTGTTTGACTAAAAGTACATGACTTATGCATGTATACTTTCTTCTATATCCCGAAACACACCAGTCTCAACAGGATTTCCTCTCTAATACATGCAAACACCATTTATATTCTTCATATATACATACAATAGTCAAAATTTGATTGTTTGAGGTTTTGGATTTATATTGCACGTGATTTTCCAAACTTCATTTTTATAGGTCATATTGTAAATCTTCTTTCGACTTGTATCTCCTACCCAACCAATAACCTGATTCAGAATCGTCGATGGGATCATCTTGTCTCTCTACAAAGGCTACATCTTTTGTCTCTACAATTTCACGGTCAACACATGTCGTAATTCCTCCATCGATGAAAAACTCGCACGATCTACCGTTCAAAAAGAAGAACATGTCGTTGAATCGACCAGGTAAAATTTTTGCAGAAAAAGATTAAGTTTTTATTCATCCTTTTAATTTTATTTATACTCCTAAACTTTGATGTATATTGAAAGTACATGAGTGTCGAACACAGGGAGGCAAACTATTGGAAACTAAGGTTAAATGGTAGACAATTAAGGTTTTATGGGTTTTCTAGTTTTTATTTTATTTTTAAATAATTTTTTAGATTTTTGTTTAATTTTTGTGAATTTTATATTGTTTTTATGAATTTTAAGTATTTTGTGATTTTTTTATTATTTTAGAAAATATTTTGTATTTTTTATTTGGTTTATATTTTTATTTTTATGTTTATTTTGTTTTCCTGTTTTTAAGAATTTTTAGAATGTTTTTAAGATTTTTATGAATTTTATTTTTTAAAGGTGAAAATTATGTTTTTATTGAAAATTGTGAGGATTTTTTGATTTTTAAGATTGAAAACTGGACGGAAATATTTTTATTTTATTTTAATTAGAATGTAGGTGAAATTATCTTTAAAATGATAGGTTGTATGTATTTTTATGAATTTTCTTGAATTAGTTATGATATTTCACAAGTTTTGATGAATTTTGTGTTTTTATTGATTTTAGTATTTAATTTTTATTTTGTTTTTAGTTTTCTATTTAAAATATGGTAAATAAAACTGTAGGTTATTTTTATAAGATTTTTAAAAGGCATTTTTCTATTTTTTATGTATTTTTTTGAGTTTGTTATCTTTTTATGGGACTTTAAAGGATTTATAAAAAATATTTTTATTTTCAAAATTGATTTAATATTGTATATAGTGTCATATAGTGTATTTTTATATGTTTTTATTATATTATTATATTTTGTATTTTTTAATATGTATTATAAAAGTATAGTAGTAATATGTTGTTTAAGGGTGTAAGTACAATTACTGGAAGCTATAGGGATCTCGTGGAACAATCAGAAAATTTAGAGGGCCTCCTATGCAAAAATATCAGGATCACGTGTTGATCGTGTGAGGGACTGTAGAGCTTGGAACTATTCGGAGATTCATAAATGCCAGGGGCGTTTTGTAATTTTTGCCAAAAATATCTCGACACACGCGTGAAGCGCGTACGTGCTCTAAGCGGTGGGGCGACGTTACGCGGTTGAGATGGTATCGATACATGGTGATTTTCTATCCGTAATATTCATTGGCCGATCCAAGGGCTACGAATAAAAGCCCCAAATCAGAGTTTCTTCCACAAATCCTAGCACGGTCGACGGTGAATCAAGCTTCCAAGCGGCAGTAGAGAGTTGATCTGATCATCGGTTGGTCAATGCGGTTCCAAGTGAGGAGTCAGAGATGCTCAAAAGCGGAGGTCGTCGGACGTTGCTGCTGCCTCATCTGCTCGACGAGTCGAGTTCTGGATGATCGTGCTCAGGATAGCTGATGCATATTTCGAATCTATAGATGAAGGTCCCTGTCAAGCTCAAATATTCCGACGATGGATATGTAGAGGACTCGATCTCTTAAAGTCGTTCTCCAGACCAGATCATGATGCGTGGCTTCGAAGAATGATATCCAAAATTGCTTAATCGATTCCGATCTGAAGCACTCTAATATGTAGGTGTGTCTCTAAGGAGCTCCAGAATTCTAATTGTGCACTATTCAACAGGAGGTTTTCTGATCTCTGTCTGAGGATGATTGAATGCATAAGACGTTGCTCCTCAAAGTGATGTTTGTGAATGAAGGAGATTTAATTGCAGGTGGTGACTGCTATTCTCAATCATCCTGAGTCGTGATCATGGTCTCGTTCCTGCATCTAATCGATATCGTCTAAACCATGACAGCTCGGATCATAATAGAAAATAGACGATGGTGAGCGGATCAAATGTGAGGTAGTCGGTTTGGTGTCAAATCAAAGATAAAACACGGAGAATAAGGAAGGATTGAGAAGAGAATAGAGGAGGAAGAGGAGAGATATGGAATGAAACAAACCTGGAAAATGTTTGGATGGAGGAAGCATCGCTTGTGGATGCGAAGCTCAACGGAGATTCATTGGTGATGGCCTCGACAGGAGGCAATGCTCAAGGCTAAGCACGGCGGAGCGTAGTTGCGACGCCAGCGGGTGATCTCGCCGACTCTCTATCCCTTGCTAGCTCGATGGCGGAGAAGACTGCCACTCCTCTCGCAGACCAGGATGATGGGCGAAGAGGGTAGCAAATGGCAGATCGGAATGGCAAGAGGGACCAGGCGACTATTTATAGATGGATTTGCGTGGGGAGCACGGGAGGTTTGTTGGTGAACGGCCGACCGTTGGAGCAGTTGGGAGGTTGGTCGATGGGCGGAGGAAGAAGAAGGGGAAAGAAAAGAAGAGGCGTCACGAGAAGAATGAAGGAGGAAAGAGAAGTGGAAAGGAAGAGAGAGAAAAGAGGAGAGAGAGGGAAAACAAAAAATAGAAATTAATTAATTAATTAATAAAATAAAATAAATTAATAATTACTAATTGGGTAATTAAGAATTAAATAAATTTTGAGATATAATCTTTGAGTACACAAAGACCCCATTGCGCTCTTGTCGAGATCTTTTTTGTTGCTAGAAAAATCTCAAAGACTAAAATCGGCTAGGTTATTGTAAATGAACTCTAGCTCCAATTCTGAGGTTTTCTACTGGTGATGTTTCGTTTACGCCTAGAAATGCTATTCCCCAGACTGAGATTAGTGAGAAGGGGTAATGTCATCTTTGAGAGTTTCGGTCTGTAGATAATATTGTTAAGCTAGCATGAAAAAGATAATAGCACAAATATATAGTGGCCTTTTTAGTTTATAGCTCATTTTGTAGACCTAAAAAATCCATCAAAAAATGAAATTAAATGGGTAATTAAGTAATTTAATAAATAGTCTAATAAATAATTAAGTATATAATTAAATAATTAAATAAATAATAAATAAATAAAATTTTATTTATTATAATTTATAACATATTAAATAATAATAAAAGTTACGATACATACAATAGCGAAATCAGTGTCATTTTGTAGATAATTAAATAATATGAGTTTTAAGACTGAGTTTGCTTAATTCGAAATCCGTATGGTCGAGTTATGAGGTTCAGAAAATTTAGGTACCGGCTTCATGGCTTCAGGTTTTAGTAGTATTTTGACTTACTTATATTTTTATATTTTTATATCCATTTTTAGAAGATTTTTAGAAAAGAAATTATATTAATCGGATACACGATTAATTAATTAAAAATATAGGAAGTATCTATATATAGTACATATATACAACGGGTCTCAAACGTCAAAACTCACCGATTCTATTTTAATATTTTTTGATATTTTTAATAAATAGTATTAAGTATAAAACAAAGCTTAAAAGTGAGTTTAATCCATTTGGAGTTTTCTATAAATAGTTATGAACCTCGGAAGTCAACTTTTGCAGCTTTTTCAGTCCATTGTGATATTTTATTTTTGTGCTGAATAATTTTTCTGATATTTTTAAAAAATAATATATTTTTATGAACATTTTTTTTAATAAAAGAAGTGTTTTGGTTTGGGATTGTCTTAGTGATAAATAAAATAGGTGAAATATTTACAATGTGAAAAACGTGTTTAATTATATTTTTGATCTTGATTTTCTTGACGTTTTGATCCTTATCTCCCCCTACTTATTTATTTTGTCGACCTGGTCAATATTGACCTAATCTCGGGGTTAGGATTAGTCTGTATATATTACATATCTACAACCTTCTTTTCTTTTTTTTATTTTTATTCTTTTATTTTGGATAAAATAAGTGTTACAAATATAATATTAATAAGTATGGTTAGAATGATAATTAGTCGGAATTAGTGATTATTTACATGTATTTTACCAAGAATTTTAGCCAAAATGAAAGAATAAAGGCGATGAATCATGGATTAATCATTTTCCTATACTTTACCTTTGTTAGTCCCTTAGCAAACACTTATTCTATAAGTAAATGCAAATAAAAATAAAAAGGAAAAGGAAAAAAAAAACTTAGAACATACTTGTTTCTTTGAACCGAATCTCACTTCACCCAAAATCTAGAACTTGGATTAGACCTTTGGATTAATAGTGTGTCGGGACTCTATTAGATCTAAGATTTAAGCCTCGACAACCCTCAAGTTCCATAAATCCTTATCCAGGTTCACCTCAACCGCCAGCTCAGATCCACCTATTCATCACGTAAACTTTTCTTCTTTAAAAGCAATATATAACGTGTGTGAAAGGTTTTACCTCTTCCCGTTCTAGAGAAATGAAGAAATCACCCATCCCAGTAATACACTCCTACTGGGCCCTCATCCAGCTACTCGATCCTCGAGGAGGGGGTATTTCCTTCTAAGGTCAGGTCGTGATGTGTTTATAATCGAATAGAGGAAGAAGAAAGAAGAATGAGAAGAAAACTGGAGTGTGATCAGTGTAATCACATCTCCTGTTAAGCTTGTCCAGTTTAGCCATGCCTCCACTAAGACATGCAGGCTTTCTAAAGCTCGGACCATTATGGTCATTTTGGTATTTGGTGGATTTGGCTTCCTTTTGGTAGAGATGATTGTTGTACTGCATAGGTCTTTTGTGCCCTAACAGATATGACATCATTTCATCCGTCCATTTTTTTGGGTTCTTAGAAAAATTATGCCAGTAGATCCTTCCCTCATCCGAAGCTTTATTTCAACCCCAATCTCTCATGTCTTTAGACATCAGCGTCACTAGACAAGGATGGAAATGCACCTCCGAAATGGATTACCCTTCGCAACCACATGCAAATCGAGCTAAATGCAGAGTACATGGGTTTAAAATTGGTTCAAATGGAAAAGAGTTAAATGGATGACACCATGTGTCCTACTTAGGCACTTCCAAGTTGAATTCCGAACATTGTCTTACGGAACTCAAAGAATTAAGTCTAAAAGACCCGAAGAGTCCAATTTCAATTCCTAATAAAGTTCCTTTAGGATTAAGTGTATTAAGGCCTAAATAAAGCTCCATCTCTAAGACTTGGATCCATTCGGTTCAAGAATCAGACTTGTTCTGAAAAATGCTAATGAATGCAACACTTTTTTAATAAAGTAGATTTTTCGGATTAGACTTTTAATTGATTTTAAAGACCTTTGCACATTTTTATTGAATTTTAAAAATTTTCAATATAGGTTCTTTTTGAAAGAATTAGTGAATAAATTCATACACAAATTTTACACGCATGCTGTATATTTTTACAAAGGATTTTTATACAACTTTTATATATACAAGATTATACGGTTTTTACAAGATTTTACAAGGATTTATTTAATTAAGGATTATCCAAAAAATTTACAACATTTTTTATGTACACTTTTTAGAACGCTTTTTTATAAGTTATATTTACGGTTTTCTTGAAGCTTTTTTAAAAACTCAAAATATACACCCATACTTTTAGAGAGACATATTATTATAAATACAATAAAGTACGAGTTATGACTTCTAAAGTATATATAAAGTATATATACACACACACGACACCCCCCTATACTTAGTGTGAACTATACCCTCATAGTGACCAAAGAAGCGATAAAGGAAGACATAACTCGGGCTAAGTATATATTGGTGAAAAGAATCCTATACTACAATGACTCAAAGAATAAAGAATAGAAGTCGAGCATCTCTTCTATACTTAGGATCAAGTAATCCTAAGGATAACCGACTCAAAATCAAAGATGATCGATGTCAAGAGAATGTACACACTCAATGACTCGGGTTGTCCCCCCTATACTTAGGGTAAAATATCCCTAAGTATTGAGACGAATATCAAAAGGTGAGGGACAAGCGAGGACAAACGATACAAAAATAGACGATGATCAAAAGCGAAGATGAGTGATATTACCCCCCCCATACTTAAGGTAAAACACACCTAAGTATAAGATACGACATGGGTAATAGAACAGAACAATATGAACAACACAGTGTCTACATCCCCCTATACTTAGGATAAAGCACATCCCAAGTATAGCAAAAATTCTAGATGAAACCTAAGGGTGTAAGACAAACAGAAGAAGAAAGAATAAACAGTATGAGATACAGAGTGTAAGAGCAAAAATATCATCTCATACAAAATTGATAGGGGCAACCTCAATGGTATGCGGTTCATAATAGAGAAAAGGTTTCAACCGCTGACCATTTACTTGAAAGGTGGAATCAGACGACAAGTAGGATATATATCGATGCTACCGTTGTCGTACACCTTTCAAACAAGATATGAGCCTTTACACTTGCTTGGAAGTTTCACTGGAAAAAGCTTTAGCCTCGCATCGAATAGCCATACTTTCTGATTTGACTCAAACTGCTTGCGGCTGATGTGTGAATCATGCCACTCTTTCATTCGCTCTTTGTAATGAAGGCTACTCGTGAAGGCTTCATCTCTCAATTCTTCCAGGGCTTACTTTTGGTAGAGATCATCATGGATACTAGTGGCATCTGTACCACTCTCTACATCATGCTCAACCGGTTCGAAAGCATCATCTACCGATGTGTCTATATCAGGCATAGCTGAGCCACCGCCAGCTGGAATTCTACCACTCCTCAGAGATATGAAATCAACATTATTCTCATAGTCAGGTGACGTATGTGATTGAGGAGTAGAGTCAATTTGCAGATTCTACGTAGAGGTCTGATCTAGTACGAGATCCACTATCTGCTGCTTGAACTCATCCATATCTTGCATATTCTTCTCATACTGACTGGTGATCCGATAGATAAGATCATCTAAATCCAAGTTCTCATAAGAATTCCCTAGAGAACTGGACAAGAAATCTGAAAATTACTGAGGTAACTGCTGAGAAAGAGATCATAGCATCCACTGAGTGCAATTCTGAATTTGATGAGGCTCGGTAGCAGGCTCCAACTGAAGGTAGTGTATCTGCTGCAATGGAGACTGTGTATTAGATGAATCAGCTGGTAACCCTGAAGATAGGATAGATGTCATCTGTTCAATCTGGTTCTTCAGGTTGATAATGCTCATTACAAGCCCATCGATTTTATCGAGCTTGTGTAACTGGTGGCATCTCGTCTCAATATGCTCTAGATGGTCCAATCTCTGGTAAGAATCCTCATTTCAGCTGACGAAGATTCTAAAGATGTAAGAGTCGATGGATCCTCCTTAATTTGTGCCACAGTAGACTGGTGAAGAAATGCAGGTGACTCCATCTGAGTATAAGAGTCTATCTGAGCTAAAGTGGCATAATGAGATGCCATTTCCTTGAAAATATCCCAGACAACATCCTCATGCTTCGAAAAGTACGAGCCATTACAAGCTGCATTCACCAACTCTTGCAGGTCAGATGTCAGCCCACTAAAGAAGCTATGAACTAAGCTTACCTTAGAAATCTAATGGTGGGGGGCACCTATCAAAAAGGTCTCGAAAATGATCCCATGCTTCGTGGAATAGCTCACTCTCTAACATGGTGAAATTGGTAATGAGAGACTTTGTAATATTTGTATGTCCAATGGTGTAGAATCTGCTCAGGAATTCAGTACATAGCCGCTCCCATGTAGTAATTATTCTCCCTAAATATCGCAACCAGTACGCGGCCTTATCGGCCAGGGAGAATAGAAATGCTATCATCTAAATGGTATCCTCATCAACTTGAGAGTCATATACTATACTACAGATCATATCAAACTCTCAAAGGTGTGAATGTGGCTCCTCAGCGAATTGTCCATGAAAATTTGGTAAAATCTGAATAATCTCTGGTGTGATGACAAATGATCCGTGAATAGGAGTAAGTCGAATACACCCACTAGCAGAAGAAGCCCTAGGTGCGTGAAGTTGTCTCATCATGCGTGCATGCTCTGTAGGTATTGCCTCCTCTCTATCTGGCTCATCATCTTTTTATATATGTAACTTCTCTCTCAACTATCTCAACTCAGCTCAGATCTTGGTCATCAGAAGAACTTGCTCCCTAATCCGAGTCTGCATAATCTCAAGGGAAGTAAGAAGACTGGCGTTGATCATAGCTCGATCTGGCATCTCCGAAGCGTGCTGCGACTGTGCTCCCTTCCCACTCAGAACTGTTTTTGGGAAGGAGAATACATCCATGTATGGTTCTGATAAGTCTATATATAACTATGAAATTATTATCCGAGGTGGAGAATAATAGAGTGATTGAGAGAAACTTCCAGGGTCAAGGTCACACTTGGAAGGGGGAATATATTCCGAATCCGTCTCAAATAGGAGATTCTCACGAACCAACCCGAGGGACGATATTAAAGGAAGAGATTGAGTCAACTCATGTTCAAAGAGAGGGTTCTCTTGAACCAACCTAGATGGACGGGTAGGTATGCGTGGAAGCGGTTGATGAATCCTCATTCATCACTCTTTATTCTTTTATTTTAGCTAAAAACCCGTGCAATGTGTAAATAGAATAAATTACCAAAATACATGCATTGTGTAAAAATTAATAATTAGCATGTTTTTATGCAAAAATAAAAGAATAAAGAGACAAAGAAAAAGAAGGAGATATTTAGAATAAATATCGAGTGACCCGAACCCAAGGGAGGGCCAAGCATTGGCCTGACCGCAAAAGAACCAAAAGTAGAGAGAGATAGGGCCATTCCCAATAAAATACTCCTTCATGTACATATTTTATTTTATTAAAATAAAATAAAAATAAAAATAGGTTTTTATTAATATGTATATATTTATGAAAATAAAATAAAAATGGGAAAATAAAATAAAAATATGTACTTTTCTCTCATCAGTGTAAATATACCATATATCTATAAATAAAAGAAGCATTTATTTGACCATTAGAAATAATTAATAAAAATCCAATAAAAATATTTTTATATTCCATTATTCCATATTTATGTTGTAAATAAATAAAATATAAAACTGGAATAATTGCACAACAATTAAAAGTAAAAATGAAAAAAATCCTTTTGTAAATATACCTATATATAATAATATAATGTAGATACGTTATTTATTTTCCAAAAAAATAAATAAAAATAACTAAAAAATACTCTGAAAATAAATAAACATTTTTCATTTTGAAAAATTTTCGAAATAAAATCAATTATTATTTTTAAATGAATTTACAAGTATTTAATAAAATCCTGCATTCTGATTGGTCCACGGGGGATTGTTGACCCCCGGTCAACTCTCCCCCGCGGACCTCTTTTTCGCGGACCCGATCACCGACCCGACTTTGCCCATTTATCATGGATCGGTCCGATCACTTCTAACCCAAACCACGGGCTCCATTTGCAGAGCTGACATCCGAGATCCACGCCCGGGGATCTCCTAGGGATCCGAGCTCCGATAGTCTCACCCGACCCCCATCTTTCCGGACCCTGTGAGCCAAAAATCACCAAGACTCAGGTGAATCAAATGTAGCTAGGGTCGTTGCGACCCGGATCTCGATAATCAATAAACTCAATAAGAAAAATATAAGAGCAGACCACCAAAACAAAGACAAAATCAATAAAATCAACTAGTGGCCCTGGCTATTAGATTAGCCTGGTATAGCGACCAGGGTCGGACTCAGGGAGCACGTGATGGCCTTGCGGCCTACGAAATAGTCAAAAATAAAGAAAATAAAAACAAGCAATTTTGGTGGATTTTTAATATTTTTATATTTTTTTGGAATTTTTAATTATAAAGAAAATAGGAAAACAATAAAAATAAGCAACTATAAACAATTATTTAACTACTCAAAACTACTCTAAAAATTCAAACAAAAATATTTTTAGAATTTTTATATTTTTACTGTTTTTGATGAATTTTGAGGATTTTATAATTTTTATAGAATTTTCTAAAATAAAAGAAGGCTGAAATGCAAGAACACTGTCCAGCCAAGCTCTTAAGACCAAAATAAAATGTACAATGGTCTCAATAGAGTCTGGAGGTAATTTTCATGGAAACTAGAAATAAAAAGAAAATTCAGAGAGTGAGTTTATTATTTTTGGATTTTTCTATTAATTATTAGAATTTTTATGAGTTTTTCAAGATTTTTCAATTTTTATATTTTCTATAAGTCCAAAAATGACCAAAATTGGTCAGAAAATCAAACACAACAACACACACAAACTATGAATTTTTTAGAATTTTTAAAAGTGTTTTTATATTTTTTTAGTGATTTTTATAACTGCATAGGCAAAAAAAGAGATATTTTTAAATTTTTAAAAATACTAAAAATGCTAAAAAATATACCAAATTTTTAGTGAAATATTTACACAGTGGAAGGAGCCACGTGTCCAATTTTCATGAATTAGGACTTGATTGATATTTTATTAAAATCAAACAACAAGGCATAGTGCACAGGGACCTATCTGCAATAAAAACAAGTTTCAAGGGCCAAAAATGTAACACGGCAGAAAACTTTAGGGCCTTAATTGCAAAAGTCCCAGGAAACCACGCACGGCACACGTGACACAAGCCTAAGAGGACTAAAATGTCATTCCTATTTTCAAAGATATAAACAATAACATGCCAGAAATACAAGAAAGATAATGCAATTTCACCACGTCCTCACGTGTCGAAGCACGTGGACACTACAGACAGGGACTAAATAGTAAATACTGGAAAGTAGAAGGTTCTCTATGCAAATATTCCAAACTAAAGTAAACTACGAAAATATTTACAGGACTATTTTATAAAAACAAAAAGAAAGGGGGCCTAAGTGATATTACCCCTTATTATGATCCGAGGGCTGAGATGGTGCCACGTGGCGGATCTGACGGTGGTGGTGCGTTGCGCCTCGCCAAAGAAGCCTCGGCTCAGATCGAATGGCTGAGGGCCTCCCACGTGGAGGATCTGACGGCTACAATGCTGTGTGGGTAAAAGAAGGGGCCTCTGTTCTGATCTGACGGTGGAGAGCTAGCCACGTGGAAGATCAACGGGTGCTGTACGCCGTGGCTAACCCTCGCTGGATGGACGGTCCAGATCAGTCCTCCAAGGGATCGGACGGTGGCGTGGCTCCTCAAATGAATGGCAACGATCACGTCTGGAGCTGGAGGGCTGGATGGACGACTCTGGAGGATGCACCAAGAACAGGTCGCCGGTGATGTTTGCGGGCCCAAAGCTCGCGCTGTGTGCCTCCTCAGCTGCTGTTAAGATGCGGAAGAGCTCCACCGTGAAGTCCCGCAGTGGATGATGGTCTCCGATGAGGCTGACGACCACCAGGAATGGCCCCACGACGGCGGTGGCATGGAGCTGCTACGCCTGAAAAGCTCGGACCCTCAGATGGGTCCTTATCGACCTGCAAAACACACCGAGCAGCTCCTTGGTCGAGGGCAAATTGCCTCGACCAAGTTAGGGGCGAAATGGGCGAGTGGGTGTGTTGGGGCGTTGTCCTCTGGCGAGCGGCGGAGGAGGAGGACCGAAGTCCCTGCTCTGGGGTGAGTCAGGGTTGGGTGGCTGAATGAAGAAGGTGGAGAGAAGTCTGGTGGAAGTGGTGGAGTGGTCGGAGTGGCTGATGGTTGGACGAAGGACGGAGAATGGCGGCGGCGGAGCAAAAGGGGCGAAAATCGCAAATGCTAAAATTACTCTAAACTAATGGCTAAACTACCTACCTGGTGGAGGAGGTCGACTGTGCTGGAGCTCGGGGAGCTCTAAGGTCATTGCGTACAAGGGGGCATCGAGTCCCGAGGCTGGGCGCGCTCGCGGCGGCGTACGGTGGCGAAGCCACTGGATCCAAGGGTTCCCGGCTGCCTGAGCCTCACTTCCACTCCAAATCGCTCCGCTGTCACTCAGGCGAGGTGGAGGAGTTCCTTGGCGTCGAGGGGGAGGACCCAGAGATCCGTGAATCAGCTGCCGGAGGCGAGACTTTATATGCTATAGGGGTCCGAGAAGACAAGGATCGGGCAAGCAAATTGGAGCTCGGGCCCCTCATACCCACCTCGGGCGTGGATCTAGGATGATCGAGGAATAGCTGGAGCCCGAGGTTTGCAGATTTGGGGCTCGGATCGAGTGGCGAAAATATCGAGAAATCGGGTCGGGCACACTTGATCCGTGGGTTGTGGTTTAGGGGGGGAGTTGACCGGGGGGTCATCATCCCTGTGGACCAATGGGATGCGGCCACGTGTAAAAGATTTGGAAATTCAATTTAAAATAATAAATGGCCAATTTTGGAAAAAGTGTAAAATATGAAAAATGTTTATGTATTTATAAACAATTTTTTTGTGATTTTTAATTATTTTTTTGAAATAAATATTATGTATATACAATATAGTATTATATACATAGGTATATACAATATTTTATTTTTGATTTTGATTTTTAATTATTTATTTATGTACATTTTTATTCCAATTTTATATTTTATTTATTTACAAGATAAAATTTGGAATAATTAGGTATTTTTATTTTATTTTTATTATTTAATTACAAGGGTAAAATAAATAGTAATGTACACCTATATACATGGTCTATATACAATATTTATTTTGATTTTGATTTTTATTCTTTTTAATTTTATTTTTGTTTTTATGGTTTTATTTTATTGATTTACATTATGTAATATAGAATATATACAATTTTATGAGATTTTAATTAATTTATTTATAGGGGTAAATAAATATATAAATGATTCTATGTACAAGGCTTATGTACAAGGTGAAGGCATTTTTATTTTCTTTTTATTTTTCTATTTTTATTTTGATTTTGTATTTACAAATATATACAAATATTTACAAATAAATACAACCCATTTTTATTTTTGTTTTTGAGGAAAATATTTTTATTTATTATTTACAGGTATATATACACATGAGCCTTCCTTATCTCTCTCTCTATTTGGGTTTTTATGCGGTCAGGCCCATGCTGAGCCCTCCTTGGGATTAGGTCGCTCAATATTTATTCTAAATATCTCCCCCTTTTTCTTTTATTTCTTTATTCTTTTATTTATGCACAAAAACATGCTAATTATTCTATTTTACACAATGCATGCAATTTGCTTTATTAATATTTACAAATATATACATGTGTTTGGCAAAGGTTTTGTAGCTAAAATAAAAGAATAAAGAGTGATGAATGGGTATTCATCACCCCCTATACTTAACTTTGCTAGTCCTTAGCAAACACTTATTTGAAAAAGAAGTGAAAAAGAAAAAGAAAAAGAAAAAGAGGAGAATATGCATGGATTGAGGGTTGATTATTAAACTTACCTTCATTAAATTGAAATATGGAGCTCGATCAGATCTTTGGATTATTAATGTGTCTGAACCTTATTTAGACTTAGGTTTAAAACTAACAGCCTCTAAGATCCACTAATCTATAATCAAGACTCCTCAACAATCCAGATCAGAACAAGTCATCATACACAAACCCTGAAGACTATAAGTCTTTCCTTACACTGTGTAAGTGAGGTAAGCTCTCCACCTCAGAAGTGGCAACTTGACAACCCTCCCCAACAAGGTAACTCTATGACCCTAGTCTGGCCACTCTTCCTCGAGGAGCGGGGTATTCCCTTCTAAGTTCAAGTTCAACCGGCTCAAGAAGAGAGGGAAAATGGACCATGGCTAGTGTAGCCATGTATCCTTGGGAGCTCAACTAGTGTAGCTAAGTCTCCCTGCTGCAAGCTATATAAGATGGAATCTATGAGTCTCAAGCTTTGCTTATTGCACTATATACATACTCCGGTGGGATTATCATTTTCTATCATACCCACCACTTTTTTGGAGTTATTTTCTTTTTGCATTTTTTTTTCAAGTGCATCTATACAACATATACATGTGAAGCATATTTACATAAGGAGTTTTCCCTCTTGAGCCAGTAGACTATCCCACTTTTGAAGCATTATTGCAACTCACAACTCCTGTCGTTAGACCTCATGGCAACCAGACCAAGTTGATACGCACTTCCTTCACTAAAAGAAGAAGAGAGGTTCCGCCTAGAAGTACTACCCTCATATGCTACCCCAAGTCAAGGAAGACTGCCTCCTCACCACCTCATCCGTAGATCGCTCGGTGCTAAGTGCGGGTCCAAGTAAAGACATTGTCTATATGAGTCATGTGTGTGTTGTTAAGTGCTCTACTTAGGCTCATTGAGATGACATGTGATCATAGCCTAGTGGACTCAAAGAATTAAGTCACCATGGACCTGAAAAGCCTTAACCCTAAGCCCTATAAGGTTCCTCTTTGAATTAGGTGGATTAAGATCTTAATCAAGCTCCATTTCCCAATTTAATTCCAGGCTAGTTTAAATGTCAACTATAATCCAGGAAAAACTATACAAGTATATACAAAGATGCTATTTACACAATATTTACACAAATGCATATTTTTTAAAAAATGTTTTGAAATCATGGATGTATGCATGAATGCAAGTTTTGCAAAATATTTACACAAATTTACACAAGGTTTTTGCAAACTTTTGATTTTCAAAACATTTTGGAAAAATTTTGTACTATATACATAATTTTAATATACACATATTTACACAAACTTTACACAAAAGTTTTTTGAAAACATTTTACAAAACTAATTTGTACACTAGCTATGTATGTGCAAATAAAAGAATGATTATTTACAGGGAAAATTTTTAATTTTTATGGATTTTTGGGTTTTTAGCCAATTTATTTATTTACACACTCACACAAAGTACGAGTTATGGCTAAAGTATATATAAAATATATACACACACCCATATACTTAGCTCGAACGATGTCCTCAAAGTCAAGAGCGATGAAGAAGACATAACTCATGCTTAGTATAGAAAAGTGAAAAGGAAGGCTATATACAAAGACGAATGAAGAAGAGAACCTCGGCTTTTCCCCCTATACTTAGGATCAAATAATCCTAAGTATAGCAGGCTGTACACAAAGGGAGAATGAGTGAAGAATGTACAGGGTCTGCCCCCCTTATACTTAGGGTAAAATATCCCTAAGTATAGGCAACAAAACAGGGGTAGAATACACCAAAGAAAATCAACGAATATATACAAGGAGGAGGGGCATCACTCCCCCTATACTTAAGGTGGAGAACCTTAAGTATAGGCAACAACAGAAGTGATGAAACAAAACGGTATGAATAACCCGGTGTCTCCCCACCCCTATACTTAGGATGAGAAATATCCTAAGTATAGCAAAGATAATCCTAAGCGAGACCTGGGGTGAAAACAAGAACGGAAGAAAGGAAGATCAAACTAAGACAAAACCCATATATACAAAAGAGTACAATGTTGAGGTGCCTCTCTACAAGCGCTAGATTTTACGCCCCTAGCTGGGCGCAAAGGCTAGTATAAAGCAGTATCGAGGTTCAGGATGACATCGGTAAGTCGAATGTCGTACTGTCATTGCAGTCTCGGTGTGAGAACCGCGACGAACTCAAAAGCGTAAAGAATGACACCCAGGTATGCAATCAAGCGGGTGTCTGCTACCGGCAATGATGTGGAAGTAAGTGATCGGGATCCGGTAGCACAAAAGAAATCGTCGGCTCTGGATCAGACTGGAGTGGAAGTATGGAGCCGAAGAAATCAAACGTGGAGAAGGATGGATCAGTCATGGAATCCTCCACGTCAATCAGTGTCTCAAAAAGGTGTGGACAAGTAGGATCAGGAAACTCTCTAAGAAGACTAATATCCGATGCATGAAATAGAAGCAAATCGTGCAGATCATCGAATATCTCCATGATGGGCTCATCCTCGCGAGGGTCGTCGAGGTGAGAAGACTCAGAATCAGAAGGATCTAAAGACTCGGTTTCATGCTCCGTCAGATCGGAGACACTCTCAGAAGGTGAAACCGAGTACTCATCGAGTGTGGCATCCTCCCGCAGATAACCCTCGAGGAGAAATGCAAGATCAGAAGTGAGAGTAGAGGATCAGGATCTAGAAAGGCGTCTGCGCTGCTGTCTAGTATCCACTCGGTGCACCAGTCTGCATCATCATCGAAAATGTCACTCTCGGCAATCTGGAAGCAGGAGAAGGTACTGGTCAACATCGCGGAAGCTGGCAAAGTGTCTGCGGTTGATCCTCGCTCTGCGGCTATGCTGGCTGCCGACCGGTCCTCAGTTAGTGTGTCTCTCTCGTCAAAGTGGAGGACAAAAGGCTCGAATACGGGACTCTCTGTGTCTGTAGTCTCAAAGTGATGTCCCATATCGACCTCTAGCTGCTGGGCTGAGTAATGGTAACTGTCGGTATCCGAGAAGTATCTCTGCAGAAAGGAGGTGGACTCCTGCGGGACTGGAAACTGAAGTAGCTGAGTCAATGGCTGCAAAAGTGGGGGATCCTCCGGTTCCTGCTAGAAGGTCTGATATCCAAGACTCGTCAACTGGGAACTCTGGGACTGATTCGAACTCTAGCTGGAAGACCAACGGGAACTCGAGTAGACTCTGGGTCCGAACCTCTGCTATCGCAGTCATCTCCTTTGTACTCTGTGGTGCTGCATCATCCAAGTCCTCAGGCTGGTGTGTAGAAACTGAATCTTCGTGTAATGCGACATACCGCACTGGTACTGCAACATCCGCATGTGTTGTCCTACGACATCTCGCGAAGATGAACTCTGTGAAAGGTAACCTCGAGATGGTATCCAGTAAGTGAATGTCGGAACTGCGGTGGGAACCGCCACATGTGGTAATCACCAGTGCTATCTGCTCTGCGGTCATCCCCGCATGGAGATCTCTATCAGGTCTGTCAGTGGAAGTCCGTGATCGGGAAATCTCCTCATGAGGTCAAGAAACCTCGGCCATGCCTCATGCAATGGCTCCTGGGGGTCTACTGAAAAGTCGGTGATCAACGACCGCATAAACTCAGCTCTAAGTGGGGGGAAGTATCTCTGTAAGAACTCTCGGCGTAGCTCTCCCCACGTATCGAATGTCCTCCCCAATCGTCGGTGCCATCTCATGGCTCTGTCGTGAAGTGTAAATGGGAAGGTCCTCCTCATCAGCTCCTATGCAGTGATGTCTGAATATCTCTGTGCTCTGCAAAACTCCTCGAATGCGGACAGGTGAAGATACGGCTCCTCGTGCGCCTCTCCTGAAAATGTCGGCAGTCGCTGAATGTAATCCAAATCCAGACTGAATGGACGTAATGTAGAAGCTGACTGAGTTCCCTGGGCTATCTGCTCCTCCATCCATCTGGGATAGGATAAATCTGGTAATTTCCACTGCTCTCTCTGATCATAATCGGAGTGCACTCTCAACGCAGCAACGACATCGTCCGGGTCTCGCATCTACTCGATCTGGTATCCTCGGACGTCTCGCGCAGCATGCCTAGAGTAATGAATGGGATGGGAGGGAGGGAAGGGAGGTTGGTCGGAGATCCGACCTCCCTAGAAGGTGGACTGGACTGATGGTCAGAGAATGGAGAAGGATCCGTAAGAGTCGGCTCGAAGTGAGGGGGATCCATCATCCAGGGGTGAAGGAAAAGAAGACAAGAAGACAGAAGAAGAGAAGAGGATGGGGGAAAGCAGAAGGGATCTGGAATCACACAAGATGAGAAACATAACCCCATTCACATTCACTACGCACGCGGAGCTGAAGACCAAAGGGATCGGTCAATTATCTTGTTTGGGTGCATGTACGGTTCCTAAAGGATACAATTTTGTCCTAATCAACCGACTTTATCGAGAAAGATTGCTTTTCTTAGGACAAGAGGTTGATTTTATTTTAGGTGAGCATTCAGTCTATCAGAGCGATTACGTGAGGTAATAGGAATCCGATATTTCTCAACCGACTGTCCCGTACAGAAAGCCGGTAATCAGTCAAGAAAATATCGGATGTGGCTTTATCCTAAGGTATGTGTCACTCTTTCGCTCATCCAAACCAAGCAAGGAGGGGGTTACTCTCCCCAAGACAAATTTTTAATGAGGTGTCTTTTAGGTTAAGTGTGATTAGCAGTCCCGATTTTATTGTTTTTCTTTTTTATATATTTTTCAAATAAAAAGAAACCGCCTAACGAATTTTTCGGTTCTCCTGGTTATTAAGTCCAAAAATCAGGGGGGAGAAGTCTAAAAAGCCGGTGCGCGATGAAATCAATAATGCATGCAGGGTAAGAGATGCGTACTTGACTCCATCAGTCTACATGCAAAATGATCCGTGCAGAATTTAAAGACTGAAAATAAACTACCTAAATGGTGCAAGCGGAAAACCGAGTCCCTAAACAACAGTTCTACTCGAAAGAACGGCTAGTCGACCACCAGTCTCCAAGCCAAGAGTCCGGTTTCGGTCCACCCCTCCTCCTCCTGACAAATCGGGTTCAGGAGCAGCGCTTGGCAGGGTGGGTTGCGGCACGTAGGCTCGAAGGTAGTGAATCAACTATTTTATTAATCTTTTTATTATAGGTCCAATTACCGATCTATAGGTGCACGCAGATATATTAGGGTGCTTGGATCCTATGTATTATGTCACAATCAAGTAGAAAATCCTACGGCTAGGGGCTCAAGAAAACCGCGAGAAACCGGAAAAGGCAGTAGAGAAAAAAACAAAAGCCGCGAGAAAAAGCCGCGTAAAAACTAAGGGGTCCCCCGAGCACACCGGTGCTCGGCGAAACAGACTACGAAAGTGTCTAAGTCTGAAGAAGAGTGTCCTGTCCCTGTATTATTACAATAGTTATTCAAATGAGCTGGAAATAAAAGCTAATCTATTCTAAGCTAATCCTCTCCACACTCAGCTGCTTCCTCGCGCTCTCCTGCGGCTCCGTGCAGAACGGAGTCGCCTCCGATCACCGCGGTTGCGTTGGCTCCTCGAAAGTGGCCGCCTCGGTCCACGAGCCCTCGCAAGAAAATAGCAAAGTGTCAAACCAGATAAAAATGAAACATATAAACTAAAATAAAGAAAACAGGGTATATATGCAAAAATGAAAATGAAAATAAACAAGCAAAAACAAATAAAGGCAAAAATAAAATAAAAGAAAATAAAATAAAATAAAATAAAAATAAAAGAAAAATAAAAAGCCGTGAAAAGCCGCGGACTCAGAAAGAGCCACGGAAAGCCGTGAAAAAGGAAACAAAATAAAATAAAATAAAATGAAAAATAAACGGACTACTAAGCCATGCTCCCCGGCAACGACATCATTCTGATGAGCCAAAAGTCACCGAGACTCGGGTGAATCAAATGTAGCTAGGGTCGTTGCGACCCGGATCTCGATAATCAATCAACTCAACAAGAAAAATATAAGAGCAGACCACCAAAATAAAGACAAAATCAATAAAATCAACTAGTGGCCCTGGCTATTGGATTAGCCTGGTATAGCGACCAGGGTCGGACTCAGGGAGCACGTGATGGCCTTACGGCCTACGAAGTAGTTGAAAAATAAAGAAAATAAAAACAAACAATTTTTGGTGGATTTTTAATATTTTTATATTTTTTTGGAATTTTTAATTATAAAGAAAATAGGAAAATAATAAAAACAAGCAACTATCAACAATTATTTAACTACCCAAACTACTCTAAAAATTCAAACAAAAATATTTTTAGAATTTTTATATTTTTTACTGTTTTTGGTGAATTTTTGAGGATTTTATAATTTTTATAGAATTTTCTTAAAATAAAAGAAGGCTGAAATGCAAGAACATTGTCCAGCCAAGCTCTTAAGACCAAAATAAAATGTACAATGGTCTCAACAGAACCTGGAGGTAATTTTCATGGAAACTAGAAATAAAAAGGATACTTCAGATAGTGAGTTTATTATTTTTGGATTTTTTCTATTAATTATTAGATTTTTTTATGAGTTTTTCAAGGTTTTTCAATTTTTATATTTCCTATAAGTCCAAAAATGACCAAAATTAGTCAGAAAATCAAACACAACAAAACACACAAATTACGAATTTTTTAGAATTTTTAAAAGTGTTTTTATATTTTTTAGTGATTTTTATAACTGGATAGGCAGAAAAAGAGATGTTTTGAATTTTTAAAATACTAAAAATGCTAAAAAATGTACCAAATTTTTATTGAAAAATTTAGACAGTGGCAGGAGCCACGTGTCCAATTTTCACAAAATTTGGACTTGATTTAATATTTTATTAAAATCAAACAACAAGGCACAATGCATAGGGACCTATCTGCAATAAAAATAAGTTTCAAGGGCCAAAATGTAACACGACAGAAAACTTTAGGGCCTTAATTGCAAAAGTCCCAGGAAACCACGCACGACACACGTGACACAGGCCTAGTAGGACTAAATTGTCATTCCTATTTTCAAAGATATAAACAATAACATGCTAGAAATACAAAGAAGATAATGCAATTTCACCACGTCCTCACGTGTCGAAGCACGTGGACACTACAGACAGGGACTAAATAGCAAATACTGGAAAGTAGAAGGTCCTCTATGCAAATATTCCAAACTAAAATAAACTACGAAAATATTTACATGACTATTTAATAAAAACAAAAAGAAAGGGGGCTTAAGTAATATTACCCCTTATTATGATCCGAGGGCTGAGATGGCGCCGCGTGGCAGATCTGACGGTGGTGGTGCGCTGCGCCTCGCCAAAGAATCCTCGGCTCGGATCGAACGGCTGAGGGCCTCCCACGTGGAGGATCTGACGGCTACGATGCTACGTGGGTAAACGAAGGGGCCTCTGCTCTGATCTGACGGTGGAGAGCTAGCCACGTCGAAGATCAACGGCTGCTGTACGCCGTGGCTAACCCTCGCTGGATGGACAGTCCAGATCAGTCCTCCAAGGGATCGGACGGTGGCGTGGCTCCTCAAATGAATGGCTACGATCACGTCTGGAGTTGGAGGGCTGGATGGACGGCTCTGGAGGATGCACCAAGATCAGGTCACCGGTGATGTTCGCCAGCCCAAAGCTCGCGCTGTGTGCCTCCTCAGCTGCTGCTAAGATGCGGAAGAGCTCCGCCGTGAAGTCCCGCAGTGGATGATGGTCTCCGATGAGGCTGACGACCACCAGAATGGCCCCGCGACGGCGGTGGCCTGGAGCTGCTACGCCTGAAAGCTCGGACCCTCAGATGGGTCCTTCTCGACCTGCAAAACACACCGAGCAGCTTCTTCGTCGAGGGCAAATTGCCTCGACCAAGTTAGGGGCGAAATGGGTGAGTGGGTGCATCGGGGCGTGGTCCTCCGGCGAGCGGCGGAGGAGGAGGACCGAAGTCCCTGCTCCGGGGCGAGTCAGGGTTAGGTGGATGAATGAAGAAGGTGGAGAGAAGTCTGGTGGAAGTGGTGGAGTGGTCGGAGTGGCTGTTGGTTGGATGGAGACGGAGAATGGCGACGGCGGAGCAAAAGGGGTGAAAATCGCAAATGCTAAAATTACTCTAAACTAATGCTAAACTACCTACCTGGTGGAGGAGGTCGACTGTGCTGGAGCTCGGGGAGCTCCGGGGTCATTGCTTGCAAGGGGGCGTTGAGTCCTGAGGCTGGGCACGCTCGCGGCGGCGCACGGCGGCGAAGCCACCGGATCCAAGGTTTCCCGGCTACCCGAGCCTCACTTCCACTCCAAATCGCTCCACTGTCACTCAGGCGAGGTGGAGGAGTTCCTTGGCATCGAGGGGGAGGACCAGAGATCAGTGAATCAGCTGCCGGAGGCGAGACTTTATATGTCTAGGGGTCCGAGAAGACAAGGATCAGGCAAGCAAATCGGAGCTCGGACCCCTCATACCGCCTCGGGCGTGGATCTAGGATGATCGAGGAATATCTGGAGCCCGGGGTTTGCGGATTTGGGGCTCGGATCGAGTGGCGAAAATATCGAGAAATCGGGTTGGGCACACTTGATCTGCGGGTTGCGGTTCAGGGGGGGAGTTGACCGGGGGTCAACATCCCCGTGGACCAACGGGATGCGACCACATGTAAAAGATTTGAAAATTCAATTTAAAATAATAAATGGCCAATTTTGGAAAAAGTTAAAATATGAAAAATGTTTATTTATTTATAAACTATTTTTTGTGATTTTTAATTATTTTTTTGAAATAAAAATTAGGTATATACAATATAGTATTATATACATAGGTATATACAATATTTTATTTTTGATTTTGATTTTTAATTTTTTTTGTACATTTTTATTCCAATTTTATATTTTATTTATTTAGAAGATAAAATTTGGAATAATTAGGTATTTTTAGATTATTTTTATTATTTAATTACAAGGGTAAAATAAATAGTTATGTACACCTATATACATGGTCTATATACAATATTTATTTTGATTTTGATTATTATTTCTTTTTATTTTATTTTTGTTTTTATGGTTTTTATTTTATTTATTTACTTATGTAATATAGAATATATACAATTTTTATGAGATTTTAATTTATTTATTTATAGGGGTAAATAAATATATAAGTAATTCTATGTACAAGGCTTATGTACAAGGTGAAGGCATTTTTATTTTCTTTTTATTTTTCTATTTTTATTTTGATTTTGTATTAACAAATATATACAAATATTTACAAATAAATACAATCCATTTTTATTTTTGTTTTAGAGGAAAATATTTTTATTTAATTATTTACAGGTATATATACACATGAGCTTCCTTATCTCTCTCTACTTGGGTTTTTATGCGGTCAGGCCCATGCTGAGCCCTCCCTTGGGATTAGGTCGCTCAATATTTATTCTAAATATCTCTCTCTTTTTCTTTTGTTTCTTTATTCTTTTATTTATGCATAAAAACATGCTAATTATTCTATTTTACACAATGTATGCAATTTGCTAATTATTAATATTTACAAATATATACATGTGTTTGGCAAAGGTTTTGTAGCTAAAATAAAAGAATAAAAAGTGTTGAATGGGTATTCATCACCCCCCTATACTTAACTTTGCTAATTCCTTAGCAAACACTTATTTGAAAAAGAAGTGAAAAAGAAAAAGAAAAAGAAAAAGAGGAGAATATGCATGGATCAAGGTTGATTATTAAACTTACCTTCATTAAATTGAAATATGGAGCTCGATCAGATCTTTGGATTATTAATGTGTCTGAACCTTATTTAGACTTAGGTTTAAAACTGAACAGCCTCTAAGATCCACTAATCTATAATCAAGACTCCTCAACAATCTAGATCAGAACAAGTCATCATACACAAACCCTGAAGACTATGAGTCTTTCCTTGCACTGTGTAAGTGAGGTAAGCTCTCCACCTCAGAAGTGGCAACTTGACAACCCTCCCCAACAAGGTAACTCTATAACCCTAGTCTGGCCACTCTTTCCTCGAGGAGCGGGGTATTCCCTTATAAGTTCAAGTTCAACCGGCTCAAGAAGAGAGGGAAGAAGAGAATGGACCATGGCCAGTGTAGCCATGTATCCTTGGGAGCTCAACCAGTGTAGCTAAGTCTCCCTGCTGCTAGCTACATAAGATGGAATCCATGAGTCTCAAGCTTTGCTTATTGCACTATATACATACTCCGGTGGGATTATCATTTTCTATCAGACCCACCACTTTTTTGGAGTTATTTTCTTTTTGCATTTTTTTTCAAGTGCATCTATACAACATATACATGTGCAGCATATATACATAAGGAGTTTTTCCTCTTGAGCCAGTAGACTATCCCTCTTTTGAAGCATTATTGCAACCCACAACTCCTGTCGTTAGACCTCATGGCAACCAGGCCAAGTTGAGACGCACTTCCTTCACTAAAAGAAGAAGAGAGGTTCCGCCTAGAAGTACTACCCTCATATGCTACCCCAAGTCAAGGAAGACTGCCTCCTCACCACCTCATCTGTAGAGAGCTCGGTGCTAAGTGCGGGTCCAAGTAAAGTCATTGTATATATGAGTCATGTGTGTGTTGTTAAGTGCTCTACTTAGGCTCATTGAGATGACATGTGATCATAGCCTAGTGTACTCAAAGAATTAAGTCACCATGGACCTGAAAAGCCTTAACCCTAAGCCATATAAGGTTCCTCTTAGAATTAGGTGGATTAAGATCTTAATCAAGATCCATTTCCCAATTTAATTCCAGGATAGTTTAAATGTCAACTATAATCCAGGAAAAACTATACAAGTATATACAAAGATGCTATTTACACAATATTTACAAAAATGCAAAATTTTTGAAAAATGTTTTGAAATCATGGATGTATGCATGAATTCAAGTTTTGCAAAATATTTACACAAATTTACACAAGTTTTTGCAAACTTTTGATTTTCAAAACATTTTGGAAAAATTTTGTACTATATACATAATTGTAATATACACATATTTACACAAACTTTACACAAAAGATTTTTGGAAACATTTTTACAAAATAATTTGTACACTAGCTATGTATGTGCAAATAAAAGAATGATTATTTACAGGGAAAATTTTTAATTTTTATGGATTTTGGGTTTTTAGCCAATTTTATTTATTTACACACTCACACAAAGTACGAGTTATGGCTAAAGTATGTATGAAATATATATACCCCCTATACTTAGCTCGAATGATGTCCTCAAAGTCAAGAGCGATGAAGAAGACATAACTCGTGCTTAGTATAGGAAAGTGAAAAGGAAGGCTATATACAAAGACGAATGAAGAAGAGAACCTCGGCTTTTCCCCTATACTTAGGATCAAATAATCCTAAGTATAGCAGGCTGTACACAAAGGGAGAACCGAGTGAAGAATGTACAGGGTCTACCCCCCCTATACTTAAGGTAAAATATCCCTAAGTATAGGCAGCAAAACAGGGGTAGAAAGACACGAAGAAAATCAACGAATATATACAAGGAGGAGGGGCATCACTCCCCCTATACTTAAGGTGGAGAACCTTAAGTATAGGCAACAACAGAAGTGATGAAATAGAACGGTATGAACAACCCGGTGTCTCCACCCCCTATACTTAGGATGAGGAGTATCCTAAGTATAGCAAAGAAAATCCTAAGCGAGACCTGGGGTGAAAATAAGAACGGAAGAAAGAAAGATCAAACTAAGACAAAACCCGTATATACAAAAGAGTACAATGTTGAGGTGCCTCTCAACAAGCGCTAGATTTTACGCCCCTAGCTGGGCGCAAAGGCTTGGATAAAGCAGTGTCGAGTTCCGGACGACATCGGTAAGTCGAATGTCGTACTGTCGTCGCAGTCTCGGTGTGAGAACCGCGACGAACTCAAAAGTATAAAGAATAACACCTAGGTATGCAATCAAGCGGGTGTCTGCTACCGACCAATGATGTGGAAGTAAGTGATCGGGATCCAGTAGCACAAAATAAATCGTCGGCTCTGGATCAGACTGGAGTGGAAGTATGGAGCCGAAGAAATCAAACGTGGAGAAGGATGGATTAGTCATGGAATCCTCCACGTCAATCAGTGTCTCAAAATGGTGTGGACAAGTAGGATCAGGAGACTCTCTAAGAAGACTGATATCTGATGCATGAAATAGAAGGAAATCGTGCAGATCATCGAATATCTCCATGATGGGCTCATCCTCGCGAGGGTCATCGAGGTGAGAAGACTCATAATCAGAAGGATCTAAAGACTTGATTTCGTGCTCTGTCAGATCGGAGACACTCTCAGAAGGTGAAACCGAGTACTCATCGAGTGTGGCATCCTCCCGCAGATAACCCTCGGGGAGAAATGCAAGATCAGAAGTGAGAAGTAGAGGATCGGGATCTAGAAGGGCGTCTAAGCTGCTATCTAGTATCCACTCGGTGCACCAGTCTGCATCGTCATCGGAAATGTCACTCTCGGCAATCTGGAAGCAGGAGAAGGTACTGGTCAACATTGCGGAAGCTGGCAAAGTGTCTGCGGCTGATCCTTGCTCTACGGCTATGCTGGCTGCCGACTGGTCCTCAGTAAGTGCTTCTCTCTCGTCAAAGTGGAGGACAAAAGGCTCGAATACGGGGCTCTCTGTGTCTGTACTCTCAAAGTGGTGTCCCATATCGACCTTTGGCTGCTGGGCTGAGTAACGGTAACTGTCGGTATCCGAGAAGTATCTCTGCAGAAAGGAGGCTGACTCCTGCGGGACTGGAAACTGAAGTAGCTGAGTCAATGGCTGCAAAAGCGGGGGCTCCTCCAGTTCCTGGAGTATCAGAAGGTCTGATATCCAAGACTCGTCAACTGGGAACTCTGGGACTGATTCGAACTCTAGCTGGAAGACCAACGGGAACTCGAGTAGACTCTGGGTCCGAACCTCTGCTATCGCAGTCATCTCCTCTGTACTCTGTGGTGCTGCATCATCCAAGTCGTCGGGCTGGTGTGTAGAAACTGAATCCTCGTGTAATGCGACACACCACACTGGTACTGCAACATCCGCATGTGTTGTCCCGACTACGGCATCTCGTGAAGAGGAACTCTGTGAAAGTAACCTCGAGATGGTATCCAGTAAGTGAATGTCGGAACTACAGTGCGAACCGTCACATGTGGTAATCACCAGTGCTATCTGCTCTGCGATCATCCCCGCATGGAGATCTCTATCAGGTATGTCAGTGGAAGTCCGTGATCGGGAAATCTCCTCATGAGGTTAAGAAACCTCGACCATGCCTCATGCAATGGCTCCTGGGGGTCTACTGAAAAGTCGGTGATCAACGACCGCATAAACTCAGCTCTACGTGGGGGGAAGTATCTCTGTAAGAACTATCGGCGTAGCTCTCCCCATGTATCGAATGTCCTCCCCAATCGTCGGTGCCATCTCATGGCTCTGTCGTGAAGTGTAAATGGGAAGGTCCTCCTCATCAGCTCCTCTGCAGTGATGTCTGAATATCTCTGTGCTCTGCAAAACTCCTCGAATGCGGACAGGTGAAGATACGGCTCCTCGTGCGCCTCTCCTGAAAATGTCAGCAGTCGCTGAATGTAATCCAAATCCAGACTGAATGGACGTAATGTAGAAGCTGACTGAGTTCCCTGGGCTATCTGCTCCTCCATCCATCTGGGATAGGATATATCTGGTAATTTCCACTGCTCTCTCTGATCATAATCGGAGTGCACTCTCAACTCAGCAATGGCATCATCCGGGTCTCGCATCTGCTCGATATGGTATCCTCGGACGTCTCGCGCAGCATGCCCAGAGTAATGAATGGGATGGGAGGGAGGGAACGAGAGGTTGGTCGGAGATCCGACCTCCCTAGAAGGTGGATTGGACTGGTGGTCAGAGAATGGAGAAGGAGCCGTAAGAGTCGGCTCGAAGTGATGGGGATCCATCATCTAGGGGTGAAGGAGAAGAAGACAAGAAGACAGAAGAAGAGAAGAGGATGGGGGAAAGCAGAAGGGATATGGAATCACACAAGATGAGAAAACATAACCCCCGATTCACCTACGCACGCGAGCTGAAGATCGAAGGGATCAATCAATTATCTTGTCGATTTTATTTTAGGTGATCATTCAGTCTATCAGAGCGATTACGTGAGGTAATAGGAATCCGATATTTCTCAACCGACTGTCCCGTACAGAAAGCCGGTAATCAGTCGAGAAAATATTGGATGTGGCTCTATCCTAAGGTACGTGTCACTCTTTCGCTCATCCAAACCAAACAAGGAGGGGGTTACTCTCCCCAAGACAAATTTTTAATGAGGTGTCTTTTAGGTCAAGTGTGATTAGCAATCCCCATTTTATTGTTTTTTTAGATATTTTTCAAATAAAAAGAAATCGCCTAACGAATTTTTTGGTTCTCCTGGTTATTAAGTCCAAAAATCAGGGGGAGAAGTCGAAAAAGCCGATGCGCGATGAAATCAATGATGCATGCAGAGTAAGAGATGCGTACCTGACTCCAGCAGTCTACATGCAAAATGATCCGCGCAGAATTTAAAGACTAAAAATAAACTACCTAAATGGTGCAAGCAGAAAACCGAGTCCCTAAACAACAGTTCTACTCGAAAGAACGGCTAGTCGACCACCAGTCTCCAAGACAAGAGTTCGGTGTCGGTCCACCCCTCCTCCTCCCGACAAATCGGGTTCAGGAGCAGCGTATGGCAGGGTGGGTTGCGGCACGTAGGCTCGAAGGTAGTGAATCAACTATTTTATTAATCTTTTTATTATAGGTCCAATTACCGATCTATAGGTGCAGGTAGATATATTAGGGTGCTTGGATCCTATGTATTACGTCACAATCAAGTAGAAAATCCTACGGCTAGGGGCTCGAGAAAACCGCGAGAAATCGGAAAAGGCAGTAGAGAAAAAACAAAAGCTGCGAGAAAAAGCCACGTAAAAACTAAGGGGTCCCCCGAGCACACCGGTGCTCGGCGAAACAGACCCCGAAAGTGTCTAAGTCTGAAGAAGAGTGTCCTGTCCCTGTATTATTACAATAGTTATTCAAATGAGCTGGAAATAAAAGCTAATCTATTCTAAGCTAATCCTCTCCACACTCAACTGCTTCCTCGCGCTCTCCTGCAGCTCCGTGCAGAAGGGAGTCGCCTCCGATCACCGCGGTTGCGCTGGCTCCTTGAAAGTGGCCGCCTCGGTCCTTGAGCCCTCGCAAGAAAATAACAAAGTGTCAAACCGGATAAAAATGAAACAGATAAACTAAAATAAAGAAAACAGGGTATATATATGCAAAAATGAAAATGAAAATAAACAAGCAAAAACAAACAAAGGCAAAAATAAAAGAAAAGAAAATAAAATAAAAGAAAAGAAAAATAAAAAGCCACGAAAAGCCGTGGACTCAGAAAGAGACGTGAAAAGCCGCGAAAAAGGAAACAAAACAAAATAAAATAAAATGAAAAATAAACGGACTACTAAGCCGTGCTCCCCGGCAACGGCGCCATTCTGATGAGCTAAAAGTCACCGAGACTCGGGTGAATCAAATGTACCTAGGGTCGTTGCGACCTGGATCTCGATACTCAATCAACTCAACAAGAAAAATATAAGAGCAGACCACCAAAACAAAGACAAAATCAATAAAATCAACTAGTGGCCCTGGCTATTGGATTAGCCTAGTATAGCGACCAGGGTCGGACTCAGGGAGCACGTGATGGTCTTGCAGCCTACGAAGTAGTCGAAAAAAAAAGAAAATAAAAACAAGCATTTTTTGGTGGATTTTTAATATTTTTGTATTTTTTTGGAATTTTTAATTATAAAGAAAATAGGAAACAATAAAAACAAGCAACTATCAACAATTATTTAACTACTCAAAACTACTCTAAAAGTTCAAACAAAAATATTTTTAGAATATTTATATTTTTTACTGTTTTTTGGTGAATTTTTGAGAATTTTATAATTTTTATAGAATTTTCTAAAAATAAAAGAAGGCTGAAATGCAAGAACACTGTCCAACCAAGCTCTTAAGACCAAATTAAAATGTACAATGGTCTCAATAGAGCCTGGAGGTAATTTTCATGGAAACTAGAAATAAAAAGGGAAATTCAGAGAGTAAGTTTATTATTTTTGGATATTTCTGTTAATTATTAGAATTTTTATGAGTTTTTCAAGGTTTTTCTATTTTTATATTTTCTATAAGTCCAAAAATGACCAAAATTGGTCAGAAAATCAAACACAACAAAACACACAAATTATGAATTTTTTAGAATTTTTAAAAGTGTTTCTATATTTTTTAGTGATTTTTATAACTGGACAGGAAGAAAAGAGATGTTTTTGAATTTTTAAAAATACTACAAATGCTCAAAAATGTACCAAATTTTTAGTGAAACTTTTACACAGTGGGAAGAGCCACGTATCCAATTTTCATGAAATTTGGACTTGATTTGATATTTTATTAAAATCAAACAATAAGGCACAGTGCACAGGGACCTATCTGCAATAAAAACAAGTTTCAAGGGCCAAAATGTAATACGGCAGAAAACTTTAGGGCCTTAATTGCAAAAGTCCCAAGAAACCACGCACGACACACGTGACACAGGCCTAGGAGGACTAAAATGTCATTCCTATTTTCAAAGATATTAACAATAACATGCCAGAAATACAAGGAAGATAATGCAATTTCACCACGTCCTCACGTGTCGAAGCACATGGACACTACAGACAGGGACTAAATAGCAAATACTGGAAAGTAGAAGGTTCTCTATGCAAATATTTAAACTAAAATAAACTACGAAAATATTTACAGGACTATTTAATAAAAACAAAAAGAAAGGGGGCCTAAGTGATATTACCCCTTATTATGATCCGAGGGCTGAGATGGCGCCGCGTGGCGGATATGACGGTGGTGGTGCGCTGCGCCCCGCCAAAGAAGCCTCAACTCGGATCGAACGGCTGTGGGCCTCCCACGTGGAGGATCTGACGGCTACGATGCTGCGTGGGTAAACGAAGGGGCCTCTGCTCTGATCTGACGGTGGAGAGCTAGCCACGCGGAAGATCAACGACTGCTGTACGCCGTGGCTAACCCTCGCTAGATGGACGGTCCAGATCAGTCCTCCAAGGGATCGGACGGTGGCGTGGCTCCTCAAATGAATGGCTACGATCACGTCTGGAGCTGGAGGGCTGGATGGACGGCTCTAGAGGATGCACCAAGAACAAGTCACCGGCGATGTTCGCCGGCCCAAAGCTCGCGCTGTGTGCCTCCTCAGCTGCTGCTAAGATGCAGAAGAGCTCCGCCGTGAAGTCCCGCAGTGGATGATGGTCTCCGATGAGGCTAACGACCACCAGAATGGCCCCGTGACGGCGGTGGCCTGGAGCTGCCACACATGAAAGCTCGAACCCTCAGATGGGTCCTTCTCGACCTGCAAAATACACCGAGCAGCTCCTTGGTCGAGGGAAAATTGCCTCGACCAAGTTAGGGGCGAAATGGGCGAGTGGGTGCCCTCGGGGCGTGGTCCTCCGGCGAGCGGCGGAGGAGGAGGACTGAAGTCCCTGCTCCGGGGCGAGTCAGGGTTGGGTGGCTGAATGAAGAAGGTGGAGAGAAGTCTGGTGGAAGTGGTGGAGTGGTCGGAGTGGCTGATGGTTGGATGGATACGGAGAATGGCGGCAGCGGAGCAAAAGGGGCGAAAATCGCAAATGCTAAAATTACTCTATACTAATGGCTAAACTACCTACCTGGTGGAGGAGGCCGATGCGCTGGAGCTCGGGGAGCTCCGGGGTCATTGCCTGCAAGGGGGCATCGAGTCCCGAGGCTGGGCGCGCTCGCGGCGGTGCACGGCGGTGAAGCCACCAGATCCAAGGTTTCCCGGCTGCCCGAGCCTCACTTCCACTCCAAATCGCTCCGCGGTCACTCAGGCGAGGTGGAGGAGTTCCTTATCGTCGAGGGGGAGGACCAGAGATCAGTGAATCAGCTGCCGGAGGCGAGACTTTATATGTCTAGGGGTCCAAGAAGACAAGGATCGGGCAAGCAAATCGGAGCTCGGACCCCTCATACCCACCTCGGGCGTGGATCTAGGATGATCGAGGAATATTTGGAGTCCAAGGTTTACGGATTTGGGGCTCGGATCGAGTGGCGAAAATATTGAGAAATCGGGTCGGGCACACTTGATTTGCGAGTTGTGGTCTAGGGGGGGAGTTGACTGGGGGGTCAACATCCCCCGTGGACCAATGGGATGCGGCCACATGTAAAAGATTTGGAAATTCAATTTAAAATAATAAATGGTCGATTTTGGAAAAAGTTAAAATATGAAAAATGTTTATTTATTTATAAACTATTTTTTTATGATTTTTAATTATTTTTAGAAATAAAAATTAGGTATATACAATATAGTATTATATACATAGGTATATACAATATTTTATTTTTGATTTTGATTTTTAATTATTTATTTTTGTACATTTTTATTCCAATTTTATATTTTATTTATTTACAAGATAAAATTTTGAATAATTAGGTATTTTTATTTTATTTTTATTATTTAATTACAAGGGTAAAATAAATAGTTATGTACACCTATACACATGGTCTATATACATTATTTATTTTGATTTTTATTTCTTTTTATTTTATTTTTGTTTTTATGGTTTTTATTTTATTGATTTACATTATGTAATATAGAATATATACAATTTCTACGAGATTTTAATTTATTTATTTATAGGGGTAAATAAATATATAAGTGATTCTATGTACAAGGCTTATGTACAAGGTGAAGGCATTTTTATTTTCTTTTTATTTTTCTATTTTTATTTTGATTTTGTATTTACAAATATATACAAATATTTACAAATAAATGCAACCCATTTTTATTTTTGTTTTAGAGGAAAATATTTTTATTTAATTATTTACAGGTATATATACACATGAGCTTCCTTATCTGTCTCTACTTGGGTTTTTATGCGGTCAGGCCCATGCTGAGCCCTCCCTTGGGATTAGGTCGCTCAATATTTATTCTAAATATCTCCCTCTTTTTATTTTGTTTCCTTATTCTTTTATTTATGCACAAAAACATGCTAATTATCCTATTTTACACAATGCATGTAATTTGCTAATTATTAATATTTACAAATATATACATGTGTTTGGAAAAGGTTTTGTAGCTAAAATAAAAGAATAAAGAGTGATGAATGGGTATTAATCAGACCCCTACGAGTATAAGAACTCACCTCCGGCCGACTTTTCACGCGATCTTTGGCCTTCCCCCTCGTCGCCAGTGAGCTCCTCTCCCTCGCCTGAGTAACAGCCGTGTGAGAGAGGGTCGAAGCGAGGCACGGAAAGTCGGGAACCACTGATCCGACGGCTACATTGCCGTGCTCCGCTGTGAGGTGAGATAGAGCCTCTGGACCGTCGATCCATCGAGGCGATGACCCCCGGAGGTCCCCAACCTCCAGCACAGACACCCTCCTTCACCAGGTAGCGTAAATAACTTCTAGGTTAGGGTAGATTTCATTTTTTTAGATTTCCTTTCAGTTACCTCCGCCGTCGTCGCCCGCCATCTTCGATCATCCATCCTTCCTTCCGACCACCCTACCACCTCCATCAGACTTCCCTCCACCTGCTGTGTCCTTCCATTCAACCCGGTTCGCCCAGGAACTGGGAGTTCGGTCCTCCTCCGCCGCCGCTCGCCGAAGGACTACACCGCGACCCATTTCGTCACCCCTTCGCCCGCTGACGGGTCGAGGCACTTTACCCTCGACCCAGGTTTCCTTCTGTGCAACTTGCAGGTCAAAGAGACCCCATCTGGGGGTCCAAAAGTTCGAGCACAGCAACTCCGAGCCACTGTCGTCGCCGGAGCTCTCTAGGGTCTCCCAGTCCCATCGGAACCACCCATTAGCTGCGGAAGATGCCGAACATCAGTTCGCCTATATCAACAGTGTCTGAGGACCTCTCCACCACGCGTATCGAGCCGACGAAGTTCGCCGGTGAGTTGTTCTTGGAGGAGGTTCAGCTACCGTCCGATAGAGCTCCTTGCCCAGTTCAGATCTCGTCCGTCCATTTGCGAGGAGCTGGTAGCCGTCGGATCGCCAGAGGACCTCATCTGGAGCGTCCATCGACGAAGGAGTACCACGCATCTTAGACGTCAATCATCCACGTGGTGCTTCTTCGTCCATCGATCAAGCAAAGGGGTATCCAATATTCTCAACCGTCCAATCCACACGTGGACACCCCTCGGCCGTCAGATCATAATAAAGGGGTAATTTCACTTAGGCCCCTGTCATTTTCTTATTTGTCGTTTAGTCCTATAAATATTTTAGTGCGTTATTTTTATTTTGGAACAATTGCATTTAGGATCCTAGGTTTATTTTATTTGCAGAGTAGTCCTTGTTTGTGTGAGCCACGTGCATCGACACGTGAAATGTGGTGAAATTGCACTTTTATCCTCAAACCTTATGCTTGTTACTGATTGCATCTTTTTAAATAAGAATTACATTTATGCCCTTCTGTGTCTGAACCACGTGCTGCGCTCATGCTTTATTGGGCTTTTTGCATAAGGGCCCCTGGACTTTCTTTATTTGTTACTGATAGGCCCTTAAACTATGTTTCTTTACTAATAGGTCATTGCTTGCTGCGTGCCTTGTGTTTATTGAATAAAATATCAATTAAACTCCAAATTAGGTGAAATTTGGATACGTGGCTCCTGCCACGGTGTAAAAATTTCCCTAATTTTTTGGGACAATTTTAAGGCTTTTTGTTATTTTTTAAAAATCAAAAACATTGATTTTTGTCACTGTCTGAATTAAAAAATCAAAGAAAAATATAAAAATTCCTTTAAAAATTCCAAAAAAATTTTGTGCTTGTTTATTTTATTGTTTATAAGCTTCAATCCTTGTGCCTTTTGGATTTATTAAAACAAAAAAAGTAAAAAACATTAAAAACCTTATAAAAATTCTAAAAAATACAAAAAATTGCAAACTCTTTTTCTGTAATTTAGTTTTTGCATTCACTTTGAATAAAAAATACCACTAGATTTTTATAAGCCAATTATATATTTTTAATTGGACTTTCAAATCTGACTGTACATATTGCTCCTGTTTTCCCCTTTCTTGATTTTTAGAAAATCAAATAAAAATTGAAAATTTCTGAAAAATTCATCAAAAACGCTTAAACACAAAAAACACAAAAACAATTTTATTTTATTTTTTGGAGTATTTTTGAGTGGTTAACTAAATTGTTGTTGTTGCTTGTTTATACATTTTCTTATCTTTTTCCTTATAATTAAAAACACAAAAAAATTTAAAAATAATTAAAATCCACTAAAAAATATTTTATTCTTTATTCTCGATTTTGACTACTTCGTAGGCTGTCTCGACCATCCCGTGCTCCCTGAGTCCGACCCTGGTCGCTATACCAGGTTAATAAACTAGCGAGTACCGCTGTTTAGTTTTTATTGTTTTATCTCCTGCTTTGGTGGTTCTACATTTTTCTTGATTGACCGATTCTCTCGATCCAGGTCGCAATAACCCGAGAGTGATCTCTACCTTACCCGGACCTTGGTTTCACGAATATTCTATCATCAACAGTGCCTTAAGAGTCGGCCTAAGAGACCGCCTACCCATCATCTTGATAAGACAGGTAACTGATTCTAGATCTGAAAGATTGATCTGAAAATAGGATTTACTCAACAAAAATCAAATGTAAGGAAACCCCGGATTCACCAACACAACCCGATGATGACTGTAAAAGTTCGATCGTTTATCTTTTCAGTTTTAGGGTTATTTAGCAAGAAAAATATTCTCACAGATTAGCGAGTTGATATGTGCCCGGGACTTCCCTAGAAGATCGTCTCGAGTTCATACAAGAAATCATCCATTCTCAGCCACTATGTGAGTAAGTATGGACCGTTTCCGACTACCAGTGTTACTTGAGGATGGAGCCTTACACAGTGTCATCTAAACCTCCCACTCTGCTAAGGAAATCTGGACTATTTCTGGCTACCTGAGAATCCCCATTGAAGAGAAAGTGATTAAATGCATGAACTCATTATTATCCCGAAAGAAATACGGATCTAGCTCTACCTTAAGGGTCGTCTCTCACTCACAGATCTGGAGAGTTCATGCAATTCATGCATTGGGGATTGCTCTCCCAAAACAAGTAAAGTATGCTACATTTAGTTTTAGAGTCAGATAAAATTAGCAGTCTCGGTTTCAATTTTTTAGTTATCATTTTTTTGAGAGTTTTCAAACAACATCTAATGATTTTTTTGACCTAGACCAACGTGCACCTAGATTGCGAGTTCTAAAACTAGCTATGAAGGCGCAAACAGAGAAAAATCAAAAAACCTAAGCAAGAACCTAGCCTCAAAAAAGCTATGGAAAACTGTCAAAAAGGTTGCGAAGTGAGAAAATCATGGTGGGTGCTCTGTTCCCCCAAATGCACGGCACTCGGTAAAACAGACCTCGGGAAAGAGAGGGATGAAGGTACAATCTGGGATGCCCTTACGGGGCCCCTTCAATGAAAATAAAAAAATAGGCAAATGCCCTAGAATTTTTTTATATTTTCTTACAAATAATTACAAGAAAGAAAGAAAAAAAAGAAAAGAAAAGAAAAATGTGGTTTCTCGGTTCTCAACTGTGCGGCTCAACCTGTGTTGTACAAATCAGAAATAATAAACCGCGACATTAGAAAAAAATAAGAAGATGTCGAAAGAAAACCCTAAACCTAAATATATTGTATACCCTAGTGTTGCCTCCCCGGAAACGGCAACATCTAAAAAACTCACCCGATCTACTGTTCTAAAAGAAGAGCAATGTCGCAAAATCGACCAGGTGAATTTTTTGCAGAAAAAGATTAATTTTTACTTAATCTTTTGATTTTTATTTATACTCCTAAATTTTGATGTATAGTGAAAGTACGAGAGTGTCGAACTTATGGAGGCAAACGGTTGGAAACAAGGGTTAAATGGTAGACAAGTATGGCTTTATGAGTTTTTAAATTTTAATTTTATTTTTAAGGAAATTTTTATATTTTTATTTAATTTTTGTGAATTTTATATTGTTTTTGTGAATTTTAAGTATTTTGTGATTTCTTATTATTTTAGAAAATATTTTATAATTTTTTTGGTATATATTTTTTTATGTTTATTTTGTTTTCCTATTTTTTAAAGAATTTTTAGAAGGTTTTTAGGATTTTCATGAAATTTTTTATTTTTAAAGGTGAAAATTAGTTTTTTTATTGAAAACTATGAGGAATTTTTTATTTTTAAGATTGAAAACTGGAGAAAGTAATTTTATTTTATTTTTATTAGGATGTTGGTGAAATTATCTTTAAAATGATAGGTTGTACGTATTTTGGTGAATTTTCTTGAATTAGTTACGATATTTCAAAGTTTTGATGAATTTTGTTTTTTACTGGTTTTAGTATTTAACTTTTATTTTGTTTTTATTTTCTATGTAAAATATGTTAAAAGATATTGTACGTAATTTTTATAAGATTTTTAAAGGTGTTTTTCTATTTTATGTATTTTGTTATCTTTTTATGGGATTTTAAAGGATTTATAAAAAAAATCTTTTTATTTTCAGAATCGATTTAATACTATAAATAGTGTAGTATAGGGTATTTTTATATGTTTTTATTATATTCTTATATTTTATGTTTTTCTAATATGTATTATAAAAGTATGGTAGTAATATACAGTTTAAGGGTGTAAGTGCAATTACTGAAAGCTATAGGGCGCTCGTGGAATAATCAGAAAATTCAGAGGGCCTCCTGTGCAAAAATATCAGGATCACGTGCAGATCGTGTGAGGGACTGCAAAGCTTAAATCTGTTCGGAGATTCATAAATGCTACGGGTCGTTTTGTAATTTTCACCAAAAATATCTCGACGCACGCGCTAAGCGGTGAGGCGGCGTTACGCGGTTGAGATGGAATTGGCGTATTGTGATTTTGTATCCGTTGAATTTGCTGGCCGATCCAAGGGCTACGAATAAAAGCCCCGAATAAGAGTTTCTTCCCCAAATCCTAGCGCGATCGACGACAATTCAAGCTTCTAGGTGGCGGCAGAGAGTCGATCTGATCATTGGTTGGTCAATGTAGTTCCAAGCGAGGAGTCGGAAATGCTCAAAAGTGGAGATCGTCAGACGTTGTTGCAGCTCTCATCTGCTCGATGTGTGGACTTGTAGATGACGGTGCTCAGGACGACTGATGTAGATTTCAAATCTATAGATGAAAGGTCCCTATCGAGCTCAAATATTCCGACGATGGAAGTGCGGAGGACTCGATCTCTCAAAGTCGTTCTCTAGATCGTGATGCGTGGCTTCGAAGAATGATATCCAAAATTGCTTAATCGATTCTGATCTGAAGCGCTCAAATATGCAGGTGTGTCTTTAAGGAGCTCTAGAATTCTAACTATGCACTATTCAACAAGATGTTTTCTGATCTCTTTCTGAGGATGATTGAATGCATAAGACGTTGCTCCTCAAAGTGATGTTTGTGAATGAAGGAGATTTAATTGATGGTGATGATTGCTATTCTCAATCATCTTGCTCAGCGTGATAATGGTCTCATTCCTACAATTAATCGATATCGTCTCGAGCATGATAGCTCGGATCATAATAGAAAATAGACGATGGTGAGCGGATCAAATTTGAGGTAGTCGGCTTGGTGTCAAATTGAAGATAAAACACTGAGAATAAGGAAGGATTGAGAAGAGAATAGAGGAGGAAGAGGAGAGATATGGAATGAAACTAACCTGGAAAATGTTTGTATAGAGGAAGCATCGCCTATGGATGTGAAGATCAACGGCGCTTCGTTGGTGATGGCCTCGGCAGGCGACAATGCTGGAGGCTAGGCACGGTGGAGCGTAGCTGCGACGTCGTCGGGTGATCTCGCAGACCCTCTATCCCTTGCTCGTTTGATGGCGGGGAAGACTGTCACTCCTCTCGCAGACCAGGACGATGGACGAAGAGGGTAGAAAATGGCAGATCGGAATGGCAAGGGGGTCGGAAGACTATTTATAGATGAGTTTGCATGGGGAGCACGAGAGGTTTGTTGATGAACAGCCAACCGTTGGAGCAGTTGGGTGGTCGGTCGACGGGAAGAGGAAGAAGAAGGGGAAAGAGAAGAAGAGGCGTCAGGGGAAGAAGGAAGGAGGAAAGAGAAAGGAAAGGAAGAGAGAGAAAAGAGGAGAGAGAGGGGAAAAGGGGGAAAATAAAAATTAATTAATTTGTAAAATTAATTAAATTAATTAATAATTACTAATTGGTTAAATTAAGAATTAAATAATTTTGAGATATAATTAAGTAATTAATTAAGTAATTAAATGAGTAATTAAGTAACTAAATAAATAATTTAATAAATAATTAAGTTTATAACTAAATAGTTAATAAATAAAAAAATTTTATTTATTATAATTTAAGAATAGAGTGTTAACATATTAAATAATAATAAAAGTTTCGGTATATTGTACAATATAGTAATATGATCCTGAAACCCACATTTTTCATACTAACTCTGATTTTAGCGAAATCAGTGTCATTCTGCAGATAATTAAATAATATGAATTTTAAGAATGCGTTTGCTCAATTCGGAGTCCGTATGGCCGATTTACGAGGTTCGAAAAATTAGATAGCAGATTCATGGCTTCGGGTTTTATTGGTATTTTGACTTAGTTATATTTTTATATTTTTATATTCATTTTTAGAAGATTTTTAGAAAAAAATTAGGTTAATCAGATTTATGATTAATTAATTAAAAATCAAGAAAGTTTATATATATAGTACATATATACAACGGGTTCCAAACGCCAAAACTTACCGATTTTATTTTAATATTTTTTGTAATTTTAGTAAATAGTATTAAGTATAAAACTGAGTTTAAAAGTTAGTTTGGTCTACTTGGAGTTTTCTATAAATAGTTATGAACCTCGGAATTCGGCTTTTGTGGCTTTTTCGGTTCATTATGATTTTTTATTTTTGTGAGGATTATTTTTCTGATATTTTTATAGAATAACATATATTTATATGAACATTTTTTATAAAAGAAATGTTTTGGTTTGGGATTGTCTTAGTGATAAATAAAATAGGTGAAATAGTTACAATGTGAAAAATATGTTTAATTATATTTTTGGTCTTGATTTTCCTGGTGTTTTGATCCATATCTCCACCTACTTATCTATTTTGTCGACCTCGTCAATATTGACCTGGTCTTGGGATTAGGGCCAGTCTGTATATATTACATATCTACATCCTTTTTTTCTTTTTTTTCTTTTCTTTTTTTATTCTTTTATTTTGGGTAAAATAATTTTTAAAAATATAAGATTAATAATTGTGGTTAGAATGATAATTAGTTGGAATTAGTGATTATTTACATGTATTTTACCAAGGATTTTAGCCAAAATGAAAGAATAAAGGCGATGAATCATGGATTCATCATTCGGTACTTTATCCACATCATCATTTTTCCACAATACGAGTGTCCCCTATCATTATTTTCTAAGGCTTATGTTAGTGAACCGCATCCAAAATCATGACAAGTGTTATTGTTTATGTTCTTCCTCCAACGAATGAGATTTATTTTTAGACTCTTCAATTTCTTCTTTAGATATTGGTGTCGACAATTCATCTTCATCGTTTACTTGTGAGGGACCCTCGATATCCTCGAACATTGAATCATTTGTTGACCTGGTTGATTTATATTATGTCATTTTAGAGAAGATAAAGACATGATTATTCCATAATTTTAATGTGATTATGTTACTTCAATGATGACATCATGTTTTCATAACCAAGAGGGGTAGGTTATACGAAAAGGTGAATGAACCTCACATTAATGATTGAATTCATCATTGCTAAGGTGGATTCATCATCGTGAATTGCTATTACATAAAATGTGGATCCTTCATACAACTACTTACACATTAATGTAAAGATAAATTTATTGAGCGAAATACCGGTGGCTTTGGAAACTTGATCCAATAGATCAAAGTATGTTAATCGACCTGGGAATATGACCATATTGTTGTCTCCCATATATTCCACGTGATCATCTGAGACATTAAACGATCCATCCTAATATAATAAGACAGAAATAGTGTTGGATGCCATATTTAAGGAAAACACATGGATTGATTAGTTGATTTGATTTAAGAGCATAATAAAAATGTACATTTAAAAAAATTTTCAAAAATAGTTTAATATTTTTAAAATTATGTAATATTTTAAATTTTAAATATTTACATGATAAAAAATAGTTTTTAATCAAGGAATTTTTACCATACAAACCCTATAAAATTTCTAAATTACCTTCTCGACCTTTGAAACAACATAATTCCCTCTCGAGCCACAAACTTGCTAAATCTTACCCCATGAAGCTTGTAGGATTCTTGGAGTAATTTACAGGATCGATGTGGTAATTATGTTATGCAAAAGGTCGCAGAGGTAATTTAACAAGTTTATAAGGTTCATGGGGTAAAAATTCCTTTAATCAAAAACCCAATGTTTATATAATATTTATATTTATTTTTAAAATTAATGTAATTATTAATTAATTCCCTCTTCAGTAGAGTAATTGATCTTAACATTAAATATTAAAATCACATAGAAATTAATAAATAATCAACTACACCAAGATGTGCACTAATTTTTTAAATTTGAAAATCATGTGGAATGAGGAATCTAATGTTCGATCTTGGAGGTGCATGCGGTGTTCGACAAGTCGGATTCGGCTAGAGCTGTGTCGACACCTCTCTTGGCTCTCGACATTCGAACCAAGCAGCAATTTCTGTAATTAACCTACAATAAAATATGTGTTTTGAATTTTCCATAAGTTGTTGTAGTTTTTAAATTTATACAATTAACCCATAATAAATTATATTTTGTAAAAATATTCCATAAGTTTTTATGATTTTTTGAAAAATATTATATTGTTTGGTATTTTAAAAGTTGTAAATATTCAAAATAGCTTATAAAATAAAGTAACACACAGAATATGCCACATACATTAATGAGAATATTCACATTCCACAAAGATATTTATTTATTATAACATTTAATTTTCTCTATAATATTACTATTTATTTTTTAATAATTATAACCAAAATTTAAAGTATAATCTAATATTTATTTTTTACTAACCATTATTTACATTCGTCACAGGGCAGTTTATTCTAACATTGCAATATATAAAATGCACTAAATTTAATACCCATTTAAACAACAATAAAATTTATTTTATAGTATCTCAATTGCACATATACTTAAAGGCTATAATTAAAAAGTAATATGTATAAATGTAAATTTACATGTTATAACGAGTGTCTTCAATGCGAGCAAATATATCTGATAAGAAATTGAGAGATGTGATTGAATAGCTGCACAATCATATACTTCTTTTTTTGATAAAAGAAAACCTGCAAAAAATATCTACGAAAAAATCTTATTCTTACTCAAATAAGAATAGCGGAATCCATATGAGGAAGGGTTGCTCGAGAGAAATTGAGAAGTAGAAATGAGGAGAGATTGAGAGAGATGAGAGGAGTTGAGGGGAATGGAGAGGGTGGAGGTTTATGTAAGGGCAAGAATAAGGGGACCATTGGCAATTTTGCCAACGGCTCTCTCCCAAGTCGGCACCTCAGGTGTTGATTTAAACTTGGAAACCCAAGTCGGCACCAGAGATGCCGATAGATGCATTTTTTTAAATATGTTGGGATGATACCTATTAAATTAATTACAATTATTTGTGATTGTTATGCGATAAGGAGGACGACCGTGTGAGGTTCCTCTACACGTGGATACCCTGGGACCACGATCTGGTCCTAGCCGCTTGTGCCTACTATCACCTCCAGAGGTCATGGTGATGCCACTGCATGCGTCCACGGGTAACCATTGAGAAAGGAGGCGAAGGGAATACTGCGGAACACGTACTGCATCATGGAGGGGTTCCCGATGACAAGGGTGGATGTGGTGATGCGCGAGGAGTGGGAGCCTCTGTTCAGGGGGGTCCGAGAACGTAGTGTGGGTGAGCAAAGAGGGCATGGATTGGAGTGTAATGCTAAGGTATGAGAAAGGAGAGGAGAAATGCAACTACGACATGAGGACACCAAATAGTATTGTCATCGATCTAAGCTTTCACAGAGTGAAGTAGGGAAAATAAGTATTTTTCAGACAATATTCGACGGATTAGTAAAATTTCCACTAAACATGTGCATCAAGATTTCTAAGCAAGCCAACATGTAGTTGCTATTTTTGTATTTCATTTCCTTAAATACAAACAAATTAATGAAATTCAAATTGTTTACTTATCCAAATTATCTATTTGATGAATTAACTTGTACGAATCGACATTGGTTTTAATGCCAATAATGGAAATGGTTTTACAATGTCAAGGATACATATGCATCCCTGATTTCAAATTAATTGATAACAAATAAGTATGTTCCTTCTAAGAAATATTATCTTGTCTCTATCTACGTATCGGATTGGAACAAATCACTATAATACACCCCCTCCTATGAACCAATCGACGTTTTTCACAAAATTTACGAACAAAAGCTCTTTTTTCATATTTATGATTCTTTATATTTTCTTAATTTTAAATCTACTTCTTGAAAGATGAATCTCCCTGTTGACTGATTTTTACAAAATAATTACTGTTGGATTTCTTACAAGGACAATGTTGATCAGTTTTAGTGTCTGCGGCATTCACTGGAGACGCGCTCGATAATTTTAAAAAAATCGCATAGAAAGTACCGATTAAGATTGTGAAGGTCGAACATAGATAGTCTACCATGTGGAACAAAGTCAATTATTTAAAGATGTTGATCTAGACTAATATAAGGTCTGAGCTTCGAATTGCATTCAATAGCTTCCGTTTTTATACGAGGCGAGGTGACTTATGTTTAGGCAAGTGATTTTTAGGGTGGACCATTGTCGATATATCTAGGCATATGCTACAGTTTTTATAGATATTGCACTTAATGTAGTTTACTTACCTTTTCTCAATCCTCTACTTTTGTGAAGACGGTCCGGGTTGCTAATGTGGCACATTCCCCTGTCACTGATATTGATATCATAGAGTTTTCCTCCAAGCTCCAGCTGACTGGAGTTCATTGTGCTCTTGCTTCTATTCAGAAGCTATTTACTTTGCTTAATTGTAGGGTTATTTTTTTATGAATTTTATTGTTATTTTCATAGCATCTGGGCGAGATAGATTTTCAGTGGGAGACATGAGAAGAAAGTCCTATATTATATTGACATTCCATATAATTAAAGATTTGTTGGAGATGCGTCTATCTCCAACGGTCCTCTACTCCGGCATCTTCGCCTTGGACACCATTCTGCCAAGGATATCTTCATGATGTTCCCTGAACTCTCTACGTTGAATCCCTTTAAGTGTGAGGCATGCCAGTTCGGGAACATCATCCAGTGTCCTTCCCTGCATGTGTCGAGCCTCATCGTGAAGTTCCTTTTTCTCTTGTCCATTGTGATATACGGGGACCCTGTCCGATCCGTACTATGAGTGGACATAAATATTTTGTTGTTTTTGTTGATGATTATAGTCGATCCTATTGGGTATGTCTGTTAAAGGAACATTCAAAAGATCAATAAAATCGTCGAGAATTTCATTCAGTGCATCAAAACTTCTTTCTCCACTTGTGTTCAAACTTTTCATTATGATATCGCTTTATAGTTCACACAACATGACCTGACGACTTTTTTGTTTCCTAGGGCACTATCCATAAAACATCATGTCCATATATGATGAATTGGTGATTTATCATATTTTTATACCTTTAATTGAGCAAAAATCATGAGCATTTAGTTGCATATCTTTAGTTTTACGTATAATTTTCATTTTATAATTTTCATGTTCATTGCATTGACATCCATGTAAAGTTGTTTATTATTCATTGCAAAAAGGAAATTAAAAAAAATTCCCTTTTTAAACATGGGCTCCAAGCCCATGTTGGCACTTCTAACATTTTTAGTTTTTTCCAGGTCTGTCGTAGAAGGGGCCAAAAGGCCTCTCCCTTCATCTTCAACATTTGCAAAAAAAAAAAACTAGATGACCAAATAGTTGATGTCATGCTGACGTCGGCATTTTAAAAAATAAAATAGGTGATGACGTCATCACTGGCGTCAGCCCCCTTCAACCTCCAACCGCCAACAATGCAGGTGCACCCACTACACCCATGCTGCTTCCTCTCACCACTGCGTGCAACAGTGCACCTCCTCCTCCTTTCCTCTCCTTGGTAACCGTCACGGGCGATGGTGGCTATAAAGGGAGGGGCGTCCGACCAAGGAGATGGATCACCCACGACGGAGAAGAACCCACTACGGGTTCGTCTCCACCATCACCCGTCACCCTCCTCCTCGTCTCCTCCGTCCGCTGCTCCTCCTCATCGTTCTCCTCCAACGCTGGTGGCAGTCACGTCTCCGTCCACCATGCTGCCTTTGCAAGTTGCTCCCCCCTTGTCGCACCTGTGCAGCACCGCCTCCGCATGTGGCTCCTCCGGTCACCGCTCAAGGAAGAAGAAGGTCGCACGGACCCCTTTGCAATTTCAAAACTTTTCTTATTTTTTTTATTTTTTGGACATATTCACAATTTTGCTAAACTTTAATTTGTTTTATGTAATTTTTCAATTTCGTAATTTTTTATTCTGTGATAATTGTATTTTTCATATTCAAGTTTTCTTATTTACTTTCCAGTCCTTCAGGGACCTGTCTGTAAGTACTTAAAAGTTTTTTATATTCTATGGAATATTTCCATTAAAGTTTTTATTGGTAATTTTTGCTTATGTCTGATAACTTTTTATTAATTACAATCACGTCCTTATTAAAGTTTTTGTTTACATTCATGCACTCATGTTTCTAAAAAATTGCATAAATGCCCTGACACTTCCAAAAATCACCAAAAATAGTAAAAGAATCCGAAAAATTCCCCCAAAATTCATGTGCAATCCTTGTGATGTCTAGAATCTAATTTTTCAATGCATTTTAGGTTCCACGAGCAAAAAGAAAAATATAATTTCATTTGGGTAAATAAAGTGAAAAAATACCTTTGTAAATAGAATAAAATTTTACGTAAAATGTTCAAGTCTCTGTGGATCGATCCTCTAATCATGTACCTATTTTAATATATGTTAGCTTCTAATTGAATAAAAATATATATTATTATCTCAATTTTTACGTGCGTGCAAAACGACGCTTAAGAACACACATTTAATGCATCGAAAATCACATCTTCATTTTGGCACCTTTGCCGGGGACTTGGCAACTTATGCAATTTATTTTTGATATGTTGACATTTCATTTAATTTAATTTTATTGTCTTTGTTTCATGTACAAAAAATACAAAAAAGGGGGACAACTTTTTCTCTCATTCTCTCTCGCTCTAATTCCATATCCAACAAGCCGAGCACTATATGATCTTTTCAAACACTTAGGCATTCTATGTGGTATTATTTTTATGCTCCAAAAATTATCTGAAAATTGCAAAATCAACTTCTCCTTGTTGCATTCATCTCCATGGATATCTCTCCCTCTGCTCACAAATTAAACAAGATCACAATTGAGTTGCTCGCCTAATCATCTAAGTCTGAGAAGTCACTGCATGATTCGGACGAGAGCGGTCTGAAGTGCTTGAACCGTTGCACCTTGTTCACAATCTCACATGCATAAATAAATCTTAGGTCAGAGCCCAAAATCCTACGTAGATCTTATTGACTACTGAATTTTAAAAAGTTTAGCTACTTCTCAGTGGGGGAAACCTTAGCACAGAGGGTGATTAAAGGACATTGCATTTGGCATCATCCTAAAGGAATACAGGTAGCCATTCTACGGTCTGTATACTTGCATCCATACTGGTTGAAAGTGGATGGAACTAAACAAATAAATTCAGACCAGTCCTTAGTCTACAAACAGATTTTAGGTTAACTTTTTTGTGTGCTTGATTTTTCTGGAAAAAAAATTTGAGAAGTTAACCGCTTCTGCGGCAACCTGTGTGTGTTGGTGAATCGATCTTATTTTGTATTTGTTTTGTGATCTCTTAGGCAATGAATCCTAGTGAATGCATCTCTTATTACATGAATAATACTTCAAATGCCTGCTATGAACCACAATATCAAGACTACTCTTCACAATATCCATCATCTTATGAGGGAAATTACCTGAGCTACGTCGGTTCACATTCAAATTTTGGGATACAACCCAACTATGCTTGGGGAAATCAACCCGACCCATTCGAGAACCGACAAATTCAAGACCTTCTACAAATCCAACTTTTCTCCTATCCAGGTGCCGAATCGTACAACTCAGGGATGTATGACTCATCCACATCTTGGTATGGGTCTACATCATCACCTTATTGCACACCTTCTCCACCTCAACCTCCTGTCAATCAAGTTGATGAGACTTTTTATGAAGGATTCAATGTTTTCTTGGATGCAATGAAGAATTTTGAGATGACTATGAAAACACAAACTGAAGAGTACATCCGTCACCTCGCTGAAATTTGTGAACATTCATTTGTCAATCCACTCATGATTTCAGATACACTGATTGAGAATAGGCAAATATCCAATTAGGTTATTCTTGATCTTGAATCATCTTGGGATGAGTTGGAAAACACTATAAACCTGAGTATGAGGAAAATTTTCATGAACAATATGAAGAGATTTTTTGTGAGAATAAAAATGATGTAGAACAAACCAAGTTGTTGGAGAGGAACCATATCAAATTGAGGATACTAATGAAGATTTTTTATGGACAAATTAGGATATCAATTCTTCCAGCCTCTAGCTCAACATGATTCCGAGCACAATGATTTTTTTTTGTGACTAAGGTGATTCCTCTGCCACATTGTTCGCCCTATTTTAATTGAAATTCTAAAAGAATAACATGTAAAAATTAAATCTCCAATTGAGAACAATGACGGAAGTTCTGGTGATGAGTGGCCTGAAATAATTATGGGATTTTACACCCATAAGCCTGAGTAACTTTACAATTACATCATAACCCTGTATAATCGTGAATTACACCTAAAACCTTGAATAAATGCTCAGTTTTACACCCATAACCTTCCTTTAGTTGAGTTCATTAACTTTACCATATGATTGAGATAATCTAACCCACCATCATCTAACGGTTGGGATTAATCCAAAGAAAAAAGGATGTGACGAGCAGCGAACGCGGAAGGCATGCGGGGGCGGTGGGCAGCGGGGCATCGAGGCCTGCAGGGGCGGTGTTCAGCGGGTCGTGAAGGCCTGCAGGGCAAGGGAGGGTCGGAGGGCTTCGAGAGGAGCTAGGCAGTGGGGGGACTCGAGAGGAGCTGAGTAGTGGGGGGCTTCGAGAGGAGTTGTGCAGTGGGGGGTTGCTTGGGGGCGGTGGGGTTTCGAGAGGAGCTGTGCGGCGGGTCGGGGGGGGGGGGGGCTCGTCGTTGCGGGGAGGGAGAAGCTCGACGCGCGGGGATGGAGTCTGCACGAGGTGATTCTTTGAGCAGACACGGGGGCGGTAGGCGTGGGGGGCTTCGGGAGAAGCGGGGGGTGGCTCGGGTGACAGCGCTGCGGGGGGGGGGGGGGGGGGGGCTTTGAGCAGACACGGCAGCGGCGGTCGAGGGGTGGGGTAGGAGGGAGAAGCTCGGCACGCGAGGACGACGCTAGGCACTGGCGAGCACGCATGACAGGGGAGGGGGGGCTTCGGGGGGAGCGGGGAGGGGGGAGAGGCTTCGAGCAGGAGGTGGGAGAAGCTCGACGTGTGGTGGGTGGGGGGAGGGGGCTTCGACGTAGGAGGTGGGAGAAGCTCATGGCATGGGGGCTTTGAGGCATGCCTGCTCTGCTCGCGGTCTTCGAAGCAGGGAAGGTGGTGGTGTTCGGCAGGAGAAAGCCCCAGCCCCCTTGCAGCACCGGACGAACACGTCCTCCAACAACCCCTCAGCCTCCGCCTTCCTCATCGACCACCTCCCAGCCCCTCTTAGATGACGGAGAGAATGATGGTATATTTTGCAAATAAGAATGAGTTTTAAGGGTAGTTTTATCTTTTTCAATAGAAACCGTCAAATATAATAGTAGCTAAAACAAAATATAACACGGGGTTATGCCATGTAAGAGTTAAACATTACTCGGGGTTCCTCGTGTAATTCGTGATTATGCATGGTTATGAATGTTTTTGCGAAATTACTTAGGGTTATGGGTGTAAAAATCCCAATAATTATTGATGATGAGGTTAAGCTAGAGGCTATAAAAACCGTTGATTATAATGAATCCTGCGATTCTTATGAAACTCATAATATGATCCATCCTCCATCGACGAAATTACAATTGAATTATCTGAGTTTTCTAGTAAGTTTTTGACCTCGACTTCATATTCTGGTTCTTGGATGATGAAATTCGAGGATGAAGCTAAAAATGAATCAAGAGATGAATCTGATAATAACAATGAAACATATGTTGAGGATATATCTGAGGATGAGGTTGAATATGAATCTGAGGATATTTTTGAAGCTGAGAATGAATATGTAGAGGAATCTGATGATGATGAATCTAGGACTGAATTTAAATTTGATATCAACATTGATATTGATAATGAATTCCTAACCTTGGAACCCGAGTAGGGGCGTTAAAACCGGCACATCGTGGGTCAAAACCCATAGTTATCTCCCGTGTTTTTCTAGCTTGCATTTTTTTCTCTCATTTCTCACCATTGTAGTTTAACTTAAGTATGGGGGCAACCCATAAAAAAATGGCAAAAGCAACTAAAAAAAGAAGAAGCATTTTTCATCGCGTGCACCTGCACTCTCTCAATCATATTTTCTCATTTTTTCACTCTTTTATCACCAGGGGTCATGTCACTAACTAAGTATGGGGGAGCTGTATTGCATATCAAGAATTTTTTTATTTTTTTCATGCATTAGTTTTTGCTTCAATTTTTAAAAAATCCATTTTAAAAAAAATCATCATATTTTTTTGCATCATCTCTGCATTTTTTTTGCATATACCAAAAAAAACCCATAAAAATTACAAAATTCCCGATTTTTTTTAATCAAAAACACAAGCAAAATCTTTTTAAAACCCCCAATTTCCCCCCTTATTTTCTCTTTACTTTTTGAGATCAGAAGTCTGGCTTTACAAGTTTCGAACTTAGATCAAGAAGACCTTAATCCACTTAATTTCATAGGATTTCTTTAGGATTCAGTATTCAACTTCTTCAGGTATATTTTAAACTTAATTCCTTGAGTTCTATCAGTTTTTATGGTGAACAAAATTTGTGTCTAATTCGATCATCTTGACAGCTTGAGCACTCTTTTATTCTTGATTAATTATTGAATAAATTGCACATTACACCTTAGATCGACTTAGTTTGTGTGTACAAGGGACCGTTTTAATCTCCATCAAGGGAAAGGAGTGACTCTGAATTCCGAGTAAGGCAAATTCAAATGATCTAAGTTTGGGAACCATTTATTCTCTATAAGTCAGGGTCTGTCAACAAAACTTACCTTGTATAGTGTATCAGAAAGTCATGCCTGATTCAAAAATGCAAATGCAAAGCAAAGATCTGCTAAAGAAAATTATATGCAAATAACCCAGCTCTATCAAACAAGCCAAGTAGCAGACCAACGATGCTACTAACTTTAGAGAGGCCAAAGAGGCCCAAGATTATGCTCTACAAAAAAATGAGAGCAACGGACCAAAGCGGTCTACGGAAAAACCCCTGAAAATTCAAGTTCTCTACAATTTGCACACATCTTCTTTTTGCTGACAGATTGAGGTGAAATGATAATAAGCCTAGACTTAGGGAGAATAGATACTTAAGATTTTGTTAATCTCATGTTACTATGCATAAGGTTATACATTATACTAGTCTAACAAATTGGGAAGAGCTAAAACTTCCACACACAGCTCAAAATCAACTCAAGGTTAAAGAGAATATCTGTTGATCGGGATGATCTGACTTGAACTAAGGATGGAACTGACTAAAGTTGATAGAACTCGAGGGTTGTTGAATTGAATGCTTAAGTCTAATAAGAGTATAAACATATTATTAATATAAAGGTCGACCTAGTCTTTGTTCGTTATTTGTTTAGACTTGGCTGAAATCTCAGGACTTTGTGAGTGTATCTGCTGCAAACCTCTTTTTGTATTCTTTAATTATTTTCTATTTCTCTTTACATATCATTATTTTGCTCATGACTAGCAAAAGTTAAGTATGGGGGTATGATGATTCAGTGATTTATTGTGTTTTTGTACCTTTAATAGAGCAAAAATCATGAGTATTTAGTTGAATATTTTATTTTTACGCATAATTTTCATTTTATAATTTTCATGTTCATTGCATTGACATTCATGTAAAGTTGTTTTACTATTCATTACAAAAATAAAATTAAAAAATCTTTTTTAAACATGAGCTCTAAGCCCATGTGGGCATTTCTAACATTTTTTTTATTTTTTTCCAGTTCTGTTGTAGAAGAGGACCAACATGCCTCTCCATTCATCTTCAACATTTGCAAAAAAAATCACTAGATGACAAAATAGCTGACATCGGTATTTTGAAAAATAAAAATAAAAAGGGATGCTGACGTCATCACTAACATCAACCCCCTTCAACCTCCAACCGCCCATGACACAGGCGCACCCACCGCACCCCCGCTGCTTCCTCTCTCCATCGCGTGCAACGATGCACTGTCTCCTCCTCTTCTCTCCTTAGTAACTGTCGTGGGCGATGGTGGCTATAAAGGGAGGGAGGCGGCCGACCATGGAGATGGATCACCGACGATGGAGAAGAATCCATTACGAGTCTGTCTCCACCATCGCCCGCTGCCCTCCTCCTCGTCTCCTCCGTCCATCATTCTCCTCCAATGCGGGTGATAGTCTCATCTCCATCCACCACGCCGCCTCCGTGCATCGACCCTCCTGTGTCGCCCCCGCACAACATCGCCTCTGCACGCGGATCCTCCCGTCACCGCTAAGGAAGAAGAAGGGGTCGCGGGGACCCCTTTGCAATTTCAAAACTTTTCTTATTTTTTTATTTTTTTACCTATTCGCAATTATAATAAATTTCATTTGTTTTATGCAATTTTTCTAATTTTATATTCTGTGATAATTACATTTTTCATATTCAAGTTTTCTTATTTACTCTCTAGTCCTTCAGGACCTGTTTACAATTACTTAAAAGTTTTTTATATTCCATGGAAATTTTCCATTAACGTTTTTTATTGGTAATTTTTGCTCATGTCTGGTAACTTTTCATTAATTACAATCACACCCTTATTGAAGTTTTTTATTTACATTCATGCCCTCAAGTTTCTGAAAATTTACATAAATGCCCCTAACACTTCCAAAAATCACCAAAAAATAGCAGAATATTCGAAAAATTCCCAGAAAATTGATGTACGATCCTTCTGATGTCTAGAATCTAATTTCATAAGTTTCAATGTCAAGGTTTTGGAATAAAAAGAAAAATAGGATTTCATTTGGGTCAATAAAGTGAAAAAATGTCTTTGTAAATAGAATACAAATTTAAATAAAATGTTCGAGTTCCTGTGAATCGATCCTCTACTTGCACTGTACCTATTTTAATATCTTTTGGCATGTAGTTGAATAAAAAATGTATCTGATTATCTTGGTTTTCGCATGCGTGCACAACGACGCTTAAGAAGACACTTTTAACACATCGAAAATCGCGTCTTCAGTATACCTCTCAACAAAATGGGGGTAGCGAAACGAAAGCATAGAAATCTTCTGGACATTGTCCGACCCCTTCTCACTCAAATGAAGGTTCTGAAAACCTACTGGGGTGATGTCATTCTTACTGTCATCCATCTTATCAACATGATCCCATTTTCGATCTAAATGGGTTCACTCCTTTTGCGTTACTCTATCCTAATGAGTTTCCCTTCCTGTTACATCTAAGAATCTTTGGTATTATAGCTTTCTTTCATAATTTTCATATTGTTGATATATTGTTACCTAGGACGATTAAATGTGTCTTTCTTGGCTACTCTTGTACATAGAAGGATTACATATGCTATGACCATGTCGGGCATCGATACTACATTTTTGCGGATGTTACCTTATTTGAACATACTAGTTTCTTTACATAGTTTGTCATGGATATTTAGTCTATCATGGATATTCCTTTGGATCTTCCTCCACTACCAATTGTGTATAAGAGCGAGCAAACAATTACGCCTGATCATGTGCCTTTGCATGTTCCTTTTTACAGGATGACATGTCATCTTCAAGTTTCACCATCACTGTGACCCCGGATGCTCCTCAAGAGCTTCCTACTACTCTCCGTAGAACTTAAAGGCAACATTCCTTTCAACATATATCTCGTTTCGCTTCTATTACTAACTTATCATGCTCTGACAGGAGATATGAAAATCCTAACATGACGATTTGTTCCCAGAGATTATCATAGTGTTTTAAAGGATTATGGCTGACGACATGCAATGAATGAGGAAATGGATGCTCTCACATCCAGGGGAACACATGAGCTTGTACTGTGTCCCATAGGAATTCGATCTGTGGCTTGCAGATAGTTCTTCACGATCAAACAATCACCTGATGAGTCCATTGACATATTAAAAGCACGACTGGTTGCTAAAGGTTTTACACACTCTTATGGGGCTGACTACTTTGGGACCTTCTCCCCAGTAGCGTAAATGGTCTCTATTCGCATTGTTCTTTCAGTGGTTGCAAACAAGGGATGAACTATCTTTCAGCTTGATGTGAAGAATGCATTCTTGTATGGCAATCTTGAGGAGGAGGTTTGCATGATGCAACCTCTTGGTTACGAAGTCAAGGAAGAGTGTGTGTGTGTGTGTGTGTGTGTGTGTGGACTTCACAAGACAATATATGGCCTAAAGCAGAGTCCTCAGGCATGGCTTGACAAACTCACTACTGAGATCAACACTCTTGGATTTCAGAGAACAACATCCGACTACTCTGTTTTGGTTAGAAGATGGCCCACTGGTATGTGGTTGGAGGAAATCTTGACACTTGGTTAAGCAAGAAGCATGGTGTAGTCTCCAGATCCAGTGCAGAAGCACAATACAGGACGTTGGCTCAGGCTACCTATGAGATACTTGTTACTCTCTTTTCTACAAGAACTTGGTATTGATGTCACTGCTCTTGTTCCTCTATATTGTGACAACAAATTTTCTACATACATTGCTACGAACCATGTGTTTCATGAGGACTAAGCACATAGAGATTGACGGCTACTTTGTTCGTGATGTCATACGAGGAGGAAAGATTACTACTCCACACATTTCAGCTGACTTTCAGCTTGCGGACGTATTCACGAAGGCTCTACCAAAGAAGCGTCTCTCGTGGATAATCTCCAAGTTGGACATGATCGACAGATATGCTCCAACTTGAAGGAGAGTGTTAGAGACAACTTTATGTTTTATCTTATTTAGTTGTAACGTCGTGTAGCTTTTTATGTAATTTCCCGTTTATGAGTGCTCTAGGATTTTAGCATGAATAAGAACCCCTAAACCTCTTGAACAAATCAAGTTATTGCATTCTCTCATCTTTCTCCACGGTATCCATAAAGCAATCATACATTGAAGCATTCTAAATACAAGATGAACTTTCTTGTTCATATTAGAATACTTTAGGCCTATTTGAAAATTTTTCATCACAAACTAATGCACTCACCCTATTTCATTTATCTTAGTGTACTAATTGTAATGTTCACATGTTTTTTTAAAACGCATGCTTTGTATGACCTTGGATCGAGGACACATATTTTAAGTGGGTGGCTGCTTATATAGGCCCTCTTCGTGCCTATGTGGATATTTGATGCCATTCTTCTCTTCTCAGGATTCCGGCAAGTTTTATTTCTGTTCATATCATAGGCATATACATCTGAATGCTAATAGCATGTATGCACTGCCTGTATCAAATATGTGTCCCAAAACAAACAAAGCCCAGCAGACCTATCTGTTTTGAACTGATTGGCATGGGAAAAATGACGATACAGAGGTTATTTAAGTGCACCTGATCTCCTACTATCCTCGTGTTCTTCCAATAAAACCCATAATAGATTTTTTATAATTCCAATCAAGGCAACAATGTGTTTACAGAAGTCAACAAAGTACAAAAATGGAAAACTAAAAGGACTTCATTATTTACTTTACATGCAGATGAAGCATGGCTTATGTAGAAGCTTTTCTAGTCATCCTAAAATATATGCAATTCTATGTGCCCGTACCACCAGCATAGATGAGCATTACCAATAGTCACCACACGAACAAACACCTTTTCTGAAATGATGGAACCTGCTAGAATCCCTTACAACTAAATCCCTGTCTGTAACAAGTGAAAAAAGCTTAATCACTTTATGACAATCACTGCATATACGATGGCTGTGTACTACTTGTAGTGAGGTAGATGCCGGTGTACTGATGAGCCCAAAGGCAATTGCTAGCTTCTCACTGTGGTACTTAGGCATCCTCTGTTCATGCTCCCTTACATCAGGAAGCCAAGTTTTCCCACAAGGGGAATAACCGAGTTTTTCAATCTCCAACATCAACTCATCTATTTTTTTATAGATCTCCTCGGTTTGAGAATGGGATCTATCTTCAAAAAGAAACTGAAAGGACTGCTTGTTGACCTCTATCCAGCTACAAGCAGAATATAATCTTATTCCATTCCTCTTCATGGCTTCTAACACTTTCGCAGCTTCGTCCACCCTACCGGAACTTGTATAAATATTCAAGAGGACGATATAGTTGCCTATTTTTCCAGACTCCAATTTGACGAGCTTCTCTGCAGCAAACCTTGCAAGCTCCAGGTTTTTATGCATTCTAGAAGCAGTGAGCAGTGCTCCCCACATGTTAGTAGTAGGGCTGAAAGGAGCTTCCTTTATTAGATCAAGAGCTTCCTCCAGGAGGCCTTCACGACCCAACAACTCTATCATACAGGCATAGTGCATTGCTCGTGGCTTAATATTGTAATCATCAGCCATTGTTTCAAACAATTCCCACCCTTTATCAATCAAACCCGAATTGCAGCAAGCTGTGAGCACAGCAAGAAAAGTAACATGGTTTGGAACCATTCCTTCTTCCAACATAGTTTCAAACATGTGAATGGCCTCCTCACCTCTTCCATGATTTCCATATCCTCCAATGAGGGCATTCCAGGATATAACATTCTTCCGGGCCATCTTATCAAATACATGCCTTGCATCTTCCATCCTCCCCCACTTGCAGTAAAGATCAACAAGGGCAGTGTTTGCTACAAGATCCGTTCCAAAACCATTCCGAACTAGACTGGCATGCGCTTGCCTCGCATGTTCAAGTGAGGCCAAGCGTGCACAAATCCTAAAAATAATAGAGTAAGTGAAATGGTCTATCTTGACGCCTGACCTTCTCATTTCACAATACAATTCCAGGGCTTCTTCGCTATATCCATTGAGGCCATATCCGGCGATGATCGTGTTCCACCCAACAACTGATTTTTCAGGCATTTCATCAAAAACCCATTGAGCTTCTCTTACGCATCCGCACTTGCAGTACATGTCAATAAGAGCACATGAGACGAATATGTCATCAACAAAACCCATCTTAATCACAAAGGAATGCAACTGCCTACCAACTCCCACCATGCTCAATCCAGCCGATGCCCGAATGGCCGCAGAAAATGTACGGGTCCCTCCATCTGAGATCTCCTCCCACATCAGCAAGAACATGTCCAAGGCCTCCTCATGATTACCCGATTCTACTAAGCCAGTGATGATCGTATTCCAAGAAACCACATTCCGATGGGGCATTTCCTCGAACAGGTAACGCGCGTCGACCATCATCCCGCACTTGACATGCATCAACAACACCCGATTCCTCATATACTGATCGCATTCAAACCCAGCATCTACCATGTGATTGAACACAATCTTCACGTCCCGAATCGATCGCAACCCAATGCACGACGTAACCAGAGCATCGTACGTGCTGGCGCCAAGAGATACGTTCCCGCCTTTGGAGCGCAAGAAATCGAACAATTCCAGGGCTTCCTCGTACCTCTTGAAGAGAACCAACTTCTCGATTTGACTGCAGAGAGCCAAAGGCGCTGTCTTTTCCACGGGACCGCCTCCGGACGCGGTCTCCGGTTTGTGGGTAGGCGGGATCGGCCTCGGTTTGGGGCGGGGCATGAGGTTGAAGCTTTGCTCCGAGGACGAGGAGGCGATAGCGAGTGGTGGGTACCTCTTGCTTTGGTGAGAGTGGCATGATCGATGTAAAGATGGGAGCTTTGTGGAGGTGGGGAGATTGAGTGGGCAAGGGAGAGCGGCAGAGGACGAGATGGACAGAGTGGGTTCCATTAATACCTCGGCTCGATGGAAAGAAGACGAGCTCTGGTGGAATCGCTGTGGTTCATTTGGAGGCGTCAGCACTCGGGCTTTGTAAGCTCCGCCGCCTCCTTGGCATCGGAGAGGAAGGCGGGGGATCTAAAGTTCTAAACTATGAGATCCACTAACGCAACAGTAAAAATAAAGAAACTTTTTTTTTCTTTAACGACATGGGTTAAATCAACTTTAACTTTTTATGAGCTATCTTCTTTCGAGAAATATCAAAGTGATTCATTTACCACTGAGGTGATCTGTATTGGGTGCGAATCCTAAATAATCGTATTTAGACATTTTTTATCCGCCATAACTGAACGATTATTTGAAAAAATAATCATTGAGGCAATTTTTATGAGGAGGTTGAAGAATCGTCATCACATCTAACAATCCACAAGTCTAGCGCGAGTCGGGGAGGGTCGTCGTTAGATGATAATTGTGGAACGATTTGACTTTTGGCATCCATCGTCTACATATAGATTAAGACAAATTTTCTCGTGAGCAACTGGAACATTTGTCAGTTAATTGTCTTGCTGATAACCCGTAAAACCTCTACTTAATATAAAGAATCCAAGCAGCTGACCCCACTTAGATCGAGCAATAACTAGATTTTTGTTCTTTAGATAAGATTAAGAAGCCTAGTGTTTTCTCAAATCAACTACCCCTGTACACGTAGGATCTGTTAGGTAACCATGTTACCCCAGGGTAATCCAGTTTACCCCTCTCTATTCATGGGTTGGAATTCCAACACAAAACATAGTGCCGTCACATCGCATTCCGTATTCCAACCCTCTCCAACCCTCATAACCATCCCAAACAGCTACTATTCACATCATGTTACCCCAACCCATCTCATCCCAGTAACCAAACAAACCCTTAGGGTGTGTTTGGTTGGTGGGTTAAGGCGGGTTAAACTGGTAGAGGGTAACCCGTTTTTTGATTTGGTGTTTGGATAGAGGGTTAAACTGAGGGTGGGTTAGAAGTGGATATGGGGTGATATGATTGTATTGAAGTTTGAAAAAATGAGTAGTTATTGTGATGTGATTGTATTGAAGTTTGGAAAAGTGAGTAGAAGTGGAGTAGTTTATAATTTTTATATGATATGATGGTATAATATATTATTTTTTGATAGGATTGATGATGTAAAATTGATTTATTTAATTTTTTAAAAAAGGAATAAAGTGGGACCCATAGGGAGAGAGGGAGATGTGGGTTAAGGGGGGTAAACTCCCCAAGGGAAGGGTAACCCGGTAGCCAAACGCTACCTTAGGGTTCGTTTGGTTGCAGGGTTGGGCAGGGTTGGGTTGGGTTGCGGTACCCCTGTGAATAGTAAACTGTGAGGAGGATTGGGGTGTTTGGAAGGAGGAGTACCCCGGGTTGGGCCAATCCAACCCTGCCCAACCCTGCAACCAAACGGAGCCTTAATATATTAGACAGGGTTGGCCCAACCCTGGTTACTATTCACAAGGGTACTTCCTCCTCACAGATTACTATTCACCCAGCCCAACCCAACTCTGCCCAACCCTGAAACCAAACAGGCCCATGTGATCCTATCATCTGCAAAAGAAATCAGATGTAGCCTGAACCTTAAGTTGGAAGATCAAGCCCTACTCTTTGCATACACAACAAAGAGCAGTCTGAAAAAGTTCTCGATTTGACCCAAACTTCAGGTTCGAAGATAATCCAGTTTAACTCTACTTAAGTTCCCAAGTGAGACAGATATCCGACAAGTTTATCTCCAAGATGAAGGGCATGGGAGAAATCAGATCTCCTTAAGTGATACTCCTGGTCACAGGGCTCCAAAGTTGAAGCAATGGATAAGCCTTCCAGTAGCCCATGAATAGCCCAACTTGATCACCTTTGCAGAAAAGAGAACTTGATCACTCACCTGTAGGGCACCTTTGCAGTTCAGTTCCCCTAGAACTAAAACCTGCAGATATTCCATTGGTCAAGAATATTACGTGATTATCCAGGCACTTGCTACAAATCATAATTGCACACACGCATAACTTGTATAATTACCAACTTGTAAGAACTGCAAACAATAATAAAACCTTATGATAAGAAGCATACAGATAATGAAGAATATTCCTCCAAACTCCTCTTACTCAACAAAATTACAGCTTCAGTTCCTTCTTGCCACATAAGGTCAATCTTCTTCTACAACAGTGAAGTTGCCCTCCACAATACCCAAATAAATAAACAGCCTCTCGCATTGAGAAATCAGATTGCAGCCTCATGCCAGAGCATCATCTTCATCATCTTCGGGCCTTCAGAAAGCCAAACTAGGACCCAGGCAGACCATCTGTCCACCCATAGGTCTTCCATGTCCAGTCTCGCTCTTCCCCTCTCCATGAGTCATAATGTGTCTTCACTGCACCTCACCACTTCTTAGAGATTGACTAATGGACTAACCCTTTGTCCCCCGCTCCAGTTCACCACTGATTGATGGTCTCTCTCACCTATATGTGCTCCCCGCACCCTCGGATATTAACTACTAGTCTGACCACGACCTCACTTCGCTCCAATTCTTCTTGTGATCCTCCATCCATGTTTTCCTCACAGCCTACTTGAAGAGCCACCCGCCTTAGTTGCGGCAACTGATAGCAGATTGGGCTTTCACTGCCAACAGCTGCTTTGCTTTCGTCACACCGCCATCAATAAAGCCTGCCACACAGCCTCTTCCATCTGGCACTGCGAAGCGTACATGCTCCTGCGCATTCGATTACAAAATGCAAACTGAACATCCATACAGAACAAGAAGATACTTCCGTACAGATAAATTTCTTGAAGTGCAGGTAGTGTAGTATCACAAGTGACCTGAATCATGTAACCTTTCATCCCATCCATCTTCACACATTCACATGCCTTAAGTTGGTTAACATCAACACCATCCAACACAGTCAAGGATGAATACTAATTATAAGATTACTTAAAATTGAAGTTTCCATAATATAATGATCGATCCATACAGTTGAATCAACTTCAACGAATAAAACCGGTGAAAAGAAATCCTTCAGTTATAGACGAATTCACTCAACTACACGAGAAGATAAGTTAATAACGATAATTATGGATTAGAAAAGATCCAATTTTGGTATTAAATCACGCGTATCCAAAAAGCATGATGAAACTCACCAACCCAGAAATAAAACGCGAGAAGATGTTTCTCTTCAAAAAAGAGTGATTTTCCTCAACAAAGATATAGAAGAAGACACAAAAGGAAGGTGCAAGCAAGCTGAATAGATAAACGATTACAAATCCACGATTGTTCCTAATAAACTCAAGAAAACGTTCGGAGAGTGAGGACGGTTCGATCTCAGAAGACGACACGGAACTGGGGGGCGTCGGCTCCAGTGGCGGGAAGGATCTGCCAGCGGCAGGGCTCGAGCTCCTCGGAGACGGGGCAGTACCCAGCCATCGTCACGCGGTCGCCGGATGCCGCTGCGGAGCCGAACTCGAACACCGTGATCTCAGAAGGGCGGCGAACCTCCTCCGCGCCGTTCATCCCAAGGGCCTCGCCGGCGGATTGCGAGGGTTCCGGCTTGGGAGGCGCGGAGGAGGAGCCCTTCCCCCTCCACCATGAGAGTAGCCCCATCGAGATCGTGGTGGAGGCACTAGGGTTTAACGACTTGGGTGGATAAGGGTCGGGGAGCCGGGAATTAGGAGGGAAGGCTGAGCGCTGTACCGGTTTTGTGGTCTCTCTCTCTCTCTCTTTCTCGATAAAACCGCTGCCAAGGATCCGATCGAATTACATCGGTGTGTGTGGCCGATTTAATTCGGCTGTGACCAATTTACCAGACTAAGCTGTGCCTGATACAAAGTGTTTAATGTAGCTGCGCCTAAGGAGGAGTTAATTTGGCTCCCCTCACGCTATTTCGTTCATTTTTTATTTTTTTTTAAAATACATTCCGTGAATATTCATCACTATATTCTTATATTATGCTATTAAAATTTCGTGCGAAACAGAGACTCCTAAGGCCCATCCAGACAGTCATTTTCTAACGGTAACAGAATTGCTAAAAAAATGACCACGTCTGGATGGAGGCCGTATGAGTCTCTGTTTCACACGAAATTTTAGTAGCATAATATCGGGATATATTGATGAAAATCCACAGAAAAAATTTCAAAAAAAATAAAAAAACAGAGAAAATGAGGTGGGGGAGCCAAGTTAGCTCCCCCTCAAGAGGCAGCCCCATTTTACCCTAATACAAAGCCAAACTCGGCAGTAGAATCAGGCCAAAATAGCAAAACAAATCGATTTTAGCACGACTCTCCTCCTGCAAATCCAAGCAAATTATCTTAAGTAACACTGTCACATCTGCATTGGGGTGATAGTTCTCCAAGTTATATAATATTTTTGACTTTCTTGTATTTATTTAGTTGTCACAGTTTATAGTATTAATGTTCTATTTATAAATATATATATATATATATATATATTTAGGTCTGAAAAGAGAAAGTGAATGGTGAGGATATAATATCGTATAGTCTCATTATCGGCAATCACTAAATTATAGGGAGGAAGTTATTTAATAATTTACTTCATGAAACTTGAGATAAAACCTTGTGAAAGGCTAAAATATAGGAATGCTAGTTTTATAGACACCAATATGCGCAGATATCTGGGATGCGTATATTTATTTAAATTTATTTTGAAGGAGTACGTAAGTTTTATATAATCCCTAATACCGCTAATATAATGGATGATTATAGATAATGTATATTAGGTGCATCCGTGAAATTCAAAGCGAATTAGATTTACAGACATAATCCCCATCTTCTTTCTCTACGAACGGAGACAACTGTGATGCAATTGCATGGATGTTAGGGCACAGTACTATTAAATAATTCAATATGGATAAGAAGTTTACAAGTATTATCTTCAATCAGGTTCAAGTAATGATATCCAATCGAATGTCAAAAGACGTGAAAAGTGAATATGAAAATATTATATAAGCATATATTTCTAAGAAAACGTGGCCATTATAAAAAAATCGGTGCATACTTAACTAGCTCTATTATGGAAATAATTTAATTGTATTAAACTTTAACATTAAGGGGAGAGGACGGTAGGGCAATTGCATGTCGAGATTCATATTTTGGAGACACGTCACATAGAAAAGTCGGCATGTAGAATCCGGAAAAGGTATCGATCTCCTCCATTGCTATATGTACATACCATGCATGAAAGATTTTGGGGTCGAGTATTCCTTGCAGAGAGAAAAGCAACAACAACGAGTGGATTTTGAAATTACATGTCAAGGTTCGGTTCTCCCTCTTTGATATTTATAGTATTACCTGATATGTGATGCATGCCATTTAATATCTGTATAAGAAAATTAAGTAAAGTATAAAGAAGTAATACCGGATGGAATAGAAAAATGTTATGGATGTTTTTCCTTTTTTGTATATATCTTCTTGATGGTTTTCATGATTACACATACCTACTTCAAGAAGGAGAGTAGGTCCTTCTTGCTTAGATTGGTTGAGGGGAAATGGAAAATAGGTTCCATATCAAATAACATATATGGTTCATATGTACTTCCAGTTTCCATCTGTGGATATATCTTAAAATGAAGGAAAGGTTATTAAGTACATGCAAACATAAGGTTCTTAATATATGGAGCATTTCGGATCACATACGAGTTGTGTTGATAACATAAGAGATATGTGTGATGGGTATTAAGCATGCTAGCTTATATAAATGAGAACATATGTCTAGTTCTGGGCATTCCAATCGGTTGCTCCAGGTAAAAAATGTAGATGGAAATATGTACAGGATGGATAGTAATACGCACCATGGAATAGGAAGGATGACTACGCTTTATTGATATATCTGTTGGGGACGGATCCGATCAAGCACCACATGATTAGAACCACAATCGAAGAAGAAAGCACGCACAATCGCACAAGATGAGGATTTATAGTGGTTCGGCAATGTGCCTACTCCACTTGCTCACACCAGACCCCCTCTACTATTTCTTGAATGATGTTGGAATACAATGTGGTGTCACAGGGCTCCTTTTATACTACAATAAAAGAATACCAAGCATTCAGTAATCCCAACACATCAGCTCTCAGCCAATCAGGATGCAGGATGTGAATTAAGCATCTCAGCAATTCAACCCAACACCTCTTAGCCAATCAGAATGCAGGCGGCAGATCAGACACCTCAGCAATCCAGCCCAAGAGCTCTCAGCTAATCAGAAGGCAGGAGGGTGATCAGCCACATCAGCAATGCCCTCCACTTGTATTCAACCAATCAGTCTTCACAGGACAAATCTCAACAATCTCCCACTTGAAGACTGATTTGTGGTACACACCACATCTTCAATATTCCTAGTTTGAACTTTCCCTTGTCTTCTATGCTTGAAGACCAATAAAGCTGAACATGTCTTCAGCTTCTCCATTGTTACAGACTTTGTAAACGTATCAGCATGATTTTCTAATGTTGGATCTTCTTCAACTTAAATTGTCCATCTTCTAGATACGTCCGAATGAAGTGGTACTTCACATCAATGTGCTTAGTTCTCGAGTGAAAGACAAAATTCTTTACAAGATGAATTGCACTTTGACTGTTGCTGGATAATTGACAATCTTCACATTCTTTATTCAGTTCTTTCATCCGACCATTCAACCATATCATTTCCTTGCAAGTTTCTGTTGTCGCCGCATATTCTGCTTCTATGGTCGAGATGGTCGCTATCTTCTGGAGCCAAGAGATCAAACTAATGTCTCCACTCACCAGGGTAAAGACATACCTTGTTGTACTTTTCCTGCCATCGATATCTCCTGCAAAATCTGAGTCGACAAAACCTTTAATGAAAATGGCAGTGTTCCCATAACACAATGCCACGTTAGAGGTACCTCTCAGATAACGTAGAATCCACTTCACAACTTTCCAATATTTCTTACCAGGATTCGCCACGAATCTGCTTACAACTCCCACTGCATGGGAGATGTCTGATCTTGTGCAAACCATTGCGTACATCAAACTACCAACAACAGACTGGTAGGGTACTTTTGACATGTACGCATGCTCCTCCTTTGTAGTAGGTTCTTTCTCCTTTGAAAGTTTGAAGTGGATCCCTAAAGATGTTAGAGTAGAATTTGCATTTTTCATTTTAAATCTCTTAAGTGCCTCCTCGATATAATCTGATTGAGACAATCTTAGCTTTTTGTTCTTCATGTCTCTGTTAATATGCATTCTAAGGATTTTCTTTGCAAGACATGGATCCTTCATTTCAAACTCCTTATATAGCATTGCCTTCAGATTTGTTATTTCTTCCTTGCAGGAGCCTGCAACAAGCATGACATCTACATATAATAATAAAATGATTAAGACATACCAAGCTTCTTGAAGTAACAATAATGGTCAGCATGACATTTGCGGAATCCTGTATTTATCATGAAATCATCAAACTTTTTTGTACCATTGTCTTGGTGTCTGCTTCAAACTGTAAAGTCTTTTTTTGATCTTGCATACCATGTCTTCCTTTCCAGTAGCTACATAGCCCCCTGGTTGTTGCATATAGATGTCCTCCTCAAGATCTCTATGAAGAAATGTTGTCTTAACATCCAACTGCTCCAAATGTAGGTTCTCAGCTGCAACAATGCTCAATACTGCTCTTATGGTTGAGACTTTTACAGCATGTGCAAAGATCTCTGTGAAATCGATTCCCATTTTATGTTGAAAGACTTTCGCCACTAATCGATCCTTGTATTTAATGGAACCATCAGCATCCTCCTTTACCCTGTACACCCACTTGTTGTGCATAGTCTTCTTTCCCTTCGGTAGTGGTACTAAATCCCACATTTTATTTCTTGAGAGAGAGAGAGTTCATCTCCTCATCCATGGCTAACTCCCTTTGATTTCTTGTCTCACCTTGTATAGCTCCATCAGAGCATTCGGGCTCACCATTATCAGTCAACAATAAATAATTCAAGGAAGGTGAATACCTTGTAGTGGGTTTGCTGATTCTGGAAGACTTCCGTAGCATCGAAGTTTGCGGATTATTCTATGGGATGGGTTGAACATTTTGTTGGACAGGCGATCCTGCGGCGAGCCATTATGCAATAAATGTTATTGCAAATATAATTCCATGATCTCAAATGAAGAATAACTAATTTCCACAATAGGTCCCTAAGTACAATTAGGGTTATGTACCATGGGAATCTTAATGATCATACAATTATTGATTCAGTTATTAAATCATAGAGGCTGATGCTTGGATGAATATCTAAAGAATTAGATTGATGACTCATCAAGTATCGTCAATTCATTATTAAGAAATGATTTTCAGCCATGGCAATCCTTTCTCTAAAGGCTGATATCTAACTGACCTCTTGATGTAGGTCCTCTACATAGGAATAGAGATTAGGAGGTGTTAGATAAATTAGGCTAAATATTTGACTTAATGAGATCGAGATAGCCAAAGTCCTATGTCATATGTTGTTACGATATAGGCATGCATCCTCTGACTGGAGACAGATGTGTTACTATATATCTGAGTATGTACATTTAGCAGATCATAAGTTGATTACCTAATCAAGGTCTATACACTGTCGTGCTGGTATGCATGCAAGGTCATATGAATAATAGGATATCTCAGAGGGATCATACAGGTTCATTGCTGAACTAGAAGACATGAGATCACTCATGAGATATTGGGAAGAATCAAATTCCGTACGTGGTCGTCTCGCTTTGGAAGCTTGACTGAATTTGAGGTTTGATATATGCTTTAGAAAGTATATGATCAATACCTAGGTATGATATATGCTTTTGGAAAGTATATGATCGATACCGACTCCCAATGATCGAATGAGAAACCTAATGATAAAACCTTGAAGTAGACAGTGTAAAATTGATCTAATACTTCAGGTTTATTCTGGGTCTTCCAATATGTAGGATGTATAGGTATTAGGAATACCTGAGGGTGATGTGATCATAAACGATTGTATAACCATGACGCTTCCATTCTAAGTGAGTGATGAAACATGTCTGGATTTTAGTGACCCCTCTCATAGAGAAGTGATCTGATCTTAGTTCAAATGTTGGACCTTGATCTGAATGTGATTCAGATACAAAGAGAAGATCAGATCTGCGTCTTTGATTTAATCGAACATCTATGGGAGGTCTGCAAGATCTGAATTTGAGACGTGATCTCAATATCCAAGTCATTATACATGGAACAATACAATCACACTTTCATTATCTCCAAGTATCCGCGGAGAAAATGCACTATCCTTGAAAGAGTTAATGGATAATTCCAATGTTGATATATATATATATATTCGAGCATTAAGAAAAATAGATAATTAAATGTGATTTAATTATCATGAATAATATGAATTTGATTCATACTATAAGGAGAGTTATCTAAGATAATTAAGTATGATTTAATTATCAAAGATGTAAATAATGTGAATGTGATTCATATTATTTGAGCATAAGAGAATAGAGATCCAAGATGATTAAATATGATTTAATTATCATGCATATGAATAATGTCGATAGCACTATACATATTAATCATATATATTATAAATGTGATTTATAATATATTGGAGAGAGCCTATTGTGATACATATTTGTTGATGAATTATTGATGTGAATTGGATTCACATTAAATAATTATTTGAAAATATAATTTACATTTTATTTTTGATTGTGAATGTGATTCACAAATTTCCAATGATATGATTGCAATATTCACAAGATAATTATGAATTTTTTTACGAGATATTTTAGAACAAGTATTGTTATAAATCTTGGAGATATCGTTAGATAATGAGATCTCATGAGATAATGAGATCTCATGATATATTGAGGAGATAGACCCATTCCTCCCTTTTTTAGGGGATAAGGTCAATCTTCTCATTATCTCCTAGATTAATTAATTAATTTGATTTGACATTAATTATATTGATTTATCTATATATATTAATTTAAATTAAATAAATTATTGTTGTGTTTTTACAACAACATCATGATCATTGAAAGAAACACAAATCAATCTCATTCATTGATTTAGTGTTGTCCATAGATTAAGATCCATGGATGCCAAAATACTATATAAGAAGAGGCACCCCTTGCTCTTTAAGAGATATAGAAAATCAATTGCTCTCCCCCCCTCTCTACACGTCAAGTCTCTCTCCCTTCTCTCTCATTGTGTCCATCCACCATAGAGCCATAGAGAAAGTCGCCATCGCCGCAACATCGTCGTTATGCTATCGGATTATTTGCTTGTGGATCTCCGTCTCCTTCGGTGTGCCTCGCTCGTAAAGAAGATGTTGGATCTCATGTGACAAGATCAGGAGATTCGCCTCTTGGATCGTCAACATGGATTGCGAGGAGCGTGTGTCTCATCAACGCGCTCGCAAGCGTCTCCTCCGTCAGATCGGACTTAAGACAGGAGGTCTCTTCTTTTAGAGACTCGATCACAACCATGCTTTAAGAGGTAACCTTAATACCTAATTGTGGTTTAGATGAAATGATCCGAGAAGTGTTCTTGGATCATGTAGTTTCAACATCGAAGAAAATCTAAATCCCGCTGCCTCGAGCTACTAGTACGACTAGTCGCTCCCAATCACATACGATACGATCCTCACACTTCTGTGATGCGCTTAAAGATCTTATCATATCCTTCAGGTAGTATCAGAGCCAGTTTGAAGGCTTTGTATATGATCCATGAACCTAGGAAGACTTGGGCTCGTTAGGGATTGTGAAAATTTTATCGCATTTCATTTTTGTAGCCCTATCTTGTGATTAATTTTGGCCCTGTTTAAGACATTTAAATACAAAAGTATCAATTGTATAATGTTTCTCATTAATTAAGGAAGTTGTGGGATTCGAGTTTGCACGATTTGGAATCCGATAACTCTAGTTATGATCATTTTAATGAACACAAATCCATTGTTTCAGGGATGGCAAATCATGACATAATTAAGGAGTTAGTTACTGTTTTGAAATGCCTAGGAATGCATGCTAACCACTTGGGTTAATTTTAAATCAAATTAAAAAAACTTTTAAAACTAATTTTACATGATTTGGATTTAAAATGAATGAGATATGCTAATTTTAATAAGTGAGGGTCACTGTTGGAAATTTCAATTTTTATCAAGAACCTTGTGATTGTCATTTAATAAACTAGTGAAATTAATAGTTAATTTCCTGGAGTAATTATGGATAAATATTTGAGAAATATTTGATGATAATTATTCCCTTAAATGACATTTTCTTAACCAATAATTGATTAGATATGATCTAGATCACAAATTAGTTGCATCATACACTTTCCAACAAACATGTTGCTCGAATAGATTTGAGAAATTGTCCTAGCATATTTCCTTATAATCAAAGTGGTTTTGATTATTAATATACAGTATAACTTCTGTTGAAAAAATGATTATTATCTCAAGTACAAAGTGATCTATTTGGCATTATCTTTTCTCGAGGCGGATATGGTGTCTAGTCGGGGAGCGTTTAGGTAGCAGGTTGCACCGTGTGCAGTCTGTCTCACTCCCGTCGGTACTGGTCATGACAACAGGTAAGGTAGGAATAATGCTTGAGAAATCATGATGTATTTTTTCTAATTATTAAAAATCGAAATAATACATATTTTTTTAGATAATACCATATTTCAAGTAATAATAAAGAATGTTTGTTGGATATTAATTGGATCATTAATTTAATATGATTAGATTAATTGGAATCCAAATGAATAGAGTTGCTATTTCCTTTGGAAGACTTAAATATATGGATATTATTTATAATGATTAATTATAATTTGAACATAATATGGAGGATCACATAAGTGACATCCATGGACTCACGTCAAGGCGAAGGGTTCCGTATCTAGGGATTGTATGTAGGATACGTCTGTCCGAAGTGACAGCTCCTGCATACAAGCGTATATGGATTGGGCTCTTTGCTTCTCGAAAGAATAAGGTTGTATGCATAATGACCCCAATATTGGGTCCTCATATTATTGGGGCCATATTGGATTGCGCATAGCGAGTTGTATTCCTGTTGACGGTTGGTTCAATTAATGACGGGTCAGCATCACCTTAGGGTGGTGGACCCGGGTGTCAAAGATCGAATTGGGAATGCAAGTTGGACTTTCAAGGTGGAATGAGTTCCCACTTCTTTTTATATAAGTTACATGTTCTCATATTATTGGGATGTGACAAGGATAAGAAAGGAGATTCTAGATCTTGCTTGAGATATAATGGTAAGTATATCTCTTACATTGAAAGTGACTAAGGGAATGAACTTTCAATGTTAACAAGTCAAGACAACTTTGATATAAAAATCCTAAATCAAAGTAAAATATGTATATATATTTATATATATTTATGCAAATTTCTTATTTGAGATAATACTTCTTTAAACCCACTCAATAATATACTCAATAATAACCAGTAAAATGTCATGGATTGGATCCATGATCAAGATATTGTACTTGCAGTTGGACACATAATGTATGTGGTTACAATGTACAAGCATTCCTCATAATAATGAAGAATGACAATTGTAATAGACAATATGACTTCAACCCTAGGGTTTGTATGTCTCTATAGTCTTGATCTCTCATCGAATGTACTTTGGAAGTGACATGTCGATGATGATCGTAATTGTCACGTAATCCTTATAAAATTGAAGAAGATGTTCTTGAAAATGTATGTGCTCTCGACATTTAATCATGAATATCATCGTTCATTGCATTATGCAGAATGGTAGCTCTATAAGAGATAATATATTCAAAATGCTTGAGTACCTACCTGAACCTGTCTTTAAAAGTTAGGATGTATGTATATATGATGAGTGTCGTCATTCTACTATCTGTACTCTAGTCATTCATGAAATTTCATAATATTCATATTGTATGAATTAAATGAAGCATGTATAAATGTTGAAATACTCTTATATTGAAATCTTTTGAACTCAACATAAGAAATCATTTTTCTTAAGCAATGGTTGTTCATAGATGAAGGGAGCGCAATGAAGCATGGGTTGACCCAAGCGAGAAGGAAAGTCAAGGAGTTGACTGTACTTCTGAAATTTCCATATGACATTCAGAGAGTTGGATGAATGCCAATACTGCAATAAGTTGATGTATTGATAGTGTGACTATCTAGATTGTCTAGGATCCTTAGAGAAGGGCTCAGATAGTATCGGAATAATATATATCTACATTTAATCATTGAAATTAACTTTTTTTATTTGATAAGATCAAAGTCTAATAATTGTATCTCAATCTTCTAAAAACACTTGCAATTGCTTGCATATGTTTTAGAAGACTAGAAAATGTGATCTTATGGTTTAATAGTCATCCACATGGATATTGATGCAATTGTTGCAACAATCTCTATTGGATTGATAGACTTCATAATTTCAGTGGGAGAGCCATAGGCTTAGAGAATGTCTTTATGACCTAGATATTATAATACACTCATTGTTTATTTCTAAATGTTGGGAATAAACATGAATTCTAGAATAGGCCTATCATAAAGAGTTATGATGGATATATTTCAGATAGTATTCTAATATCCGGAGGACTCTACTAAATTATAAATTAATGAATGGTTCATTAGCATTTCTAATACTGAAAACCTTAAAAAAAGGATCAATAAAAGGATGAAGAGCATTTGACAATGATCTGGCATCAAACCTTGGACATAATTGATGAGATCAATAAATTAGTAAGAGATGAAAGTTTAGATTGTTTGAAATTTTAAATCTTACATACTTATGAATATTGTATTCAAAAGCAAAAATGTCCAATACACCCTTCTTTGGGAATGGTGTTAGATGCCAAGGTATTCAAGATCTCATACATATAAATGTATGTGGATCAACTATATCATAATAAACATTGATGATATGTGATATCATTCAATTATTATTTGTGATATAAAATTTCTTCCATTTACCTTAGAAACCTTTGAAATGTTCAAAGATTTCACAATTTTGGTTTAGAACCAAAGTTTGAAGGAAGATGAAATGAATTTGATCTAATCAAGGTAGCTTGTGCCTATTAGATGAATTCAAAAAATACCCTATGGAGATATGAATATTATTCCTATCTCAATCCTCCTAAAGTACTTTAACTCAATAGAGTTGTATAGAAATACAATTGGATCATGTGTGACATGATTTGATCAATGATGAATCTTAGCACAATTATCTCTTAATTTCCAAGGTATATATGTAGTGGAAACTACAATATATATATATATATCCTTAATAAGGTTCCGTGCTAGTAAGCTGGAATCATGCACCAGAGAGTGATACTTCATTAGGAAAATAAAGGATGGTATTGAGTACCTACTTTATGACCCTGAGATTCTTAAAAGATTTCATCTCTAAGGATATAATTCTTAGAGGATGACTCTCTTGAGAATCAAGATGAAAATGAATGAAGGAACTCATTTAATCTTGAGAAGATAATGAGGCTCCTTGAATCGGAAACTAAAAGGATAACTAAAGATGAAACACACATACCTCTTCAAATGAGTTTGAGGATGGATTCTATGTGTTGGAGAAATCTGATAATGATCGAACTTCATGTGATGAAGCTTCTGAAGATCATGTCATGGAAAGATGGATGTTAGCAATAAAGTCTAAAGTAGACTTTATATACAAGTGTTGTCTATGGACCCTCAAGGATCCACCTATATGGGTAAGAGCGGTTAAGGTATAAATGGATCCTCAAGAGAAAGAGGGAACCTGATAAGAAGGTAGAGACCTTCAAAGCACGGTTCGTATCCACAGACCGAAGAGAAGACATCGCTTGCGATGAGACTTGCTCTTCAATGGCCATGCTTAAACCCATCAGAATATTACTAACTATAGCTACACAACTTGACTCTGACATCTTCAAGGTAGAAGTCAATATCGCATTCCTCTACGAATATCGCTCTGAGGTTATTCATATGAAGTAGCCCTAGGGCTTCATAGTTGAGGAAAGCAAGATGTGCAAGTTGAAGGAACTTCGTCTATAGACTCAAATAAGCTTCTTGTAGTTGGAAATCAGAATTGATGAAATCATAAATGTTATGATTTCAGATAGAATCTTGATGAACCATGTCAAGCTTAGTGTGAGTGACATTGTGTTCATCATGCTAAATGTAAATGATATACTAATAATTTGGAATGATATAAGAATAATAATAATAATAAGTGTTTTATAAACTGGCTATTCCATACCTTGACATATGATCTAAAGGATACCTTTTAGATCTTAATTCTGAAGTTGTTTAGAAGCAAAGAGAAGAGGGTATTGGGATCGTCATATTAGTGGCACACCTTGGACATATTCTATTCTTGGAAAATCCCAAGAAAGGCTTCATTTCATTAAGATATGGTACTGACCTATGTAAAGGGATAGCTCCTCAAAGAGTTGAGGATGAGAATACCAAATTTGTATGCCCTAGTGCATCAGCTTTGGGAAGCTCAGTGTATGCTAGATATGTACAAAAGCCAGACGTCTGCCATGCAGTGGGAGTGGTAAACTGTTACTAATCCTATATGGAGATAAAACACTTGATTGCAGTAATAAAAATACCTTAAAAGAGGACATGATTTGAGATAGTGATCTCAAAGTCCTATCTTCAAGAGCTTAAGACTTTATATATAGGAGATCTAAAAGGTCTTAACTATGGATACCTTAGGAGATAGAGATCTCCAGTAATAAGGGTATTCTGATAAGGATAATGAAAGTACTGGTTATAATAATTATTGAATTGTAGTGTCAAGGACACTATAACTGACAATAGAGTAATGGTTGCATAAGATGCAACATTCGCATTGGATGCGAGCACTGTTAACTGAGGGATATGCAAGTGTCGTAAAAGGACTTGGCTTAGTCTCTTGGGAATATAGTGGTTGATCAACTTACCTAGTTATTTTTCTAAATAGCCTATGATTGTCGCATGAGTGTGGCTTTAAAGATTAGCCCATTAATATCTATTTGGGCTAGTGGGAGATTGTTGGACATTCGAGCCCATGACGAGAAATTATGCGATAATTATCATTCCATGATTTGAAATGAAGAATAACTAATTTGCATAATAAGTCCCTTAGTACAATTAGGGTTATGTACCATGGTCATCTTAATGATCATACAGTTGTTGATTCAATTATTGAATCATAGAGGCTGGTGATTGGATGAATATCTAAAGAGTTTGATTGAGGACTCATCAAGTACCGTCAAATGATTACTCAGAGATGATCTCCAACCTGAGAAGGATATGGCAATCCTTTCTCTAAAGGCTAATATCTAACTGACCTCTTGATGTAGGTCCTCTGCATAGGAATAGAGATTAAGAGGTGTTTGATGACTGGCCCAGCCACTCGGGTTAAGTAAGCAAGTAAACAATGGTCGTTGTGACCTGAATCACCGAGCTAGGTCAACCAGAAGAATAACCATTCAAAAGAAATCAAATAATGTAGCATAATGTAAGTGGTTTGCTATTTTATTTACCTGGTATAGCCACCAGGTCGAACACAATGAGCACGAAAGAAATACGAAGTAGTCAAATTTCTAGAAATAAAACAATTTTTAGTGGTTTTTTATTTTTTAGATTTTTTAAATTTTTTATGAGAAAACAAAAGCAACAAAAATAAAGGAAAACAACACAACAATCTTTTTAGTTTTTTTCTAAACAACTAAAAATGCTCAGAAAATTAAGATAAAAATATTTTTGAGTTTTGTGATTTTTGAAGTATTTTTGGTAATTTTCTAGGATTTTCAAATATTTTTATAATTTTATAAAAATCAAGTAAGGGTAAAAAAAGGCAAGAAATGCACAACCAAGGGTCAATTGCAAATTAAAAATAAGTAAAATGCCCTAAAGTCCTGGATAGCAATTTTATGATAGAAATGTGAATTAAAACCTACAAAGAGGAACTGAAAATAGAATTTTTGAAGTTTTCTATAATTTATATGAGTTTTATAAAGTTTTAGGTTTTTTATAATGTTTAGGATTTTTTATAAGGGGTTTTTAAACAAAATTAATATTGGAAATAAAACATGCAAAAAGGCGCACACAAGAATTTTTATAGAATTTTTAAAGCATTTTTCAAATTTTTATGAATTTTTTAAGGCAAACAGGGATATTTTTGAAGAGTTTTGAATTTTTAAAAATAGAAAATTCAAATAAATCAATCCAATAAAATCACGGTAAATATTACACAGTAACAGGAGTCGATGGTAATTTTTAGGTAATTTCTCAAATTAATTTATTATTTATTAAGTCTAAAATATATCATGTAAATAGGCATAGTTCACATGGACCAAAATGCAAATAATTTAAGTTTCTAGACCATGTAAATAACACACTTTAAAAACTTAGGGTCTGATCTGCAAAAAGCACACTCAAATCACACACATGCTCATTATTGGGGTTTAAATGCAACTTTTAAAAACATGTCATCCATTCATTTATAGTAGAAAAATGCAGGGCATAAAGAGTAAATATCCCAAAGATCGTGTGGACATGCACATGCTACAGACTGAGAGGGACTAAAGTGCAAATAACATAAACTATAAGGTCCAAACTGCAAAATATCTTAAACTACAACTTTATTTACTGGACTAAAAGTGAAATAAAATAAACACAGTGGTGAAAAGGAAATATACCCTAGGTGAGGGCAAGTGGCGCGCATGGAGGTTGTCTCTATCGTATGGTGATGTTTCGTTGTTGGGGACAATTCTGACGACTGCAGATGATGTTGCTAACGTATGCGGTGGATGTGTCAAAGCTCTGATCCAACGGCCAAAAAGCTGGTCCTGTCTGGCGGCTCAGATGCCATATGGCAGGAGGGGTCCCATCCAACGATGAGCAAAGGGTCAGCAAGAACATGACGTAGGCAAACTTCGATCGAGCATCAGATGGGCTCCAACTCTCCGATGAAAGATCAGAGAATTATGGTTATGTCGTGGAGGTACTCCGCATCAGGTAGGGGGCTCGGATGGAGGTGGCGACGACTGGATGTGCGTAACGGTGAAGGGGGACCTGGAGCAGCTCCACCGGCGCAACTGAGGGCTCTAAGTGGTTTCCTTGCGTGCTCGATGTCCTACAAAGAGCATAGGGGACTTAGGGCTATGCTCCCGTCCTGGTTATTGCAGCTAAAAAGGGGAGAAGCGATGTGGGATGGGATTTGGGTCTCCGGCGAATGCAGGGGATGGAGACCCGGCTTGATCATGCTCCGATGAGCAGGATTCAAGGGGACATGCTATGGGAGAAGATGGGTGATGATTAAGCGTGTCGATCAGTGTGGGTAAGTAGGTGTGATGGAGCTCCGACCAGCTAGTCGGAGCAGAGGAGCGTACGACAGAGTGAAATGGATAAATCGAATCAAACATGGAACTAAGGTGGATGCAAGTTGTACCTGAAGATTCAGATGAACTCCTGAGCTTCAGGTGAAGGAGAGCATCTAGGTCTTAGCCTCAACCAAGCTGCGGTTGGCCGAGAGGCTTCATGCGGTGGAGGAGTCCAGCCATATCTGAGCTACGAGCCTCCAAGATCCTCCTAAAGATCTTAAATGGCTCCTTGAGTGGCTTTAAAATAAAAGAATAAAGAGTGAGGATCATGTATTCATCAGTGCTTGATAAGTTAGGTCAAAGAGTTTGATGAATCTGTGATTCATCACTCTAAAAGTTGAAAATAGAGCTTTGATCCCGAGTAAATAGCAACATATTTCCCCTTATCTTACATAATTAGCATTCATGCATGCAAGCATAATATCTGCATTTTAGCATTCATATTTGCATAAAATAAGAAGCCCAATTCACTTGTAAATATTCACCATATTTTACATATTTGTATATATTTTATACTAACTCCGAATCCAATAAAACCAACTCTATGGTGTATATATTACTAACACTAATAAAAGAAAAATATCAAAAAATACTAACTTGAAAAATTGACCAATAAACCTGAATCCAAATTTGAGACCATGAACCTTAAAATGCGCATATCTCCCTCATACAACCTCCGAATTAGGTCTACTCACTTTTAAAGTAATACACATTCAAAGAACTTCGAAACAAGACCAATTTCATCAAAATCGGAGCCTGTATGCAAAACTTGGGTTTTGGGCCCCTTTTGTATATTGTACATATTGACCGTTTTGCCCTTCATTTTATCCTTTTATTTTCTTAATTATTAAAAATCCAATAAAATATTAAGTTGTAAATACTCCTTTTATATTTTTTCTAACTTTATTTCGATTTTTCTCTCTTTTAAAAATGACAAAAAAATTACAAAAGATAAAATGCAGTATTTTATATCTATAAAGTACCACCCAAAAATACATTTTTTACACATGATTTCCTTTGATTTTCGGCCCTTCACAGAAGTTGTAGATCATGTCGAGACAAGCAACTTTCGTGTTGACCGCTTTTTGATTTATTCCCTTTTGTTATTTCTTTTTTATTTTTGTTTACATTTAATTTTTGAATTTTCTAGGAGCGACATGTGGCCGCTCCTGGAGCCATCACATGTCACCCTTTTATTTTATTATTTTCGAATTTATTTTAGTATTTTTCAGGTTTATTATTATTATTATATTATTTTAATTATTTTTAGTAGCTTACTTTATTATTTTATTATTTTATTTCCCTTTTTACTTCTTCCTCCTTACTTGCCTTCCACTCCAAGTCACCACTCTCCCAACTACTCCATTCTCCCCACTTCTTCTCCAACTTCCCTCTCCTCTTCTTTTTTATTCCCATCATCCTCCACCATATTTTCCATCCGCCATTTCTTTTCCTAAAGAGAGAGAGAGAGAGCTCGCCCCACCTCCAGTGACAATGACAGGTACAAGGCTTGAGCAACAACCTCCCCACCTCTCGGCGAGATCCAAGGCTTCAGCGAGCCTTATCGCAGCTCCACTCGAAGCTACTCATCTCGGTCATCTGCCACAACCTAGAGCGAGAACCACGATCGAGCCATGCCTTCGGTCGACTCACATGAAATATCTCATCATCCGACTCCATCTCCAGCGCCGCCCTCCGATGTCGTTCGTCGTCGACGCCTCCTCTGCCCCGACGACCCTTGGTCATGTGTTGGTCGTCCCCCTCGCTGTCTACGATGTCGGCGCCCAAGCAGCTGTCGCCGCCCATCTCCAATGCCGTACCACCCTCCTGGCAGCGCGTGCGCGCTCCTCCTCGACACCGCAGCCACTTGCGGCCGAGCTCCACGCGCGCCACCGCTACACGCCAGCTCCAGCGCAGCAGCGCGTCGTGCGTGGTCATCGCCCCTCCACCTCCTCGCCTCGCGCCACCGCGCGGCGTGCGCGCCCTCCATCTCCAGCCGCACGACCTTGCCGGTGATAGTACCCGCAGTGCCGCCCCAGAAGCGGCCACCGCCTCTCCGCGCGAAGCGCGCGCAGCCCCGCGTGGCCACCACGTGCCTCCAGCGCGCAGCAGCGCACCGCTGCCCACGCCTCCGCCTCCAACGCCGGCCCCGCTGCATCTCCTCCGCCATCTCCAAGTGGTGCCACCCTCCTAAGCCAACGATTGTCGCCGCCGCCCACCGCAAGGCCGCGTGCTGCCCCCTCCATCTCCATTCATTGCCAGCGGAGGACCTCCCCTGTTTCAAGCCAAGAAACAGAGACTTCATAGCGCATAATAAAGACAAATTGGATATTTGCAAAGGGGACACTTGCACCACTTTGCAAGTTTTTAAACAAATTTCAAGTTTTAGGTAATTGCATGTAAGTCCATGTTCTTTATTTCAGCTCATTCTCAATATTTTATTTGCAATCCTAGTCCTGCATTTGAGAGTCATTTTTATTATCTTTCTGTTGTCCATTTTCAATTCCAAACATTGCATACTGTAGCATAACTCTTGTTCTATCATTTTAGCATTTATTTGTATTTTTCTGATTCGCAGAATATTTATGGAAATTAATTTGGTAAAAAAATACGATATTTTACCCATTTTGATTGATTAATTGATTGCGCATTATGTGCTTATTGTAAAATCTCTGAAAAATCATCATTGGTAGATATAAGTATATACTACAACATATCCAAAAATCACACCATTTGCACGTATAGTTTGTCTTAGAAAAATCATTTAATTAAAACCTTAATCGATTTTTAATTAATCAGCTGTGAAGTGTTTTAACGAAATTCAAGTAAATTCGGATAGCTCTTAATTAGACCTATTTGGATTAATTTTGTTTCTGAAAAAATATCATCGTTTGTTAATTATTAAAATTGGTTTAGTCATTTTCACTAAAGTCTGCATTTTTTATTATCTGTGCATCAAAAATTCCAAAAAAAATTAGGGTTATCTAATTTCATCCCATTTCATCATCTGGCCAATTTTTATAATTTTTGGAATTAATTTGACCATCTTTCTGATTTAACTTGTAAATTGGCATGATTTTGCATGTGTCTTGCATAAAAAATTGAAAAAGAAAAAAATATATATCCTCTGAACATCAAACCTTGGAAATCGCTAAAAATCTACTTAAGGAGACAGCTGCCACCCTGAGTTCGACCTTGGGCTTGACAAAGTAAAAAAATTTGCCACGTGTGATTAACTTGACATTAATTCAAAGTGGTTTTTGATCTGCTCTCATTATCCGACTGCAACGGACATTATTAATTAATTTGACCATTAATCTGTTCGAATTAACAAGGGTAGTGGGACGCACATCAAAATGGTGTCGTTGCCGGAGGCGGCTATGGGCGGTGGATCTGGTCCGCGCGACTTGGAGCTAGCGTGGAGCACGGTAGGGGGGGCGGAGGTCGGGTACGGTCGGCCGATGGCTGTGCAGGACCTGTGCCTTTTTTATTTTTTTTATTTTTTTGTTTTTTTTTCTTTTGCAATTTTTTTGTATCCTTTTTGTTAACAGCAAACCGTGGTAGAAATGAAATAAAAAATGGTAAATGATGTGTTGACGATAGTGGTAATGGTGGTTAATGATGTGGTATGTTGAACGAATTGATGGTGAGAATACAATGAAGTGATTGTGGTGTGGCGATGTGATGATAAATGATGTGTAGTTTTTTTATGTAAACTGAAAATAAAATGTAATGGAGAAAAGGTGGATTGTGATGGTGGTGGAGAAAATGGTAGATGATAAAGGTGATGATGTGATGATGTGTTTGATAGTGATGAAGAACGAGGAAGAAAATTATGTTAGATAAAAAATGAAATGAAAATCTATGATAGAGTACTTACCCGTGGTTCGCCGGATTGTGGAGCCATGGTGTGCGGCTTCCGTCGTGGCCTCGAGAAGGATGGCGGAGTCCTTCGAAGCTGAGCAAGTCCAATTGGATCTCGCGACGTGGCAATGGTGTTGTCGCAGATCTCGCCTTGAGGTTGTCGTCGCTCGACTCGTCTCCTACAGCTGTCACCTAAAGGTTAAAGTGGCTCGACCTCACTTCTCTCGAAAATGGTGTCGCTACTCCTTACCACCCACAGACTAATGGTATGGCTGAGGTGTCGAATCGGGAGGTGAAGACTATATTGCAAAAGCTTGTCCGCCCAGACAGGAAGGACTGGTCTCAGATCTTGGATCAAGTCCTATGGGCTTATAGGAAAACTTACAAGACACCGTTAGGAACCTCCCCATTCCGAATGGTATTCGGAAAGCCGTGCAATTTGCCCGCAGAGTTAGTGCATAAATTAGAATGGGTAATCAAGAAGGTCAACTGGAACACGCACCTTGGGCAGAAGCAGAGAGAAATGGATCTGAATGAGCTTGTGGAAGTCAGAAACCGCGCATATGACAACAGTTTGGTGTACAAGGACAAGGTGAAGCGTTGGCATGATAGATATATCAGACGAAAGACCTTTGTTCCTGGACAGAAGGTATGGTTGTTTAATGCAAGGCTGAAGATCTTCCAAGGCAAGTTGAAATCCAAGTGGACGGGCCCATTCATTGCCCGAACTGTGCATGATAGCGGATGTGTCGAGATCTCAGATCTCGCAGATGACACACCGACATTCCTTGTGAATGGACAACTGTTGAAACACTTCGTCGAATCCAATGAGTAGTTAGTCCATGTCGAGGAGATTGTATTTATGCGCGAGACAAATTCAGCAGATACACCTCGAACCGCGCATGAGACCTTGCAGTAGTGAGCTCTAGCCATCAACAACATCTTGAAAGATTCAGACCGACTCACTTGTATATACCATCATTCATGTACATTCTGTCCTTTCTCCCCGCAACTCTAGTAACTCATCCCAGCATCATTGATCACCATCTTGGACTATACTTAGGATGATCAGATCCTAAGTATAGGGGGTGAGTCAACTGAGTCTAATCATTGTACATCCTCCAGATCACATCGGTCCTCATACTCACTCCTATCCTATACTTAGGCTGACCTGAGCCTAAGTATAGGGGAGGGGACCGATGCCCACCTTGTATATATTCATCCCTTTCACCTCTTGCACTCATCCGCCCCATTTGATCTTCTTCTACACTTAGGCTGCCAGAGCCTAAGTATAGGGGGGCGGAGCGACTTCTATACATTTTAGCTCTCCTACGCTAAGTCCGAGCTATGTCTTTTTCATCGCTTTTCGTGCTCTGAGGACATAGCACACACTAAGTATAGGGGGCGTGTATATATTACATATATACTTTACCCATAGCTCGTACTTTCGCGTATTTTTGTATATATTATGCAATAATTATGGGTGGGTAGCAATTGAAAAAAAATTTACTATATGTATAATACTTATATAAAAACTTGTAGAACATACTTTTGTAAAATTTGTTGTAAAATAGGATGTATACCAAAAAACTTGTATATTATGTGTAAAGTAAAAACTTGTTGTAAATAATACAAATTGTTGTATACTTATACCAAAAAAATGTGTTGAAAATAAGGCTTCTTATTTACTCTTGCACATCATCTCTGCATTTGAAAAGGAAAAGAGTCTTGCATTTCATTCATATACATAGCATGTCATCTACCTCTCATCTGCATATCTTGCATATGCAAGGTGAAAAGCTAGTGGGTTCTGAACTAAGTTATGAGTAGATGTTGAGGATGGACTTGATTTGACCTTAATCCACCTAATTTCAGAGGAACCTTATAGGAGCTAGAGTTAAGATTTCTCAGGTCAAGTGACTTAATTCTTTGAGTCAACAAGTCTATGTTCACATGTCATCTTGATTAGTCTAAATAGAATATCTCATGCACACGCATAATTCTTTTAGACAGTGGCCTAACTTGGACAAGCACAATGCACGTAGCTCTTCATTGATGAGGCGGTGAGGAGGTAGAATCCTTTAGCTTGGAGTAGCACACGAGTGGAGACATCCGTCCTCCTCTAGGGAGGGTAGTGCACCCCAACCTAGTCTGGTGGTATTGACGTCTGAGGACGGGACGCTGTGGGTTGCAATAATGCTTCAAAAGAGGGATAGTCTACTGGCTCAAGAGGAAAAACTCCTGATGTACATGCTACACCTTGTATATAGTTCCAAAAGAAAAAGAAAAAAAAAGAAAAATGCAAGAACTCCAAAAAAAAGACAGGTCAAAAAAATTGCCTGTCGGAGTATGTATATTAGCAAGAAGTTTGCATCAGGATGACTTGGCTACACTGGTTGGGCATCCGGGATAGGTAGCTACACTGGCTACCGTCCATTCTTTTCTCTACCCCCTCCTCTTGAGCTGGTCGCACTTGAACTTAGAAGGGAATACTCCGCTCCTCGAGGAAAGAATTGCTGGACCGGGTTATTTGAGTTACCTTGTTAGAGGAGGCTGGTTCTGAGCCATTTCTGATGTGGAGAGCTATTTTACACTTACACAGTACAAGTAAGAATTATAGTCATCAGAAATTTGCGTCTGAGGATTTGTTCTGACCTGACTATTAAGGCATCTTGAATAGAAGATTTGTGGAACTTGAAGTCTGTTAGGTCTTAAGTTCAGGTCCCAATAAGGTTCTGCCACACAATTAATCCAAAGATCGAGTCAAGCTCCATTTTCAACTTTTGTTCATGACCTTGGTATGGAACCCAACATCATTTCACTCTTGCATTTCATTTTAGTTGCTCGGGGACGAGCAAGGTTTAAGTATAGGGGGTTGATGAATCTGTGATTCATCACTCTAAAAGTTGAAAATAGAGCTTTGTTCCCGAGTAAATAGCAGCATATTTCCCCTTATCTTGCATAATTAGCATTCATGCATGCAAGCATAATATCTGCATTTTAGCATTCATATTTGCATAAAATAAGAAGCCCAATTCACTTGTAAATATTCACCATATTTTACCTATTTGTATATATTTTATATTAACTCTGAATCCAATAAAACCAACTCTATGGTGTATATATTACTAACACTAATAAAAGAAAAATATCAAAACAAATACTAACTTGAAAATTTGACCAATAAAACCCGAATCCAAATTTGAGACCATGAACCTTAAAATGCGTATATCTCTCTCATACAACCTCTGAATTAGGTCTACTCATTTTTAAAGTAATATACATTCAAAGACCTTCGAAACAAGACCAATATCATCAAAATCAGAGCTCGTATGCAAAACTTGGGTTTTGGGCCCCTTTTGTATATTGTACATATTGACCGTTTTGCCCTTCATTTTATCCTTTTATTTTCTTAATTATTAAAAATCCAAAAAATTAGATTAAGTTGTAAATTTTCCTTTTATATTTTTCTAACTTTATTTTGATTTTTCTCTCTTTTAAAAATAACAAAAAAAATTACAAAAGATAAAATGCGGTATTTTATATCTATAAGGTACCACCCAAAAATACATTTTTTACATATGATTTCCTGTGACTTTTGGCCCTTCAAGAAAGTTGTAGATCTCGTCGAGACGAGCAACTTTCGGTTGACACTTTTTGATTTAATCCCTTTTGTTATTTCTTTTTTATTTTTGTTCACATTTAATTTTTGAATTTTCTAGGAGCGACATGTGGCCGCTCCTGGAGTCACCACATGTCACCCTTTTATTTTATTATTTTCGAATTTATTTTATTATTTTCAGATTTATTATTATTATATTATTATTTTAATTATTTTAAGTAGCCTACTTTATTATTTTATTATTTTATTTCCCTTTTTACTTATTCCTCCTTACTTGCCTTCCACTCCAAGTCACCACTCTCCCCACTACTCCATTCTCCCCACTTCTTCTCCAACTTCCCTCTCCTCTCCCTTTTTATTCCCATCATCCTCCACCATTTTTTCCATCCGCCATTTCTTTTCCTAGAGAGAGAGAGAGAGAGAGCTCGCCCCACCTCCAGTGATAGTGACAGGTACAAGGCTTGAGCAACAACCTCCCCACCTCTCGGCGAGATCCAAGGCTTCAACGAGCCTTGTCGCAGCTCCACTCGAAGTTGCTCAGCTCGGTCATCTGCCGCGACCTAGAGCGAGAACCACGACCGAGCCACGCCTTCAATCGACTCACATGCAATATCTCATCATCCGACTCATCTCCAGCGCCTCCCTCCGACGTCGTTCGTCGCCGATGCCTCCTCTACCCCGACGACCCTTGGTCGTGTGTCGGTCGTCCCCCTCGCCGCCTACGATGTCGGCGCCCAAGCAGTTGTCGCCGCCCATCTCCAACGCCGCACCATCCTCCTGGCAGCGCGTACGCATTCCTCCTCGACGTTGCAGCCACCTGCGGCCGAGCTCCACGCGCGCCACCGCTACACGCCAGCTCCAGCGCAGCAGCGCGCCGCGCGTGGCCATCGCCCCTCCACCTCCTCGCCTCGCGCCACTGCGCAGCGTGCGCGCCCTCCACCTCCAGTCGCACGGCCTCGCCGGTGATAGTACCCGTAGCGCCGCCCAGAAGCAGCCACTGCCTCTCCGCGCGAAGCGCGCGCAACCCCGTGTGGCCACTGCGCCGCTGCCCACGCCTCCGCCTCCAACGCCGGCCCCGCTGCATCTCCTCTGCCATCTCCAAGCGGCGCCGCCCTCCTAAGCCGACGATCGCCGCCGCCGCCCACCGCAAGGCCGCGTGCCGCCCCCTCTATCTCCATTCATTGCCAGCGGAGGACCTCCCCTGTTTCAAGCCAAGAAACAGAGACTTCGTAGCGCATAATAAAGACAAATTGGACATTTACAAAGGGGGCACTTGCACCACTTTGCAAGTTTTTAAACAAATTTCAAGTTTTAGGTAATTGCATGTAAGTCCTTATTCTTTATTTCAGCTCATTTTCAATATTTTATTTGCAATCCTAGTCCTGCATTGTGAGTCATTTTTATTATCTTTCTGTTGTCCATTTTCAATTCCGAACGTTGCATACTCTAGCATAACTCTTGTTCTACCATTTTAGTATTTATTTGTATTTTTTTGATTCGCAGAATATTTATGGAATTTAATTTGGTAAAAAAATACATATTTTTTGCCCATTTTGGTTGATTAATTGATTGCGCATTATCTGCTTATCGAAAAATCTCTGAAAAATCATCGTTGGTAGATATAAGTCTATACTACAACAATCTGAAAATCACACCATTTGCACGTATAGTTTGTCTTATAAAAATCATTTAGTGAAAACCTTAATCGATTTTTAATTAATCAACCATGAAGTGTTTTAACGAAATTCAAGTTGATTCAGATAGCTCTTAATTAGAGCTATTTGGATTAATTTTGTTTCTTAAAAAATATCATCGTTTGTTAATTATTAAAATTGGTTTAGTCATTTTCACTAAAGTCTGTATTTTACATTATCTGTGCATCTAAAAATTCCAAAAAAAACTAGGGTTATCTAATTTCATCCCATTTCATCATCTGGCCTAGTTTCATAATTTTTGGAATTAATTTGACCATCTTTCTGATTTAACTTGTAAATTGGCCTGATTTTGCATGTGTCTTGCATAAAAAAATGAAAAAGAAAAAAATATATATCCTCTGAACATCAAACCTTGGAAGTCGCTAAAAATCTACCTAAGGAGATAGTTGCCTCCCTTAGTTCGACCTTGGGCTTGCCCAAGTAAAAAAAAATTTGCCACGTGTGATTAACTTGACATTAATTCAAAGTGGTTTTTGATCTGCTCTCATTATCCGACTGCAACGAACATTATTAATTAATTTGACAATTAATCTGCTCAAATTAATAAGGGTAGTGGGATGTGCATCAGAGTTGACTTAACGAGATCGATATAATCAAAGTCCTATGTTGTATGTTGTCATGAGATAGGCACGCATCCTCTGACAGAAGATAGATGTGTTACTATATGTCTGAGTATGTACATTTAGCAGACCAATGGGTTGATGACCTAATCAAGGTCTATACACCGGTGCGCTGGTATGCATGCAAGGTCATATGAATAATAGGATCTCCCAAAGGGATCATACAGGTTCATTGTTGAATCAGAAGACGTGAGCTCACCCGTGAGATATTGGAAAGAATCAAATTCCGCACGCAGTCGTCTCACTTTAGAAGCTTGACTGAATTTGTAAGGTTTGATATATGCTTTTGGAAAGTATATGATCAACTCCTAGGTAGGATATATGATTTTGGAAAGTATATGATCGAAACCGACTCCCAATGATCGAATGCGAAACTTAATGATAAAACCCTGAAGTAGATAGTGTAAAATTGATCTAATACTTCGGGTTTATTATGGGTCTTCCAGTATGCAGGATGTACAGGTATTAGGAATATCTGAGGATGATGTGATCATAAACAATTGTATAACTATAACACTTCCATTCCGAGGGAGTGATGAAACATTTCTAGATTTTAGTGACTCCTCTCACAGAGAAGTGATCTGATCTTAGTCCAATATTGGACCTTGATTTGAATGTGATTCAGATACAAAGAGAAGATTAGATCTACGACTTTGATTTAGTCGAACATCTATGGGAGGTCTGCAAGATCCGGATTTGAGATGTGATCTCAATATCCAAGTCACTATGTGTTGAATAATACAATCAGCATGTCCTTATCTCCAAGTATCCGCAGAGAAAATGCATTATCCTTGAAATAGTTCATGGATAATTTCACTATTGATATAAGTATCTGAGCATTGAGAAAATAGAAAAAGATAATTAAATGTGATTTGATTATCATGAATAATATGAATTTGATTCATATTATAAGGACAGTTGTCTAAGATAATTAAATGTGATTTATTTATCAAAGATGTGAATAATGTGAATGTGATTAATATTATTTGAGCATAAGAGAATAGAGATCCAAGATGATTAAATGTGATTTAATTATCATGGATATGAATAATGTGGATAGCACTATTTATATTAATCATATATATTATAAATGTAATTTATAATATATTAGAGAGAGCCTATTGTGATTTATATTTGTTGATTAATTATTGATGTGAATTGGATTCACATTGAATAATTATTTGAAAATATAATTTATATTTATTTTGGGTTATGAATGTTATTCATAAATTTCCAATGGTATGACTGCAATATTCACAAGATAATTATGAATTATTATTGTGAAATATTTTACAACAAGTGTTGTTGTAAATCTTGCAGATCTCATGAGATATTGAGGAGATAGACTCATTCTCCCCCTTTTTAGGGGATAAGGTCAATCTTCTCATTATCTCCAAGATTAATTAATTAATTTCTTTTGGAATTAATTATATTGATTTATCGATATATACTGATTTAAATTAAATTAATTATGGTTGTGTTTTTATAAAAACATCATGACCATTGAAAGAAATGCAAATCAATCTCATCCATTGATTTAGTGTTGTCCATGGAGTGAGATCCATGGATCCCAAAATACTATATAAGAAGAGGCATCCCTTGCTCTTCAAGAGATATAGAAAATCAATTGCTCTCTCCCTCTCTCTCTCTACATGCCGTCTCTCTCCCTTCTTACTCATTGTGGTCATCCACCATGGAGCCATAGAGAGAGTCGTCATCGTCGCAGCATCGTCGTTATGTTACCGGATTATTTGCTCGTGGATCTTCGTCTCCTTCAGTGCGCCTCGCTCGTGAAGAAGATGTTGGATCTCGTATGACAAGATTAGGAGATTCGTCGCTTGCATCATCAACATGGATTGAGAGGAGTGTGTGTCTCATCAACGCGCTCGCAAGCATCTCCTCCGTCGGATCGAACTTGAGACAGGGGGTCTCTTCGTTTAGAGACTCAATCGTAACCACGCTTCAAGAAGTAACCTTAATACCTAATTGTGGTTTAGATGAAATGATCCGAGAAGTGTTCTTGGATCAAGTGGTTTCGTCATTGAAAAAATTTTGAATTCCGTTTCCTAGAGCAACTAGTACGACTAGTCGCTCCCGATCGCATATGATGTGATCATCATGCTTCCGTGACGCGCTTAAGGATCTTACCATATCCTTCACAATTTCATCACTTGGTCGTGATGTTTTTTTGTTCAGGAGTTTCATCAAACTCCACAAAGTCGGGTTCTTCAGTTGTCTTTCCTTTTATCAATTGATCATTGTATAAGGAAGACTCATTGAATACGACATCAATGTTTCTAATTGTCTTCTTGTTCTCCAAATTCCACAATCTATATACATAGTTATTTGTACCATAGCCAACAAAGGTACACTTCCTTGCTTTGGGATCAAGCTTTCCTCTGTTTTCCTACTCAATGTGAACATAAGCTATGCATCCAAATATATGTAAATGAGAAAGTGTTACCTCCTTTCCTATCCACATTTCTTCTGTAAGATCTCCATCTAAAGTAGAAGATGGACCTCGATTGATTAAGTATGCAGTTGTATTCACTGTATCAGCCCAATGTCGCTTGGGTAGACATGCATGTATCCTCATGCTTCTCGCATGCTCTAGAAGAGTCATGTTCATGCATTCAGCAACACCATTCTGTCTGGGCTTCCTTGGGATCATTTTTGATCTCATGATACCATTCTTGGCATAGTAGGATTCAAACTCTTTACTGTAGTATTCTCCCCCATTGTCTGACTTGAGACATTTCAACTTCGAACCTGTCTCAGTCTCAACTAAGGCCTTTCACATTTTGAACGTCTCAAACACATTAGATTTATATTTGATAAAATAAACTCATAGTTTTCTAGTTGCATCATCAATGAAAGTAATAAAATAATGAGATCCGCCAAGAAAAGATACCTGAGATGGACCCCATACGCCTGTATGAACCAGCTCCACTCATTCAGTCTTCCGTACTCTTGATGTCTTTGTGAAACTGACTTTCTTCTATTTTCCCAAGATACAATCTTCACAGAAGTTCAGATCAACGGTCTGCAATCCTATCAACTTTCCCTTCTTTTACATGATCTTCATTCCATTTTCACTCATGTGGCCAAGTCGTATATGCCAAGTGTTAGCATCACACCCAGATGATGCAACATTTATCATGTCATATGAGCCTAATGTAATATACATGGTTCCTTCTTTCTTACCTCGAGCAAGGATCAATGATCCCTTTGACATCTTTCACGAATCTGAATCGAATGATGTCACCATGTTGCTTTCTGATAGTTGTCCAACAGATATGAGATTTCTTGTTAGACTAAGTACATGTCTAACATTCTTCAATCTCAAGAAGCCACCATTGGGTTGGGATATTGATGAATCTCCATTTCATCACCTTTATTCTATCATTTTAGCCTTAAAAACCCCAGCAAATGCATGTAAATAGCATCGATTTGTAATAATAACATTCATTATTTATTGTATTTATTGTACATAAAATAAGGTTTTTAATGCCAAAATTATAGAATAAAGAGAAGAAAAGAAAAAGGAATAAAATAGTGAAAATATTTTATGACCCGAACGCTGAGACCAAGGACAGAATGGAATTGGTCGACAAGAAATAAAGTAGGGGGAGATAAGGGCCAATAATACAATAAATACCTCATTATTCATTCATTTATGCATTTTTGACACCTATTTTGTATATATTTATTTATTCATCAAATAGAAATATTTTGTACATGAAAGTTGTAGATAATAATGTGAATAAAAATACAAAATTGAGGTGTACAAAAATGATACACAGTGTACATTCTACACACAGAATAAAAGCCAGAATCTCAACTTCACAGACCCATATCTTGCAAATAAAAACTCAAAATCCACAAAATCACCTTTAATTGTATATAGCTTTTCGAGAACTATTTAATAAAAATGGTTTCATAATTTTTAGAGTTCATCTGTGAAAGTTAGGTTTTTGGCCCTCATTGTATAGTCTACCTGAATAAAATATTAAATTTATTCTTCATTCATTATTTCTATAAATTCATATTTTTAGAATCTTGTAAATAATATATATAATACATGTACATATTGAAATTAGAATAAAACCAAAAAGAATTTGTAAAATAAAATAAGTCTATGAAAGATATATGTAAAATACCTATGTTATGTATGTATATAAATAAAAGGGGAATACATTCTTTAATTATTTTATTCTTTCATATTTTTATAATATTGTAAACACTATTCATAATTTATTAAAAATACAAATCCAAAATAAAAATAAATAAAATTCATTCAATAAATAAACTGTATATAATATAGGTAAAATACCTATCAATATACATACATATTACATATACCTATTTATTTAAATATGTAAATAAACTCATAAAAATTAAATAAAAATATATTTATACTTATAAAAATAATTTATAAATATATAAAATAAGAAAATAAAATAGAATAAAAATATACAAAATAAAAATAAATACATGTAAATACACTTATAAATACATAATTAAAATAAATTCATAATAAAATTCATCAAAAAAAACAAATAAAAATTATAAATAATCAATACATTAATTAATAAACATTTTTTATTTTATAAGCAAAATTAAATAAGGTCATTTATTATGTTTAACTTAGGTCAATATCTCGCTGACGTGGACCAATCGCGGCTCTTCCAGCGTTGACCGCTCGGTCAACTGCTCCCCAGCCGCCCGATGTGACGCGCATGTCATTTCGAGCCGTCTTCTCCCTATATTCGTGCTCGACTCATCCATCGTCTGACATCTCCGCCTTCATGAAAATTGTTCCCCGACCATTGTACATCCTCGCCCATCTGTTTGTCCCCTTGTACATAGTCTTGATTCACCGCTACGACCCGGTCAATAAGGGTGCACCGCTTGTTAATAAATAAACCACCTCCGCCTTCTTCCCAATTTTGGTCAACCTTTATCCACTCCCTTCCTCGCATTCGGTCCCGGCGGTGTTCTTTGTGACAGGAGGAGCTCTCCAGCCCTTTGAATCGATCGGAGAGGTGGAGGTTGCACCCAAGGCCGCCGCTCCAGCGAGGCCTCTGCTCCTTGGTGCTTCACCAGGTACGAGCTGCGCATTTCTCTTATTTTAGTTAGGATTTTGTTTTAGCATTTCATTTATGTTGTTTAAATAGCTTTAGGCCCTTAGGTGTAGCTTAGATTCGAGTGCCCGTAGTTCACCGGAGCTCCGTTCCGGCGAACCCATTCGCGGTGCTCCCAATATCTTCCGACCACCAAACCGTCTCCTCTCCCTTCCTTAGCTGTTTCCCCTCTCCCCAGGCACCTTCGTTCATCCAGATCTTCTCCTGATCTGGAGATCAGATCTCCTTCCTCCGCCCTTCGTCGGAGATCGCCGCCGCGCGCCACCTTCGCCCATTCCACCACCAGAAAGGCCCCCGGAGCCATCTTTTTGTGCTGTGAATTCTTGTGCAGGCCCCGGAGCGCCAGGAGACTCGTCTTAGCTTGATTCAAACGCAGAGCAGGTACCTGGAGCTCGCCACCTTCATCGACCTCGCCTGAACTCAGGGGAGCTCTAGGTGCCTCAACAAAGCCATCAACCGATGCAGGGAACAACCAGGAACATGTAGAGACCTCAGGCGACGATGGAGTGGGCCGGAGGAGTGTACGCCGAGCGATTGAAGGTCGCCAGCTGCGACCTTCTTCCCTATTCTTCCAGACCACACCGGAGTCGTCAGATCAAGAGGAGGCTTCCAGTTTTGATCAACGCTGTCCGATGGAGCGACGCCATGACCGTCAGATCTCCCACGAGATCTAATCTACAGCGCTCATCGGCGAAGCGGCATCGGCAAACGTGGAGGCGACACGTGTCAAGTGGACGAAGCTCAACCGTCAGATCGCGCGCCTTTGGGGGTAAACTTCACATATACCCCTGCCTTTTGTGTATTTAATATTTAATTTTGTAAAATAAATAGTTAGTGTAAATAAAAAATGTAATTTTTGCATGAGGGCCCCCGTAGTTCTAGTATTTACACTTTGGTCCCTTCGCGCCTCACGTGCAGTCCCACGTGAGGCGCGTGAAAATTGCAATGTAACCCTGGCGCCTTTTTGTTATTGTAAAATAGTTCCAAAAAATAAATGTTTATTCTGTTGGTATATTTGCACTGTGCCCCCTACAAGTTATTTTTATTGCATTTATACCCTTGCCAGGCTGTTTCATTTTTGTCTCTTGTATGTATTTATTAAAAATACCTACGTAGTTCCTAAAATTCCACAAAAATTAGATTAGATGCTTCATGTAGTGTACTTTCACGCCCACATTTTAATTTGCATTTTTTGCATTTAACCCAATTATTAAAAATGAAAAAGGAGCCATTTTGACACTGTCTAAATTATAAAATACCAAAAAAATATATAATGTTTTTGAAAAATTACAAAAAATATATATGGTGTATTTATATATATTGAGTCCAAAAAATGAAAAACCCTAAAAATAAGAAAAAGAAAAATATAAAAATGATAAAGCTCTAAAATCCAACAAAAAATAGAAAAACCCTAGAAAAATACCAAAAATATATTTTTCTCTTTTATTATTACCTATATTTTATTATTTACACATTAAAATTAATTTAGGTAATTTTTGGACTTATTTTATATTTTTAAAACCCAAATTATTTTCAGCCTATTTAATTAGTCCTATATTAAGGACATTTTTGAAATTAAAAATACATAAAAATTAGAAAAAATCGAGAAAAATAACAAAAAATAGAATAATATAAAAAGACAAAAAAATATTATATCTAATATATTTTAAGTATTTATATATATATATATCCATATATTATATTACTTCTCTCCCTTCTTATATATATATATATCTTTATATATATATTATATAATAAAAAATATAAAAAATATAAAAAATATATAAAATATATAAAATACAAAAACAAAATAAAAATTATAAAAACAAAAAAATATAAAAAAAATATAAAATTAAAAACCCACAAAAACAATAAGAATTGGACATGAACCAAGAATTGAATAACTGCGCAACCAATTTCACCACAACCATTCGCCTCCCAGTGTTCGATCTCTACTCATGCTTACACCTATACACATTTGCATGTAGAGTTATAATAAATTTTAACTCCACATTTTTGATATTTAATTGCATATATTTTATTGTGGGTTAATTGTTGATTGATTCGAAAATTTTGGAGTGGTCGATTCAGCGACTGGATCTCTCGCCTTGTGAGACATCTAGACCCTCTGAAAATCTCAATCATCAGATATGTCAATGTTTCCCTTTCCAATTATGCTGCAGCATTCATCATCTCCTAGGTATACCTTTCCAAAATCACTTTTCACATAATTTTAGAGGATATCTCTTTGTGGAGTGGTATGAAATGAAGCACCTGAATCCACAAACCAAGACTCAATTCGAGCATCTGCAACACATATTAAGGCATCGCTATCCTCATTATCAGTAAGATTTATAGTGTTCTTACCTTTGTCATTTTCTCCTTTCTGTTTCCTTTGGGCCTTGCATTCTGTCTTATAATACCCCCTTTGATTGCAGTTCCAGTGGACCACAGACTTCATATCTCTTGATTTGGATCTTCCTCAGACACCTCAATAATCCAGCCCAAGAGCTCTCAACCAATCAGAAGGCAGGAGGGTGATCGGTCACATCAGTGATGCTCTCCACTTGTATTCAACCAATCAGTCTTCACAAGATAAATCTCAACAATATCTCCTTCAATTTCCATTAAATTAAGGTTCTATATAAGCAATAAGTTCAGTAATGCAATAACCTAACTTTTAGATATGCGTGTCTCTGTATGAGAGAGAGAGAGAAGTGACACATTATAAAAACGAAGGGTACATTTTTATGACGTGATAAAGACCGCAAAATCCCTAGGTAGGTTAAAATACAAGTATACATTAATTTATATACATACACACGAATATCTATAGGTATAAGTTAATATATTTGAGGACTGTCTCAATGCATATCCGAGAAAATTAGAAAACGAGAAAGATCGAACATAAAGACATGCATGTAATATTAGTATTATTCCTTGATCAAACATTGACTTTCTTTGAATGCTTAAATTTGGGTAAATAAAAGGATAATCTTGATATTATCAAAGGATGGAAAAACCTACGTCAATATAAAAGTTAATGGTTCATAAGCTGAAAGTCCCTATTACTATTTTCATTCATAAAAGTGTTTTTATGATATGCAAGTTTTTAATATTTCATATAGTTATGCATTTCAAGCTTTTTAAGTATACTTGAAGTTAAGTTAAGTGAGCCTTATTTTTCCTTTATGAATGTATGATCCACTCATGTTTAGCATTTAAGTATGCAATTCATGTGGTATACAGTGCAAAACTTTCATGTTCTACATGATTCTTGTTTAAGAAACTATGTCAAGTTAAGTGAGTTCTACATGATTCTTATGTTGATTATGCAAGTCGTATGATTATATGAGTTTTTAGAGTAAGATGCACACTATGCCCTATACCTTAGAAAAGTCATGAACAAGTATGAACAAGTAAGAGGACTTTGAGCTCGCATTCTGTATGCAATAGGCTTTGGACCATATGCAGGGTTTTTTTGACTTTTGGGGTCGTATGCGCTTATGACAGTAAGATAAGGTCTGGGTGGAGTTCGCTCTCCTAGGTTATAATTAAGGCTAAGGATCGCCTTAGCAATAAGTGTTCATAGACTTACTAAGATATGCCAGGGTAGTGTTGCATTGCCAAGTATGGAAAAGTAAGTTTATCTTCAAAATAAGAATTATGATTTCAGAGTAAGTTTTACCCATTATTCTACCCGCAGTCAGTAACCAATGATCTCTACTTTGATGATGGAAAAATATAGAGATGTTTTTGAATTATGGAATATTCATGTTTAAGTTATAGTATTGATTAATTTGGAGATTACACTGACATACATAATTTTGCAATTAGTTAGCTAGAGGTATATGACACATTTACTGGGTCTGAGCTCATCTCGATGAGCTTAGGCTCACAACTCCAAATCAAATCTTTTTCAAGTACTCTAAGGAAAGAAGATATCGACCTAAGTAGAGAAAGTATGGAAGAGACATCTAGTAAAAGAGGTTGTACTATTATAGTTATTATCTATTTTATGATGTTTCCGACTGCGATGGATTTGAATTTTTGAATGTTGATTGTTTTGAATTGATTTTAAAAGCATATTTACATGATATGTGTTCAATTTTACTTGTAGATGTATATATGATTATAATGATGTGTATGTTACTAGTAGTAGCATTTAAAAAGACTATTTTTCCCTATTAAATGTTGCATTATGTTGTAAATGTAAAATCAAGTATTTTAAGATAAGAATGAGTTTTATGTCATTCTCGTCTCAAGAATTAAGCGGATGGGTTGTGACAAACACTTCCAAAATGGAAGCACTATTATTATGATATCTACTATTGTGTTCTTTCTAGACTTGCCTTATCAAAGATGTAAGTGTTCAATGAATAATGGAGGTGCCCGAACGCATCCGTCCACCTCATGTATGAATAATTTTTCTATTAAATTCTGCGATTTCCACCCATTATCGAACATGCGTTCAAATCGTGCTAGAAGAACCGTGGATCGTCTTTGATTTTCAATCTCGACCCACTTACAAACCTCCTCCCTTGTTAACATCCTTCCTTTCCAGGCTAACAAGACTAGTTACTTACCATTACATAGATGTTACTTACCATTGGATAGTTACTTACCATTACACAGATGTTGACAGCTTGACCCCTGGAAGTCAATCACATTTGCAAACGATGCTACTATTCATTCGTCCTCACGTCATTTCCCCCATCCTCCTCTGCCTCTCCTCCCCTCACCACCACCATCATCGCCATCACTTCCTCCCTTCGGCACTCCACTCCACCTTTGCACATGTCTCTACTCGTTCTGCATACATCCTCCATCGCTTTGACTCCCCTGCCCACGGAAACATGTCATCAATGTCGCCCCTCTCTTCGTCATCCGCTTCTCCCTTCACCAACGGTTTGGAAGCGGTCAATGGTCACATTTAAGGAGTGCCTGATGGCGGTCCCATCTTTGACGTTGAGGTTGCCATAGATCCTTGTCTTCATGGGGCCATCACCCATGGACATCGCAAATGGTTGGCCCCCGTTCGCATATTGGACCACCACAAAGTTAGGTTTGATCTTTTCTATGGATGGTTGCATGAGCCCTCTCTTCCCACCAGAAATCTACCATGGCATGCCATCGCGACGACCGTGTCGTCATCACATCCTATTGAAGAATGGGAGCTCCATCTATGTGAAGTCGTTAACAAAGGGCAACTTATTGTACACGGAAGTATTCTTCGTGAACCTCGTGAACTTCTCGATGGTGTTTAGGAAACGATCAAGGCACGCATGTCTCATGATAGGTGATGGTGGCACTGGGCCAGACCTTGAGGTCGTCGATGAGTTTGGGGAGTGTTGACAGGCTCGATCTTGTGATGGTTTAATTCAATTAATTAAGAACTTTTATCGTTGCAACCTACGCAAGTCAATCAAGCATTAAAAACTTGTAAAGCCATATGCTAGTGAGATGCATTCTCACACACGGGGACATAGAATGCGATGGTGGCTTACATGCAACAAATAATATCAAGACAATTTTCTTTTTTTTGGTAAGTAAGTAAGTATTTGTATTTCCACAGAAAGTGTATTACAAATGGATCACTGTGAACCAAAAAATTCCCATATGGGAAATCAAAAAAAACTCTACACAAGATGGAGTGCAAGCACTATAAGACCCAAAAAAATCGTTGTGGACCAGGCAGGGCCCAGCCGAGCCCTGAAATCAGCGCAAGAGATTGATCATTTTCACGACATAGTCCGCAGTTTGTCGAGCGTTGGGCAACCCCTGAGATGGGTCCGACCAAAGCCTGTTCTTTTCCATCCAAATAGCCCAAACCACCACCGCGAGTGTGCAAGAGAGGCGGTTCCTTGTTCCGGGGTCCGGTATGCCATTGATCCAAGGGATGAGTTCCTCCAGAGGGAGTGGGGGAGCCAAAGGAAGGCTGAGAGAGGCGCAAGAGCTAGTCCATACGGCCACAGAGAAAGGGCATGCAAAGAAGATATGGGCTGCGAGTCAAGATCACCGCGGCAAAGGTAGTAAATGGCTTGCTCACAAATCTGGAAGCGGGAAAGTCTAGCAGTTGTGGGAAGCCGGTTCAGTAACGCTCTGTAGAGAGTGAGGGAGCACTTCGGGGGCGAGCCTTTGGCCCAAACGCAGGCAGTCCACATCGAGGCAGCAAGAGGAGGGCGAAGGAAGTCCATGGCGCTACTGAAGGAGAATCCCCGTGAGGAGTGGATCCAACTGCAGGTAGGCAAGTCACCCCCAATAGCCGGCCTGATAACCCCTCTGAAATGAAGGATGGCCTTCCGGGTGGGGTTGTGGGAGGGAGAAAGGCACACGTCCCAGAAGGAGACTCCATCAAGGTGCTTGCTACGCATGAATTGGGCCCAAATCGAAGAGTCAGCGGTTAGGAGCCTCCACGTCCAAGAAGCAAGCATGGCATCACAGAGGGAAGAGAGGGAACGTAGCCCCAACCCCCCATGGACCTTGGGCCGACAAATGGTCGCCCAAGCGATATCGTGCCTACGACGCCCCCAAAGGAAGTGGGCACAGAGCATCTCAATCTTTCTGACGGTGCTAAGGTGTAGCATAGTGCAGTTGGCCCAGTAGAGTAAAGTGCCCGAAGTGACTGACTTAAGCAGCTGCAGACGACCAGCCATGGAGAGCGAATTACCTTTCCAGCCAGAAAGTTGGGCAGTAATCTTCTCCATCAGAACACGACCATTACCTCTAACCGCATAGGATGGGTGAATAGGGATCCCCGGGTACGTAGTGGGGAGATGCTGCGTGAGTATGCCAAGCCTTAGATTATCTCCAAAGCCCCCAGCAAAGTCTTTTGGCCGGAAGAGCTTGCTCTTGCGCGCATTCATCTGCAGGCCAGAAATGGCATGGAAGTTATCAAGAATATTTCTAATTTCTTTAAGGGAACTAGCGGAGCCTCTGCAGAAAAAGAGAATGTCGTCCGCGTAGATGAGATGCGTGGGTGCCCTGCTCTTTCCACGGCCCAAAGGTTTGAGCCGATCCGAGAAGGAAGCTTGGTCAGCCAAACATGTGAGGAATTCTAGGCTGACCGTGAAGAGGAGGGGGCTCAGGGGGTCCCCCTGGCGCAGGCCCCTAGTGCCACGGAAGAACCCATACAGGGAGCCATTCAACATGACCGAGAAGGAAGTAGTGGAGATACAATTACTGATCCATTGCACCCAGGTGTCGTGAAACCCCATAGCTGATAAACCATCCAGTACGAACACATGCTCAATGGAATCAAAGGCTTTAGTGATATCAATCTTTATACAGGCCTTGTTGCGGTTATGCCTACGGTTGAAGCCATGTAAGAGTTCCTGTGCCAGCCGGATGTTGTCACCAATGGACCGGCCCTTGATGAATGATGTCTGATTGTGGGAGATCAAATGAGGTAATACCACCGCTAATCTCAGAGCCAGGAGCTTGGCAAAAAATTTGTATAGCACATTGCAGCAGGAGATGGGCCTGAAGCCCCCCAACCCAGCAGTAGAGGGGGTCTTGGGAACCAAGGTGAAGAACGTATGGTTGACTTGCCTGACCATACCTCCCCCCTTATAGAGAAACTGGATCGCCGCACAGATGTCATCTTTAATAAGGGACCAGTGGCGAGAGAAGAAGCCGACATTAAAGTCGTCCGGGTCGGGAGCCTTGGAAGGGGAGATAGAGCGCAAGGCTCTCCGGATCTCCTCCTCCGAGAAAGGACGCACCAGCCACAAGGATGCTTCGGCCGTGAGGATGCGTTTAGGAGCAGGGGGCTCCAATAAAGAAGGCATGGGGAATGTAGGGACGAGAAGAGCCTCAAAGTACCTCACCGCCTCCGAAGAGACCTCCAGCGGCGTGTCTATGATGCTGCCATTCACGTCCAGGAGGGAGGGGATGGAGTTTTTATTGATGCGCACATTTGCAGCACGATGGAAGAAGCCCATATTGCGGTCCCCAAGTCTGAGCCAATCGATTATGCTCTTCTGCATCCAAGCAGACTCCAGGTCATTTTCGATGCTAAGGATATGATCCTTAACATCCAACTCCAGCTGAGCCAAGAAAGGGTCCAGGGGAGCAGAGGTGAGAGCTTCATTCAGTACAATAAGGCAGGACTCCGCCGCCCGCTTGTCGTAAAAAACGTTGGCCTCTTTAGCAGCCCACAACTTAAGCGCCTTTTTTACATTTTTAATTTTGCTGCTGACTTTATAGAGGGGATTGCCGTGGGTAGGAATGGCCCAAGCATCGGTGACTACCCTCTGGTACCCCTCCCTATTGGCCCAATAGTCGTAGAACCGGAAGGGCTTGGGGCGGCCGAGGGACTTAGCAAGCTCGATCAACATAAGATTATGGTCACTTGACAGAATTGGGGAATATTGGAGCTTAGAGTGCGGCATAGAAGTCAGCCACGCTTCATTGATGAGGGCTCGATCGAGCCTTGCCACAATTCTTTTGGGGCCAACCGACGAGTTAGACCAACTCCAGGGGTTGCCTGCAGCGGAGAGGTCGAAAAGGGAACAGTGGTTGATGCATTCATTGAAGTCCTCCAATTGGACTTGGTTGACGGCCCGACCCCCCAACTTCTCATTGGAGTCAAGACAATTTTCTTTGTGGTTTCTATGTTAAGGTTATTTTAGTGTTTTCCTAATTTAATTATGACAAAAAAGATAAATTCTTTTTTTATTATTTCTATTTTTCCATTAGGACAAGATGCTGGATTATTCAAAAGAAATGCATGATCTTGAAGAGTTTTTCTTTGGGTTTGTTTGCAATATATAGGTCCTAGATAAATGACAGGATAAAATCACACTAAAATTCGCCGCATGCATAAATGACAATATTTTTCAATGAAATAAATACAAGATGTAGAGGAAGTTATAATGAACAAAATGGCTATTTTTTTTTGTAATTTTCTGACGCGTTGTATTTTGTAAAGTTTTCACATATATGGCATGCACAAATGGAGAAGTGTAAGATTTACCACCATGAAATGGCTTACAAATATTTCACAAAACTCTCAAGTATCTGTAATAAAGTCATTAAGTTCCACGAATTTCTATTTTGGAAAACCTACGTGTGAGTACAAAATATGGGCCCAAATCCACAGATCATGTATAATTAATGTAATATTTTGTTAGGATAAGTTTATTTAATCTCTCGGCTGTTAGTTCGTCAACCACAATCCATAGAATTGTACTGATCATACAAAAAATGAACCTAATGCGACCTTAACCCCTACCCTGAACGTGAGAATTAGCCATAAATTACCTAGGTCGATCTTCTTCATGATCGTTATTTATCTTGAATCTTGGCTAAAACTATATCGAAGTTAATTCATGAATGCAATTGGTGACTACTGTTTGACTAATTTACTCGACTTTGATAAGTTATCAAGGTCATTTTTTCTCGATCAAAAGTGTGCTTTGGTTGGTTCTTTACGCTATAACAGCTCTCTCAGTCAACATCAAAGTTCCGCTTTCAAGCTAACATAAAAACGTATAACTTCATCATTCCTCGAGATATTGTAACTATTGGGTTGTATCTTACTTCAGATTTTATAACTCCGTTTCATCGAACCTAACTTCTAATTTGTAATTGATCAGATAGTTAATTGACACCAGCAAATGTTCGATGTATTGCGTAATTACGTGAGAAAATGCTTCCACCTTCTAGATTATGATAGAGTGATCGAGGAGCTTCATCGTTAATCATGACTGTCGAAAATGTAATAAGAATTAAAGCATATTTCTAAATGTAAATATCGGCTCTGTCAGAAATGCAAAATCAAGCTCGACGACAGAGATGGAGGCTTAAGTCTATAGATTGAATTACCAGATTTTGCATATGACCATTTACTGGGATTTGATGAGGGCATCATACTAGTCTGATACACAGGAGAAAAAACAAGATACACAAGAATTTGGAGCCCATCGATTAACCCAGCTTGGCAAGAACACTGTCGAGGGCCGACACGGTCTCGGCGTAGGACTTCTCGGCCGCCTCCGAGCTCTTGACCTTGGCAGCATGGTCCAACTGGTTAATAGGAAGAAAGAAAGAAAAGCAGCATCAGCCATGTCATACAGAGAAAATTTCAAGCATTGGAAGAATGGCAATTGAATTCCACAACCTCGTCGATTTTGGCGAAAAGGGCTTTGCTTAGTTCACTGAGGGACTTCTTCTCTTCCCTGGGCTTCGCGGAGATGATCGTCTTGAGATCGTAACGGAGATAGGAGGCCTTGCTGCGGAGATCATTCTGGACATACGGCCACGCCTTCTTCTCAATCAGCTTCTTCACGTCTACGATGTCCTTTGCGGACTCCTTTGCTCTGGCTATAGCTTCCTCGGGCGTCTTGGGCTGCAGGTAGAAGCGTTCTTTGAGTGGGAGATCGAGGTCCCTCGCCTGATCGGAATTCAGTGTTCGTGTTCCAGCTGATTGCGCAGCGCCGTATCAGAAAGCCATTGTGCTAATGACCGTTGATATATAATTAGCAGATGTCAATTGATGATCGGTGCAAAGTTGGAGGATGTTGGGATTTATTTAGTTTTGGTTTCTTGGATATATTTGGAATAAATGCGTATCGTCAGTCGTGCAATTTGTTCTGTAGTTGCGACTAATAATGAGAAGAGCAAGTTATCGAGGATGATCGCTGAGAGAGCTTACGTAGGCCGCCGGAGGGCGGAGGAGGCGGACCGATCTTGATCGGCTTCGCTGCGTCGGCAAGCACGGCCTGCACCAAGGACCCGCCAGCCAATGCGGCGGCGACGAGCCCCAGCGCGGCCCGTCGCCCGCTGGCGGGAGCCGCCTCGGCCTCGGAGGCCTTCTGGGCTCTGACGCAGAGGAGCGCGTATCGGTGGGTGGGTACGTGGCGTGATCCGCCGAGGCAGAGGGAGCCACTGACGGCCATGGAAGCCATTGCCTGAGCCATCAATTCGAGCTCGACTCCGGTTCAGTGGTAGGATGTGAGGAAGTGCTCGAGGCCTTATCTACGATTTGCTTCGGCGAGGATAAGAAATGGGCCGCCGCCGAGCAGACGCGTGTCCGCTGCTTAGACTTACGTCCTGCGACCGAGATGGGTTTATGTTGATAAAGAGCACGTAACAAAGCATCACACCATCCACCAAAGGAATGGGAAGATAAAATTCATCACCATCAGCCAACAAAACCCAATCAATCTTCTCCCAAAACAGAGCATATGTCATAAGAAATATGAAGAAGAAAAATCATCACAACAATCATCTAAGGCAAGCTCAGATCATCAACACTCCAGCAGAGCATATAACAAAGCATCACACCAGCTACCAAAGGAATGTGAAGATAAAATCATCACCACCAACCACCAAATCTCAATCAATCTTCTTCCAAAATCGAGCATTTGTCATAAAAAAATAGGAAGAAAAAATCATCACAGCAACCATCTAAGTCAAGCTCAGATCATCAACAAATCATATTACATACAAAAGAGATGAAGCCATCAAAACCAGCCACGTAATTCCCATTAATGTTCATCTAAAAAATATCATAGATGCATCTATTATAGGGAGAGCAAATCATCATAACAAATAATACAGTGAATGCAACGTAGCTTGAAAACCGAGTATATTTCACTAATCTTCTCCCTAATCGGAGCATCTCAGTGAAACATCGAATTAAATAGCAGCACACAAACAAATAGGAGAATCAAAGTCACAACATCAACAAAGCAAATGCATACATAAAAACTGTGTGCAAAACATGCAACACAAGCCAAATCCATCGAGTAATGCCATCCCAAAATCAAGACCCAACAACCGTCGCGGTATCGGAATAAGGAGTTAAGATTCGAAATAGCCCACAACTTAACAATAACGGGGAAGAATGTACCTCAGAATCTAAAGAGCCCAAAGCATTGCAGAGAGAATACCTCAGATTCCAAATAGCTCACAACATCGACAAAATATGGAAGCACAAGGCCAACAAGATCAACTCAGCAACAAATTGATATGGGCGTAAGGAGCGATACATGCCATCTTATAGGCGGGTTGATTGAAACCTTAGATTCTGAGTCGGATGCCATGTTTGAGAGGACTATACAGAGCCAAAGACACCACCCCCTATCGCCAAGGCCTGGACGATGTCTGATATACAAGGGGAATAGCACCACCGCCCCTATTGAATGGGAGTAAAGAGCTCGGCACCGATATTCGCGGGTCACATAACTGAAAGACATCATGCAAAGGAAGGAGCAAAAGATGACAACAACATGTATCGCAGGAGGGCATCATGACCGTGAGAGATGGGAGGATGCCTGCACCGGAAGGAGGGGAAGGAGAGATTTTGCGGGATGAGAGCACTGGAGGGGAGAGGGGAGATTAGTGGGAATGGGGATTTCTCGGCCGATTGCTCGGAGGAGGAAAGGACGAGGGTTTGCCGTATCATCGGGATATATGTGAGAGGGGAATTGGCTTCTTATTCCCACCGAACACGTCCTTAGAAAATGATGCACAGTAGATTTGACGATTATGTTCCAATAGAATCTGTGCTGCTCAATCCACACACGATACATCACGGAAGTCCATAACGCACATTTTTATTATTATAAATAAAACAACATACTTTATATGCGTTGTTAGATAATCATGATTGCTTTCCTCGCAACTTAATCTCACTTTATCATGTCATGTGATTTGTTAGGATTAAAGTCAAATTAAGATTAAGGATTGGACTCCTAATCCTAATAGTTGTTGAGGTGTATTCTAGTTATAGTTCTATTGGAAATATGACTATAGTGTTCTAACTGAGCTATATATAGAGGTGTAGGAGGCATTGCCTCCATAATAGCACAAGAACAGTATAAACCCTAGAGAGAGAGAGAGAAGAAAGAGATGATAGAGCGAGAGAATCAAGAGAGTTTTACTCGTTTTAATTATAGTGATATTTCTTCTCCGATGGTCGCGAAAGGTAACCGACCACCATTATATGTGGTTGTTCTTCTTTCCACGTGCTTCCATGGTTGTAGGTGATTGAGCATACACATCCATATTTGTATAAGTCAGTCTGTGTTCCCAACATGATTTACGTGATTAATACAATTGTTAACCATCATATTTACTTCAAATCACTTAAAAAATGCCATTAAGTACAATTGGGAAATCTGATAATACTTCACGGACTATTATGCAGCAATGACAAAAAAGAGAAAAAAACTGGAGTCATTCAACTTTCGTCGATCATCATGTCGGCATGATTTATGGTACGCGTTATTCCACACAAAAACCTCTCAAAGAGGAATAATCCTTCCTAAGTTCAGGAAGGACGACCTTTTTTGTAAAAAAACACACGATGATTTTAATAGAATACACGCACAGTTTGCATTATAATGTGTAGTTTTAATGTTTGTATATAATGTGCAGTTGTATGTGATTTTGTATTTATAATGTCCAGTTATAATCCAAACTGTATGCGTATTCTACTAAAGTGCTTTTGTTTTATACAAAAAGAGGGCGTTCGTCCTGAACTTGGGAATGACTGCGTCCTATTGGAACGAACCCCCTATATGTTATGTTATTTGTACGGTCTCAAATATATGTATACTTAGTCAAATGTGTATGATTTTTAATTTTGATTCAATTACATGGTATTTTTATTACATAATTTTGAAAATTTTCATTGAAACAAAATTTTTGGCTTAATTTCCTTTTAGAAAGAAGACTTCTTGCGAAAAAAATGCAAATATACTTTTCAATTTGGCCCTTCCAATTGTTTTTTGTCTGATGTCTTTAGTCAATAAAGATATGAATTAGTTTCGAGTCTCGTGTGATTTCATGCATTCAAAATTAATTGATTTAACTATTACACTCAATGAACAACTTGCTAGTTGTTGGCATATAATTTGAACTAGACCGCCTCCGAAATAATGTCCGATCAGAATGGAAAATCGGACTTAAGCATTTTAACCATACAATAAAGGGGATCAGATGGGCCGACAGATGGCATAATTGGGATGAGAGAGGCCCACAGAACATGGGCCGACAGATGCCATATTTGGGACGACGAGAGGCCCATAGCATATGGGCCGACATGAAGGAGACAGGGCCCACAGGAGCACGAGAGTACTTTATACATAAGAACTAGTATATGGCCCCATGCTTTGTACCGGAAGGAATGTTTAAGAGGAGAAACGGTAGAGGTTTTTCATTCACGAAATCAAGGTAAATTTTATTACCTCATGTTTTCTGATCTTTGCTACCACTTATCGAGTTAAATCACAAATAAAATTTTGACTATAATGCAATTTGTTCATGAAATAACTAACATAATTTTATATATAATTAACTGATTGAATATATTAACTGATTGATATGTTTTTTTTATTTTCACACAGCTTTGTTTGATGGATTACTTTGAAACTTTTGTCAAGCCCTTGCTTTGCATCGAGATATATACGATGTGCAAATTTCAATGAAATGTGAATGCTTGAAAAAAATTACAACGAATCCCTTGGTTATTCTACAAATAAGCTGTACTAAATCCGAAAGAGTTATATTTTTTATTAGCCGTTATTTAAAATGGAATTTAATTTTCCGAATGTGGATCGCATATTGTAATAGGAAAAAATCCATAATTTACTTTAAATAAAGCATGTAAAGACAACTTAGAAATATAATTAAGAAGTTTTAAGAATTTACATGAATATTAATTAAGGGTGGTCTCCTTTCCCTAATGTATTAGCAAAAAATCCATAATTTACTTCAAATAAAGCATGTAAAGATGACTCATAAATTCTTTCAAAAAAGACAACTCATAAATATAATTAAAAAGTTTTTAGAATTTATACGAAAACTAATTAATGGTGGTCTCCTTTTCCTAATGTTAGCAAAAAATCCATAACTTACCTTAAATAAAGCATGTAAAGAAAAGTCATAAATATAATTAAGAAGTTTTAAGAATTTACGTGAAAATTAGGGATGGTCTCCTTTTCTCTAATGTATTAGAGAAAATTCCATAATTTACTTTAAATAAAGAATGTACAGACAACTCATAAATATCATTAAGAAGTTTTAGGAATTTACATAAAAATTATGGGCGGTCCATTAGCTTGTCGAGGAAGCTGAACATTTTGGTAGAGGTACGTCTTCTCGGTGGCAGTTGAATTGACATCGATGTAGTTGTCCATGTCAAGGCATGGTGATCTTGCCTTGAGGCTATGCTGTCGACATGGCGGTGGACGACAGTGGGTACGTCTCCATGGTGAGGAAGGGCATTCAGTCAATGGTGTTGTTGAGCAGGAGGATGTGCGTGACAGGAAGGTGGTTCATGAATATCCCAGCCACATCCTCCCGCTACTTCCATGGAAGCAATCCACAAAGATATAGTAAGATTGGCAGGCTATATCACATGTTCAAGTTTGGCCATTTATAACAATGAATATCATGCTCATTATTATGTCCTTTAATGTTATATTTATAACAATAAATATTATATATTAAAAATTTGTCCCTTCTTTCAATTTACAATGAATGTTATATTCATTGCTATATATTTATAAAATGACTATATATTTATAAAAGGGTGATTATGTGTTGACTTCTTCATGGAAATTTGTATCAATTGTTTTTAATTTAACAATGTTTAGAAAAAAGTCAATGCGCCAATACTATAGGATTCATTGCTTGGAATTATGTATTTAACTAAAAAAAAGATAAGATACATTAAGTTATTTTTAGTTCATAATGAATGCCACGTCCGTTGTTAAGCATTTACAATATGACTATTATCTTGACTTTTTCATTAAATTTAGCAGCAATGGTTATTAGTTACCAATAATTAGAAGAACAATTGAATGGGTAACCTTTTTACATGATTCGTTGCCATAAACATAGACGAATATGATTTTTTATGCAAATTTAAAAATTAAAGAGTAATCTTTATTGTCGTACATTTTTTTTAATTTTAATAAGTACATATATTTTCTTTTTTCCTCGTTTCTCGATTCACTTAGTCATTACATAGAAATTGATGGGAGAAGGACAAGTTGCGCCACTATTCCCTTTTAGATGGCAAATCCAATCATACGAAATACAACATTCATAGATCTAGGAACCATAACATTGCTATGCGTAATTTTTTGGATCCTCTTGAAGAGCTCCACTACTTCACTTGCCAAGAACCCAAACATATCGAAACCAAAGAGGATGAATATATGTTGATTGACAATACATGCCTTCTCATGCTTAGCCACTTTAACTAAGGCAGCTTTTTGTGCAGCGTATCCCGCAACAAAATCACTCTTTATCGGGCCTACCAATAGAGAAACTCCAATCAAATCGACATACACATGTTTTCCTCCAACCCATCCAAATATTAAAACATCTGCTGGTCTAAGTGTCGATCTCCCCTCCTGTGGATCAGTCAAAAAATTCATCGGTACTTCTTTTTTTGAAGCAACCCCCGCGTGTCTGAGTACATCAAAAAGGACATCCATGACAAAATCGTATCTATATATTAAAACATATAAGTTCGCGACAATGAACGGCGTGCTCCCCAAAAGCATATAAGCATGATTTGTGGCATACTAGGCAAGGCTCATCTACTGGGAATAGAGGAATCATAAGGCGGTACTTGAGAATAGTATGATATTCAATGGGTGACATATGCATTGCAAGCCTCTCGATAGGAAGGGTAAGAAGGAAATCTTGAGCATGTTCAGCTTGTAGTAATCGGAATGCTTTCTATCTATCAGTCATGTCAAACTCAACTTCCATTTCTTTTACGATTTTACTAAAAGAGGAACTCGCCAAAGCATTCTGGGCTTTAGAGGGGACGGTATCTTTACTAGCAAAATATGTAAGATCAAGAGATGGAAGTGTGACACATAGGCCTTCCAAAGCATTAAGAAAATCAGAATCCATACCATGTATCCCGCAGTCTCGTAGTATGTGGTCTTAGAGCATCTAGGATTGAGATCTGGAGGCCACAAACGCATATGAAGAAGCCTCAATAGCCGAGTACAGACCTAAGCTGCTGAGTCTGATGGGTAGCGACGCCATTCGCCATTAAAGGTCACCAAAGAAAGGACCTCCACAAACCACAATATCCTCAATAGCTCCGCGTAACCCTTTGTCGAACTATGTAGCAGTCCATTCCATGTAAGCGGTTAACAAGGACGGATGGAGGGGAGGCAAGGAGGAGCAAGTCCCCCCCTCAATTTTTGCAAAACAAATTACTATATATGGCAGTGGCACCCGAAATTCTCTAGTGCTCGTAAGTTCTCTCCCTCTCTCTCCCACCGCCTCTCTCTCTCACCCTCTCTCTCTCCCGTACCCTCTCTCTCTATCGCGCCCCCTCTCTCTCCCTCTTTCCCCCCTCTCGTACCCTCTCTCTCCCTCCTCTTCTCTCACCCTCTTTCCCCCCTCTCCCACTCTCTCTCGCACCCTCTTTCTCCCACTTTTTCTCTCTCCTACACCCTCTTTCTCCCCTCTCTCTCTCCATCTCTCTCACCCTCCTTTTCCCATCTTTCGTACCCCTTTCTCTCCCCCACTTTTTCCGTCTCTCTCCCATCTTTATCCCTCTCTCAGGCCTTTCTCTTTCTCTCAATCTCTCTCCTGCACACTCTCTCTCAATCATCCTTCACTCTCTCTCTCTCCTTCACTCTCTCTCTCTCTCTCAACTGCTCTCTCTAGATATTCTCTCTTATTATTATCTCTCTTGTTTTATTGCCCCTCAGACATCCGTGTTAGATCAAATTAGACGAAATTTAACGGTTATCAAGATTCAAAGTTGAATGAGGAAAGGTATATTTTATGTTATAATTTTTTCTTAAAAATATCCATTTATTTTCTTATTTTTTATGTTTTTTTACTATTACGAAAAGTTTAATTTGATTGGAACCTTTTATATAACAAATTTGATTGAATAATTTTACCGTATAAGTTTATGCATCTAGATACTTTTTTATAAGATATCAGACAATTATATGTTCTTATTCAATTTTTCCATAGAAATGTTAATAGAAAAAAGTGAAAATTGTTTGGTATGTTAAATAATAATTTTACAATTTGATGATTATTCGCATACAAATAATAAGTAATTTTACATGTAAGTCGAGTTATTGACACAATTTACGTTTTTCATATAGAATGGAAAAATATTTCAAACAAGTAGGAGGTCCAGATTCATCCATTTCCCAAAGAATACAGATAATAAAGTTGAATCAAGTAACAAACGTGTATGTTTAGAAGTTACTACAGATCTTGTGGCAGATCCTGGATTGAGACCAAAGACATCTTCTTATGATCTTAATGATCAAGATCGGATTAGGAGAGCTTATATTCAAAAAGGTCCATGTCAACCTCAAAGTCATAATTTTCCACAAAGAATGATTGGAAATAAATTAAGGCGATTTAACCCAGCTTGGTTTATTGAGTACAAAACATGGCTAGAGTACAGCATATCAGAAGATACCGCATATTGTCTTTGTTGTTATTTATTCAGATCAAAAAATGATATTCAAAGTGGAGGATAAACTTTTGTCACAAAAGGCTTTAGAAATTGGAAGAAGAAGGAGAAATTTGATGAACATGTTGGTGGTTTAAACAGTGCTCACAATATATTGAAATAAATTACATTGCTTTGATGAATCAGAATCAAAGTATACATAATTTATTAGACAAACAGACTACGCAGATGAAGAATGATTATCGAATTCATTTGAATGCAACAATAGACTATGTTAGATTTCTTTCAAGATAAGGTTTGGCTTTCAGAGGAAATGATGAATCAAATATCTCAAATAATCAAGGTCATTTCCTTGAATTATTGAAATTCCTTGTCATAATAAGGAAATTGGAGATGTTTTATTGGAAAATGCTCTAGAGAATCTAAAATTAATTGCACTAGAAATCCAAAAGGATATTGTATATGTGACTGCAACATTAACAACTAAAAACATCATTATGGAACATGGGAATGAACTATTTTCAATTTTAGTTGATGAATCTAGAGATATATCAGTTAAAGAACAAATGATTGTTTTCTACGCTACGTGAACAAGAAAGGGTGTGTTGTCGAGAGATTCCTATCTATAATTCATGTTCCTGATACTACATCTTACTCATTAAAAGGCTCGCTCGAAGCTTTATTTTCATCACATGACTTAAGTTTTACAAAATTACGTGGGCAAGGTTATGATGGTGCAAGCAATATGAGGGGAGAATTTCATGCACTTCGAGCATTGATTCAAAAAGAAAAGAGCTCAGCATATTATGTGCATTGTTTTGCACATCAGCTTCAATTAGCTTTAGTAGCAGTTGCTAAAAATAATGTTCAAGTTGCATTATTATTTAATACTATTCTGCGTCTATTGAATACTGTTGGAGCTTCGTGTAAATGACGTGGTCAATTAAGAGAAAATCATGCTCTTCAGATTGTTAAAGCTATTGAAATTGGTGAACTTTCAACTGGTAAAGGTTTAAATCAACAAACAAGTATGTCACGGCCTGACGATACTCGATGGAGATCACATTACAATTCTTTAATTAGCATCACTTTGATGTTTGCATCAATAGTAGATATTCTTGATATTATTGTGCAAGATAGTTCGAATTGTGAACAAAGAGCTGAAGCATCTTCTTTGTTAGATTCCATACAATCATTTGATTTTATATTCAGTTGTCAACTTATGAAACTTGTCTTGGGTATTACGTCTGAATTATCACAGTCACTACAACAAAAAGAGTAGGATATTGTAAATGCCATGACTTTGGTCAAGATTTCTACACAGAGATTGCAACTTTTAAGAGATAGTGGATGGGACTCGTTACTCGTAAATGTAATTTGTTTTTGCATAAAGCAAAATATTGATGTTCCTGATATGGACAAACCATGGATGGCTCATGGAAGGGCTCGATGCAGAACTCATAGTATGACTAATTTGCACTATTATAAGGTTGAGATATTCTATATGGTCATCGACTCACAACTTCAAGAACTGAATTGTCGTTTTACAGAAAGGACAACTGATTTGCTTTTGTGTGTAGCATGTCTTAATCCATAACAATCATTTTCCTCCTTCAATAAAGAGAAGTTAGTTCATATGGCCTCATTTTATAAAGATGATTTTTCAGATGTTGACATGGTGAAATTAAATATTCAACTTGAAACATATTTTTTGGATGTGACTTCAGATGAAGATTTTTCCAAGCTGGAAGGAATCGTAGATCTTACACAACTATTGGTTGAGAAGAAAAAGGACATGATATATCCTTTGGTTTATAAGCTTAATAAATTGGCACTTGTTCTACCAGTCGCAGCTGCCACAATAGAAAGAGCATTTTCTGCAATGAAACACATCAAAAATCGCCTTCGGAACAAGATGGGGGATCAATGGCTGAATGATAGCTTGGTTACTTATATTGAAAAAGATATATTCACAAATGTCAGCAATGAAGAAATTACTCAACGCTTTCAAAATATGAAATCTCGTCGAGGACAATTCTAACAAGGTAATTTCAGAAAGAGCACATTTATTATTTGTAGATTTTATATATGTTAGTTAATTTCATTACATCACTTGTTAGTTAATTTCATTACATTGATAAATGAAATGTTATATCTAATTTGTGCCCCCTCCTAGTTACCATCCTGGCTCCGTCCCTGGCGGTTGACAAGTCCGTAAGCCCAACATAAGCTTGGTGTTACCCATACACGATCGTAATAGAAGCAGCTCACTTTGTGGATCATCCAACTGGGGAAGTAAATGCATAAGTCAACAGCTTGGGTGGCCCTCAACATACCCAGGTCTTCAATAAAGTCTTTATCCATGCTCATTGCTCCTCCAAGTAACTTCACACCTAGCACCGACCTCCCAATATCCACGGGAAATAACCTTTTACGGATCTTCTGACCATCACATGAAGGTCAGAAAAGCTCTATTTTCTTTATATTCAGAATAAGCCCCATCTATAGACCCCTGCATTGAATAATGTCAAGTGCCTTTGCCACCTCTAAGGTGGTCCCAATGATCGTCCCATCATCAAGATACCAAGCATGGAGTAGGAGTTTGCAATTACCTATGATCTCGTGGATAAGTGGGTGCGATGCCAAAGAAAAAAGAAGTGGCCTAAAGGATCACCTTGCTGTTCTCCTGTTGAAGACCACATATAATTGTCTCCAATATATAATCTGGCGTCTTGAGCATATATAAATTCCACCCATGAAGAAATAGATGGCCATCTCCTCCTAACTTCACCAAGCATCAAGGATCTATCTATCAAGTTGAAAGCATTAGAGAAGTCTACCGTAAGCATAGAGAGAGACTCGTCCCCGTGAAGCTTGCTCAAAAGACAGTTGATGCTATGTAAGATGGCTTTCGCTCCTCCAGATACACCAACTCCAAACTGAAAGTCGTTGAGGTACTTAGACGTCTCCTTGCCCACTCATGTCATAGCAACTTTAGATACAAGGCACCTCCAGACAGTGCCTATGGCAATAGGACGTATGTCGTTGTCTGGTTTGAGCAGTGGAGTAAGAGATGTAGAGGCTAAACTTTGGATTAAGTTCGCGACACGATCGTAATAGAAGTATCTCACTTTGTGGATAGAGCACACCGTAATAGATTAGCTCACTTTAGATTAAGTTCGCGAAACGATCGTAATAGAACACGCCATTCATTGTCGCGAACTTCCATATTTTACATTTTAACTAAAGAATATGACAGTGAATATTAAACTATATTATTTGACAATGAATGCTATATTTGCTAGCAAAGGTTCATAAACGATGATTACTTGTTCACTTCTTTGCAAATTTTTGTACGAATATCTGCTAATAGCAATGTTTAGAAGAAAAAAACCAACAATTAACCATTATTATATGATTCATTAATTGCAATATACCTACGGATATGATTTTTTGTATGGATTTAAAATATCAGATATGCTTTTACAATAAATAATATTCGTCATTATAATTTTACCTATAATAGATATGACACAGGTCTTAACGAATGCATTAAATTACTTGTTAATAAAATGATCATCTTTAATTAAAATATATACCAATTCTCATTGATTTAGCAACAAGGAAAAAATAATACGAAATCATTTGTAATGTGATTTGTTGATAACGATATAGAATTGAATATGACCTTACTGCACATTTAATGAACGAGACATGATTTCAATACATGTAACTACTAAAGATCTGAAAATAGATATTATAATATTTTAGTTCACGATGAATGCCATATTTGTTATTAACAATTTATAAAATAGTTTTGGGATTTTATCCGGTAGACCTTATAATCTTTGTCAATTACCTCCACTTGAAACAACCTAATTCCTCCATTGGCCTCGTAAACTTAATCCGTTTTACCCCACAGATCCTGCCGTTAAATTGACAGAGCTTGAGTTAACTTGCTTGGGTTAAAACTGAGTTAATCAAACCACATGAAATCTAACGGTTGGATTTCTTCCTCTCTCCCTCATTCCTTCTTCTATCCCCTTCTTCACAAACTCTTCTATTTCCTTTGATGAACTCAACCAGGATCTGCTTGAGAGGGTGCTTTCTCGGCTCCATGCCTCGAGCTTCTTTCGCTGCCGCACGGTGTGCAAAAGATGGAGTTCAGTTGCAACCTCTGCAACATTCCGCATCGCCTGCTCGCAGCTCCCCTTCAGGGAGCCGTGGTTCTACATGGTTGGCTCCAAGCAAGATCAATTTATTGTCTTCAACTCCAGTGAATGAAACTGGAGAAACCTCAAGCATCTGGCTTTTCTCCAGCAATTCGATCACCCAAAACCAATCCCGGTTGCATCATGTCCCGGTTGCATCCTCTGGTGGACCGATCTGCTTCTGTGCATCATCTGGCAAGTTCTTCATCTCTAACCCCATAAGTGGCGACTATCGTGAGCTTCCCCCACTTAGTGAATCTATTGAAAGCCAGCCCATACATGCCATTGCCATGAATGCAATATCAAAAGATGGATGCTCGTATAAGCTAGTGGTGGTCTCAGGCAAGTTTCCAAATCTTGTTGTCAAGATCTACGATTCCACGAACGATCAATGGGAAGATGACATTCACATCCAGAATCTGAATGATGCAGAAGAATCCGAGATGTCAAGTGACAATACTATTATTTCCTTAGCAAGGCTGGGGAGGTTGTCGCTATAGATATGTAGAGGAGCCCTTCCAAGCGGTGGCGGAGGTGATGGATGAGGGCAGAGGCGGCGTTGCAGCATCGAGGAAGGCGACAGTGAGGGGGGGAGAGGTGAGAGGAAGAAGACGATGAGGGAGGGATCAAAGAGGAGGGGCACGATGTCGAGGAGGATGGAGAGGGTGACAGAGATAATGAGGAGGAGGAGGCGTAGACTTGGGGCGGAGCAATGGGAGGGAAGGCAACGGCTCTGGGCGGAACAACGGGAGGGGAGGAGGTGGTGGAGGGGGCGGGGGCGGAGGAGCAAGGGGAGGGGGAGGCGGTGGCTCGGGGCTGGGCGGAGCAACGAGAGGGAGGAGGAGGTGGATGGGGCGGAGGAACATGGGAGGGAGGAGGGGTGGAAGAGCCATTTTTGTAAAATTATGAAATAAAGAGGTCAATTCACATCTCTTTTTAACGGAATCTGGTAATATCTAACAGACAATGGATGGAGGTTAATCACAGGGTCTGTAGGATAAAAGTTAGCAAGTTTACGAGGTCGAGGGAGGAATTAGGTTGTTTCGAAGGTCGTGGAGGTAATTGGCAAAGATTATAAAGTCTATCAGGTAAAAATCCCAATAATCCTTATCAGTTCACTTTCTCAATAAATAAAAAATATTTCGATTGTGGTTAAGTTAGCAACAATAAAGCAATCGACGAAGGGTCATGATTTTAGTTATGTATTAGTTGATAGTAATATAGCAAGAACTATAATCTTTGATGTGAATTTAATTAAATAATTGCACACATACAAATTTATATTTTTGAGACAAATAATATTCATTGTTATATATTTATCGACAAAAGATTTGATAAGAATATAGATTATTCATTGTTACAGATCACTTTTATTGTAGTCATTTCTCAAAAAAATACCTTTATCACGTCATTACATTCATCAAAGTTTCATTGCGAAATTACAAAATAAATAAGTTTCATTGCGAAATTACAAAATAAATAGAATCAAAATATAACATTGAAAAAGTTATATCGAACATGAAAAAAAAACATACATTATATCTAAAATATCACAAAAACCTGGTATATATGTAAAATATAAAAATTATTACCTAATACAAAAACATTTATTTTTTTGTTAAGTAAATCTTTTCATTGCAGTATAACAGTGCGTATACATCCAAAAACCAAAAGTTTGGGTTACCAAACATAAAACAGAATTTACAAAACTGTGAGCAAGTATAAAGGAATTCCTCCTCCAGCCGAGAGGGCAAAATACGGATTTGGACATCAAGAATGGCAGAGCGAGCCACCATTTGAGCCGTGGAGAGGCGACCAGAAGACCACCTCTGATTCCGCTCCCGCCAATTTTCCCACGAGTAAGCATCAATAGCGGATGAGAATAAGTCCCTCATGTACGACCCAGTCAATGGTCAAGATCCAAAGCAAAATTTCATACATCACATAGCAAGGGGGTGGCTGTAAGCCAAGACCACAGAGTACCAGTCCCAGACAGTAGCTGAGAAATTGCAGTGGATGAAGATATGATCATGGGACCCAAGCTCTAGCCCGCAGAGGTAGCACTGTGTAGGCACCCCGAGGCCATGTCTCGCCAACCTATCCATGGTCGGGAGATGGTTAAGTACGGCACAGTAAAGCAAACAAGAGTGCTTTGGGGTAGAGGTCACATCCCAAACCACACCCGTCCAAGGGACCCTGGTAGCCCGAAGGCGGACCAAGTCAAAAGCTTCGCTAAATGAGAAGCCCTTCGGGGAGCAGGTCCAAGAGTGACCATTCGGAGTGGAGCAGATTACTCCTCGGGCAGACTCACGCCCAGCCAAGATAGCCTGCCAAATCGGGGAGTCGTTTCTCTTCGGATCCACATTCCAGAATGAGGAGGTATGCAGATATTTGCTTCTCATGTAAAGATCCCAGATAGAGTTTCGGCAGTGAGTAGCCTCCACGTCCAAGACACGATCATTGCGCAACGCAGAGTGCTTGGGAGGCAAACAATGTGCCAATTAACGTCATGGCGGCCAAAGCACCAAAGAAAGTTAGCGCACATCTTATCCACCCGCCTAGCAGTTGCAGGAGGAATGATAGATCCTGCAAACCAGTAGAGAAGCACCCCAACAACAACGAAATGAAGAAGCTGAAGACGATCGACCAAGGATAGTGCCTTTGCTTTCCAGCCACAGAGCAAGGCCCTAACCCTGTCCTCCAACGCCTTGGAGAAGTCACCCTTCCTACAACAGGAAGCTATAAGCAGACCAAGGTAGGTAGTTGGGAGTTGTGTCCTAAAACATACCTAGCTGCAAGGTGACCCCAAAGTCGGTCGGGTAGCGGCTTGGTCTGATTAACTTGCTCTTGCGGGCATTCATTTTGAAACCAGAGATAGCTTCAAACTCTGAGAGTATCTTTTTGACAACAAGTAGTGAAGTCGAAGTGAGAAGAAGAGAAGGTCGTCGGCGTAGATAAGATGGGTTGGGGCGGAGCGGCGGCCACAACCCAAGGGTTTCAGATCCCCTTTGGCAACAGTAGCCTCCACGAGCGTGGAGAGGGATTCCATGCCAATAGCAAACAGTAGACGGTTGAGCGGGTCCCCCTGCCTAAGCCCATGTGTCCCTATGAAGAAGCCCGTTGGTGTGCCGTTGACAAGAACAGAGAAGGAAGTAGTATTGATGCAATTAGAGATATACAAAAACATTTATGACCATTATTTTATACATAATTTTCTTATATTTAAACATCGTGATCTTTCTAGTTTAAAATTTATTCGAGGAGTGACTTTGTTATCTTCCCTGATATATTTGTGCATATAGTGACCACACAGGGGTGGGGGTATAAACTAGCGGGAACAAATTGTCTGCTGTAATCGTCCGATGGAGATCAGATACCCCGCCAGATATCATTGAGCCTTGTAGCTTTGTTTGTGTTAGCATGCTTGATGGATTGCACATAAGTCTATTTTTTGCTTCTCAATGTCTATCGCGTGGTTAACTCCTTTTAGACCAAACATATGATTATGTTGCCTAACAAATGCTCGAGTATCTGGGCATCCATGCAGTATGTTGCTAATGGGGATGTTGTACTGTGAGTTTTAATTTTGCGATTAGAGGTTTAATAAGCTTTGAACAAATTTATCATATTGTCACTATGTTTTCTAACCGCATCCCTACAGAATGACCATGGGTGATACGAGCTCCTCGGCGGTGCACATCGCGGATGACGATTCCACTGAGCACTGAGTAAAATGGACACATGCCATGGATGGGTGTCTTCTTCAGTTGTTCAAGCACCATTTTGACGTAGACGACTAGGTCAAAGGATCCTTCACACCGCATGTTGTACAATCATAGACACTCACAGCTTCGGTCATATGTCGAACAAACATTCATGATAATGAAGGCTCGATTCAAGGCAATCGGTAAGCAATAATTCTAGCTTCGAGAAACAGGTGATAGTTGTAATGACGTGATGTATCATCAACAACTTTATCTGTGATGTTCAGAGCGAGGATCAGATATCGAACGTATTTATCCACGACTCAGCACAAGGTCATGTCCCTATGGAGTCCATGGCAGGTGACAAAGACTTTGATAAGAACTTCGCGACAAGCGATATTAGGATCTCCGAGGAAGACATCCGAGCCAGTGAGCTGTTGTGTGACGGTTTGGCAACAACCATGTGGGAGAACACTTAGCCATCTTGTCATGTTGTCTGCATTTCTCAATCTGTTCGTTTTCAGGTTTTTATTTTACTGTTTGGGATATTACATCGATGTTGAACCCATATTGTATCAAGAACGCTTTATGTGCACCACTACGGATGCTTTTCAATTTAATTGCCTTGTTAATTTTATGGCGATCATGATTTCATATCATGGTGATGATGGCCCACATTTTGAATAACCAACCGACAATGCGGTAATGGCATGGTTGAACAGCTACTACGTGGGCGTGGCTTAATCGACGGAACTGTCAATGCTGGCTTTAATGAGGAAGGTACAATCTGAGGGAAATTTCTTAGTAAACTATTTATCGCCTTTTTGGAGAAATTGTATTCAAGACTCTCTTTTTGATATATTAGTATCGAATTTTCTTTGGGAATCAAACCTAGTTGCGGCCATGCTTCGTTGCGATCGGACGAAGACTAACTGGGCATAGATGTTTCTTCCTAGACGATGTTGACCTGCTCTTCGAGGATTTGCGCAGACACGAGGACGTTGAGGATCGTTTGTGGTATAGTTGCCCAAAAGAGGTAATTTTCCCCTTTGAATGAATTTAAATTCGATTTTATGCATTCTGAAATATCCAAAGTCCAAGGAGCAGTCTTATCGTCCCACACAAGGCAGGACCAATAGTCGTTGTGATGACAGCTCATGAAGAGCTAAACAAATTCAACAATCAACCCACACAACTAATTCAAACAAACAAAAGCAAGTCTGAATCAAATTTTATTATAAACCCTACAATATATGTGTGTGTGACAAGAAGAGTAGGGTGTCGAACATAGGGAACAAGTCGGTGTAGTAGGGATTATTATTTATAAATAAATAATAATAATTCTATGCACAATACATACTTAGTTATTTACTTAATGTTTTTGTGGGTTTTTCAATTAATTAAATTATATATATATTAATTTATATAATTTTATAATTTTCATTTTTTATAAGTTTCTTATTTTTAATTTCCTTTTCTTTTTAATATATAAATAAAGGTATATATAAGTGTATATATAAGTATATATAGTATAAGGTAATATTTATAATATAGGGGATATATATTATAATAATATATATCAGAAAATATAGATAAAAATAGTCTTTTTTTATTTTTCTAAAGGATTTAAAATATTTATAGGGTATTCATAATATTTAATAATAATATGTATATAATAAGGTATAAGTATATATAAACTATATAGGGTATACTATTTATAAATATAGATCTATATAGTCAACAATTTCCAAAGAAAAATATTTTTGGATTTTCAAATATGCTTCTACATTGGGGATTTTTTGATAATTTTTACTATTTTTTGTATTTTTAAAATCATAAATAATACAAAATAGTGACTTAGGCCGAATTAATTTGAGAATTAAAAAATAGCAATAGATAGTATATATATACACGAGCTAGGAAAACTGTTTTTTAGATTTTAGAAACTATTTTATGTTTTTTAGGGTTAGCAAAAGTTTACTAATTTTTAGAGTTTCTTTTCATATTTTTTAAGTGCTAAAATAGGCTAATAACAATAAATAATTTTTGGATTTTTTAGAAAAGGTTTTATAATTTTTCATTTTCTAAGTAAGCATGGAATAAAATAGCTCCTTTTTATTTTTTAATAAATAGTAAATGCAATAAAAAATACTAAATAAAATATACAGCGTGAATAAGCATCCAATCATGCATTTTGATGAATCTGTGATTCATCACTCTAAAAGTTGAAAATAGAGATTTGTTCAAGAGTAAATAACAGCATATTTCCCCTTATCTTGCATAATAGCATTCATGCATGCAAGCATAATATCTGCATTTTAGCATTCATATTTGCATTAAATAAGAAGCCAATTTCACTTATAAATATTCACCTGTATATTAGCTAAAATACCCTATTTGTATATATTTTATACTAACTCCAAATCCAATAAAACCAACTCTATAGTGTATATATTACAAACACTAATAAAAAATATCAAAAAAATACTAACTTGTAAAATTGACCAATAAACCCTCAATCCAAGTTTGAAACTAGGAGCCTTAAAATACACATATCTCTCTCATACAACCTCCGAATTAGGTCTACTCACTTTTAAAGTAATATACATTTAAAGACCTTCGAAACAAGACTAATTCCATTAAAATCGGAGCTCGTATGCAAAACTTGGGTTTTGGGCCCCTTTTGTATATTGTACATATTGATCGTTTTCCCCTTCATTTTATCCTTTTATTTTCATAATTATTGAAAATCCAAAAATATATTAAGTTGTAAATATTCTTTTCATATTTTTTCTAACTTTATTTTGATTTTTCTCTCTTTTAAAAATGACAAAAAATTACAAAAGATAAAATGCGGTATGTTATATCTATAAGGTACCACCCAAAAAAACATTTTTGTACAAATGATTTTATTTGATTTTCGATCCTTCATGAAAGTTGTAGATCTCGTCGAGATGAGCAACTTTCGTGTTGACAACTTTTTGATTTAATCCCTTTTGTTACTTCTTTTTTATTTTCTTTACATTTAATTTTTGAATTTTCTAGGAGCAACATGTTGCAACTCCTGGAGCCGCCACATGTCACCTCATTATTATTATTTTCGGATTTTATTATTTTATTATCACTATTTTAATTATTATTATTTTAAGTAGCCTACTTATTTTACTCATATTTTATTTTTATTTTATTTCCTCTCCCTTTTACTTCTTCTTTTCTTATTCCCCACTCCAAGCCACATCTTCTCCACTTCCTCCTCCATTTTCTCCACTCTCTCCATCTCTTCTCTAACTCCATCCTCCTCTTTATATTCTCCTCTCCTCCTTCATTCATCCCCATCCGCCATTCCATATTCCAACGAAAAGAGAGCGAGCTTGGAGTGTTCCTGTCGGTGACAGCGACCTAACATCATCCTCGAGCAACGACCTCTCCATGGCGAGATCCGAGGTGGTATTAACCACTTCGTCGCAGTCATCCTTCGCAGGAAGCTGCTCAAGCTTCGGAGGCAGCCATCTCCTTGAAGCGACGATCATCGGAGTCGAAGTTTATTTCCTCCCCCACAGGCGACAACATCCACCCACTACAGGTAAATCTCTCTACTTTCCCTTGTCATCTTATTTTTTATCTAACAATTCTCTTCCTTGTTTTTCATCACCTTACCCAACACAATTCAACAACATCACCATCATCACATAAATTATATTTTCACCATCATTTCATTCACCACCATCATTTATAATTATCATCGCATTTTTTACATCATCAAAGCTGCATACATTCACAAGCACCACCATTTGCATTCTATTTTCCTGTTTACAAAAATAGAAATGCAAAAAAAAGAAAAAAAAAGAAAAAAAGTTGCAGGTTCCACGGTCGTCCAGCAACAACGCCAGCCCTCAAGGCCTCCGCCTCCGCGCGATGCGTGGCCGCCGACCTCGTCAAGCCGCCCTGTGCCTGACCCGTAGTTGGCCGCCTCACCGACCGCCCTCCTCTGTCATGTTCCTGGCCACTGCACAGCCCCCGCCCCCCACCGCGGGAGCCCTCCACCTCGCACCGCCACACGCGGCGCAGTCCTCCATGCCAGCCCAACCGTCCCTCGGTCACGCGCCAGGCCGACCTCCACCGCCGTCCTCGCACGCAGCGGCACCAGCCCTTCTCGCACAGCCAACCGCGAGCGCGCCCCTTTTCATGTGTGTCGCTGCCTCCCGTAGCAGCCCAGTGCCAGCGAGGCGCTCGCCGCAATCACCTCCTCAGGCACGTGCGCGACCCCTCCTCCACCACCGTGCGCTGCGCCTCCCCACCCCAGCCGCCTTGTCACGCTGCCCCTTGATGCCCGCACGCCTCCACGCGACATCCCGTGTGCTGCCACCTCCGCTCCACGCCGTGCGCGGTGCAGCCCTCTCGTCGTGCCTCCAGTGCGCACCGCGCCCCCCGCGCGCTGCTGCGTCCGAGCTCACCGCCGCATCCCCCTCGCGCTCGCCGCGCGATGCGTGGCCGTCTTCCCCGACGCAAGCGCCGCCTCTAGTCCGCCTTGCCGTCCCGTGGGCGGCGTCGCGCTGCTGCCTCCCTTGGAAGAGCCGCCGCCCCTTGCGTCCCGCCCCTCGTGCTCAAGCGTGCCCTAGTCGCCCCCCCCCACTTGCAGGTGAAGAAAAAAGAAAAGTCCATTTCATTTTTATTATATTTGTGAATATTGCATAGTCCCCCAGTAAGTTTTTGTAATTACAAAAGTGTCCTTAGGCACAGTTGAGCTAGTTTATTTCATTTCTCTAATTGCAAAGACACCCCTATCCTTGAGTATTAATTTGGACATATTTCTTGCATCATTTTTAATCAAAAAATAGCACGTTGTAGCGCAACTAATTCTTTATCTTGTGGCTATTTATTTGTATTTTGTGAGCATTAGATATTTTATTAAAATTCAGAGATTGAAAATCAGTAATATTTTGTCTATTTAAGATCTGAAATTCGCACATAGTCATTTATTGCTCCAAAAATTGTGAAAAAATTGTGAATGATGTATTTAAGTGTTCTTTAATTACTATCCAAATTTCGTTCAATTAGAAGTTATCTTGTGCATAAAACAAATTCCTTAGCTATTTCTGTAATTGATTTTTATTTAATTCCACGAATAAGATTTTTGAGAAATTTCAAAGCTACTGGATTCCTGATTAATATTTGAGATAAATAGCTCTCTGAATAATTTGATTTTTGGATTTATTAAGAATTAAATACACGCAGTCTCTCTAGTTTCATTAAAAAAATTCATAAAAAATCATAAAGTATCAGAAAATTCTAAAAAAATAGCCTATCTTAATTTCATCATGTTTATCTTTCAGTAATTTTTTCATAATTTTTGCTTATCATTTGCACGAAAAACTGCATAAAACCCCTAAAAAAGTTTGCATTTTTTATTTGTGCATTTTAAATCCAAAAATTCCAAAAAAATCCATTTTGCATTCGTTGTTGGATTAGTATTATAGGAAAAATACAATTTGGTCAATTTGGATTAATTTCACATTAAAATTAAAATTGGTTAAGTTGTTGATTTTCTTAATAACCTAATTCATCCGCATTGGAGCATTGGCATTTTTATTGCATAAAAAATTACAAAAGGAATCCCACTTGGAAAACCGTAATCTAATCACTCTAACTTGATCCCGAGTTGTTCCTTTGCCTCCTTGAGTCGACTATGGGGCTTGCCCAGGCTAAATAAACATAAAACCACGCTTAATTTCATTCGACGATTAATCGATTTGTGCGGTTATTTTTTATCGACGCGGATCTATCCGACTGCAACGAAACGTCAATTATACGACATTAAAAGGGTAGATCTGCGGTTCATCAAATGGTGTCGTTGCTGAGGAGGCAAACGGCTAAGGATCACTTTAGAAAATTAGATTTAGGTTTTCCACACACTCGGGTAGTCTGATTCCCGAATCACCTTGTAATTATTCCATTTTTCCAATTATTTTTTCTATTTATTTCTCTCTCTGACATTTTTGTATCTTTTTGTGCGAGGGCTCGGTGGACTTGGAGCGGCTTTCTTGAAGTCAACACATCTTGAAGTGCATCGGAGACTGACGATTCGTGGATCAAGTCGGCTGTTGAGACGCCAGAAAGATTTTCGTTTTTTTTCATGTAAAAAAAGTGTCTGCATTTCCAGCAGTTCCCGTTTGGGTTCTCGTGTGTGTAAACATAGTGGAACCATGTCCCATGTGTGCTGTGTGGATTGAATTTTAGACTAGGCTTGCACTAGCGGCTCCTCGAAGCCACTCTAGGATTTGCTTGTGCTCCTAATTCTTTAGGACCACACATTGCACTTAAAAGACGCACTTAGACCGCAGATCTAGTCAAATCAAACATGTGCTTCACTCGCTAATAGAACTGCCTGTTTAGGAGCATCTTTTCTTGATTACATTCTTTTAGTGTAAAAATTTCAATTCTGCATTGCATCCCGTATTGTAGAGAGCCGGAGGCACTGTAAGTCTTCTTACTCAAACATTCATCATCGTTTTCTCGATTGCATCGGCTTTTTCCTATTCTCTCTCTCTCGGTTTTCTAACCTAGGATAAAGGAATTGGGACTGGACGGTAGACGTGATTGCTTGTGTGGATTAATATCAGTGACAACTAATCTTTAAAATCGAGACTGCTAACTAAATTGGACCAAAAAATTTTTAACTAAAATTAGCCCTTATTTGTGGGATATTAACCCCGACCTTGTTTTCAGGATGAGTGAGGGTACTTGAGTGTATGTGAACACCTTAACGCAGAGCCTAAATCCCCGCCTTCCATATCACATTCCGACTAATCCTAGCAAATATCACAAGTTAAATTATTCAGGTTCACTGACTAGTACCAAGTAGCCTCCGCCTATCTCAGGTAGATAGGGGCGAAATTGCGGTACTTCGCGACAAGTTGCCAGTAACCCCCCGGGGTGAAGCTCCGGCCTTGTCAGCCTCCGCCTGCTTGCAGGTAGATAGGGGCAGGTCTTTGAATCCATCAACTTGGGATATGAGCGAAGAAAGGAAGGGTCGTCGGTATCTTAGGCGACATGTTAAATAGGGAAGACGCATACGGCTTTGAGCCGACTTCCCTATAGGCTGTGTAACCTTTGATATCTTGTCTGATAAACTCACACTTAAAATCAACCAGATTAATCGGACTCGGTTTTAGGTCATTCACCTTGTTGAGTGTCAACTCGGGGTTTGTTCTTGTGTTTGTCTTTGAGTCTGTCTGTGTGTGTTATCCCGTGTAATTGCACATTTTCTACCTCGGTCTACTTACATCCACCCTTCCCTCTTCAAGATGTCGGGATATTGGTCCCCATACCCGATGACTCTGGTCATTCCTCCTTGACCATATACCGTTCATCTTCACCTTCCTCTTCTTCCATGTATCCTCCGCCATCCACGGAGATCCTTACCCGTGGTCGGTTCCATCTCAACCCGATTATGAAGTCAGAACTTTGACTGACTTCTCCGCTTCTTCGCATTTCTCATCTACTCCATATTCTAACACCCCGGATCCACTTCCATCTTGGGCTAACTATCCTTATTCTCGAGAGCTTGCAGGAATCAAAGAATCGAATGAAGAGCAAGCCACTACTGAGACAGATGATTGGCAAAACTATATGCCCCCACATACTTCATTCTCACCTCAAGTAGGGACCATACAACAATTTACATATACGCATCCCGACTTGACCTTAGGGCATAACATGGTCCATCGAACAACCCGAATGGAGAGGCCTATACATCCTGATTTCCCAGACTTGATTGACTTTAATGATCAAGCCTCCATTAACCAGCCTTCATTCGAAGAGCCTGTACATTCACAAGATTAGACTCATGACCATACTTATCAGTCCATGTTTCATTGACTCCATCATATGAGGCTCCGACCAATATTTGTCATTTAGATAGTCCATATTCGACCCAGCATTACATGCCAGAGTCTAGGTATGTTGAGTATGAGATCCCAATATCTCAGCAGTATCCTCCAATTGAGCAAAACTCTCCCATGATTTGTCATGAGAATTTTTTGGAGGATGACATTTCTCGACTTATCGTGAAAAATGAAACATTAGGTAACAAGTTGAGAGACATCATGGAAATATTGCACTCAATTTCTGCCTGCTTGGGAAAGAAAGTGGAAAAGGACGTAAGTAGATCTGATGTTGAAAACCAAGCAAGCATTAGGGAACCCACATCTTCTGTACAGCTGGAGTCCATTCTATCTCCCTCTTCTACTAACCCCTTGCCTTCAAATCTTGAGTCTGATCATTCATCTATCCAAAACACCAAAAAAATTGAAAAACCAAAAAATCACATAAAAATTGAAAATGAATAAGACCTAAAAAAATTGAATCCTACCTTAAGGGAAGCACTCGATGAAGAACTGATTTTTAATCTTCCCTTAATAAAGGCCATAGATCACTTTCCCGGCCTCAAACTATTTGTGAGAAGTAAATTAAGGCCAAAGAGGTCAGGCAATAAGAGGACAAGGACTGAAAGACACATAATGTCTATGGCCACCTCCTTGGTGATGGGGAGAAAGACCAAAAGCCGCAGAGTGAAGCTGTTGCCCCGAATTGAATGTGAAATCAAAGACACCATCTTTACCCATGCAAGAATCGTTGATGACTCACCGATAAATATCCTCCCGACCTCTGTGTTTGACAAGCTCAAACTCAGGCCACTTAGGAAGTTGAGAGAGATCGTTCAGCTGGCTGATCGATCTATCAAACGGCCGAGAGGAAATATTTCAGTCATCGTTACTTTCCAAGGTGCTCTACTTCAGGTGGACTTCACGATCATTGACATCGAGCACCGAGGAGAGTTTTCCCAGTCTCCGATTATTCTCGGAAAGCCGTTCTTAGCCTTGGCTAAGGAGACTATAGATTGCGAGACTCGGGAAATTGATTTTACAGCATTGGGAGCGCTTCGACCTCATCCATTCTTTGATAAACTTTACTCTAAGGTGACCCGCACATCCACTGACAGTCGTGACCATCGAGAGGAAGATGAGTCCCACCTCTCTACTACACCTGAGAGACCGATTGTCCGGACGATCGTTGGCTCAGAGACTCCCCACACCTCCTCAACTGCTTGCACCACCACCGTGACAGCTTCTAAGGAGGACTCACGACCAGAAGCTGACATTGAGTCGGACATGATTTTTGTTGATTGTCTTGACCATTTTGATGATCCGACACAAGAGCCCAATAATGTCAAGCCAACTGACCCATGGTCAGCACCGCACCACATCCTGGACCTTCAAAAGAAACACAAGACTAAATTGACTCCACATAAAAACACGGTTGCTCCCTCTTTTAGTTGGCTATCTAGTGAGAGGAAGTCGAGAATTGATTCCTCGAGATGTTCCCCCGAACCTCTCAAAGCGCGTCGCTCTCATCTCCCTCTAAATGATTCAGGTTCTAGAAAACCGACTAAGAAAATTTCCTTCAACATTCCGGAGAAGGAAGTTTCAGAGGAATCCTCATTGGGGTCCGGACAAGGTGATTTATATGAGTGAGCTCGGTTCGGTTGTTCTTAAGCCGTATCTAAGCAAGTAGTCGTGTGTCGACCCCCGTTGGACGATCCCTTCACCTAACTACTATTCATCTGAGGATGATTCCGACAGTGACATACTTATATATTACCTACCTCCACGATCTCGCAAGAAGGTACGTCACAAACCTTCTTGATCCATGTATATTCTCAATTCTCCTTGTATATATTTCCCTCCCTCCCCAGTGATTCGAATCACTCGCCCCGGCTCCATATTATTTCATTTTATGGCTATACTTAGGATGATCAGATCCAAAGTATAGGGGGAGAGTGACCCGAGTCTCTTCATCATTCTATGTACAATCTCCAGATCTCATCGGTTCTTATACTCACTCTTGTCCTATACTTAGGCTGACCAGATCCTAAGTATAGGGGGGATCGATGCCCACCGTGTATATATTCATCCATTTCCCCTCTTAACCTCGCCCGCCCCATTTTTGATCTTCTTCTACACTTAGGCTGCCAGAGCCTAAGTATAGGGGGCGGGGCGACCTCTATACTTTTTGTTATTTTAGCTCTCCTACGCTTAGCACGAGCTATGTCTTTTTCCTCTCTTTTCGTGCTCTGAGGACATAGCACACGCTAAGTATAGGGGGCGTGTATATATTACAGATATACTTTACCCATAGCTCGTACTTTTGTGTATTTTCGCGTATTTTTTGTATATATTATGCAATAATTACGGGTGGGTAAAAATTGAAAAAAATTGTATACTTGTTGTATAATACTTGTAAACCTTTTGTAAAAATTGAAAAAAAAACTTCTTGTAAAATACATGTATACTTGTATATTGTATAACACTTGTATAATACTTATAAACTCTTGTAAATTGTTGTAACATATGAGGTATACCAAAGTTTTGGAAAAAAACAAAAAAAAACAAAACACAAAAAAAAACAAAAACACAAAAAAAACTCCAAAAAATCAGACAGGTCCAAGTGAAAATAAAATACTTGTCGGAGTATGTATATTAGCAAGAAGTCTGCAGCTGGATGACTTGGCTACACTGGCCAGGCATCCCGGGATAGGTAGCTACACTGGCTACCGTCCATTCTTTTCTCCACCCCCTCCTCTTGAGCTGGTCGCACTTGAACTTAGAAGGGAATACCCTGTTCCTCGAGGAAAGAGTTACTGGACCGGGTAACTAGAGTTACCTTGTTAGAGGAGGCTGTTTCTGAGCCATTTCTGATGTGGAGAGTTATTTTACACTTACACAGTACAAGTAAGAATCATAGTCATTAGAAATTTGCGTTTGAGGATTTGTTCTGACCTGACTGTTGAGGCGTCTTTAGTAGAAGACTTGTGGAACTTGAAGTCTGTTAGGTCTTAAGTTCATGTCTCAATAAGGTTCCGCCACACAATTAATCCAAAGGTCGAGTCAAGCTCCATTTTCAACTTTTGTTCATGACCTTGGTATGGAACCCAAAATCATTTCACTCTTGCATTTCATTTTAGTTGCTCGGGGACGAGCAAGGTTTAAGTATAGGGGGTTGATGAATTTGTGATTCATCACTCTAAAAGTTGAAAATAGATATTTGTTCAAGAGTAAATAGCAGCATATTTCCCCTTATCTTGCATAATTAACATTCATGCATGCAAGCATAATATCTGCATTTTAGCATTCATATTTGCATTAAATAAGAAGCCAATTTCACTTATAAATATTCACCTGTATATTAGCTAAAATACCCTATTTGTATATATTTTATACTAACTCCAAATCCAATAAAACCAACTCTATAGTGTATATATTACTAACACTAATAAAATATCAAAAAAATACTAACTTGAAAAATTGACCAATAAACCCTCAATCCAAGTTTGAAACTAGGAGCCTTAAAATGCACATATCTCTCTCATACAACCTCCGAATTAGGTCTACTCACTTTTAAAGTAATATACATTCAAAGACATTCGAAACAAGACTAATTTCATTAAAATCGGAGCTCGTATGCAAAACTTGGGTTTTGGGCCCCTTTTGTATATTGTACATATTGACCGTTTTGCCCTTCGTTTTATCCTTTTATTTTCTTAAATATTAAAATCCCAAAAAAATAGATTAAGTTGTAAATATTCTTTTCATATTTATTCTAACTTTATTTTGATTTTTCTCTCTTTTAAAAATGACAAAAAAATTACAAAAGATAAAATGCGATATTTTATATCTATAAGGTACCACCCAAAAATACATTTTGGTACAGATGATTTTATTTGATTTTCGGCCCTTCACCAAAGTTGTAGATCTCGTCGAGACGAGCAACTTTTGTGTTGACCACTTTTTGATTTAGTCCCTTTTGTTATTTCTTTTGATTTTCTTTACATTTAATTTTTGAATTTTCTAGGAGCAACATGTGGCAGCTCCTGGAGCCGCCACATGTCACCCCATTATTATTATTTTCAGATTTTTATTATTTTATTATCACTATTTTAATTATTGTTATTTTAAGTAGCCTACTTATTTTACTCATATTTTATTTTTATTTTATTTCCTCTCCCTTTTACTTCTTCTTTTCTTATTCCCCACTCCAAGCCACATCTTCTCCACTTCCTCCACCTTTTTTCTCCACTCTCTCCATCGCTTCTCTAACTCCCTCCATCTCTTTATATTCTCCTCTCCTCCTTCATTCATCCCCATCCGCCATTCCGTATTCCAACGAAAAGAGAGCGAGCTTGGAGTGTTCCCGTCGGTGACATCGACCTAACATCATCCTCGAGCAACGACCTCTCCACGGCGAGATCCGAGGTGGTGGTACCACTTCATCGCAGTCATCCTTCGCAGGAAGCTGCTCAAGCTTCGGAGGCCGCCATCTCCTTGAAGCGACGATCATCAGAGTTGAAGTTTATCTCCTCCCCCACAGGCGACAACATCCACCCACTACAGGTAAATCTCACTACTTTCCCTAGTCATCTTATTTTTTATCTAACAATTCTCTTTCTTGTTTTTCATCACATTACCCAACACAATTCAACAACATCATCACCATCACACAAATTACATTTTCACCATCATTTCATTCACCACCATCATTTATTATTATCATCGCATTTTTTACATCGTCATCGCTGCATACATTCACAAGCACCACCATTTGCATTCTATTTTCCTGTATAAAAAATAGATATAAAAAAAGAAAAAGAAAAAGAAAAAAAAGTTGCAGGTTTCACGGCCGTCCAGCAACAACGCCAGCCCTCAAGGCCTCCGCCTCCGCGCGATGTGTGGCCGCCGACCTCGTCAAGCCGCCCGTGTCTGACCCGCGGTTGACCGCCTCACCGACTGCCCTCCTCCGTCGTGTTCCTGGCCGCTGCACAGCCCCCTCCCCCACCGCGGGAGCCCTCCACCTCGCACCGCCACACGCGGCGCAGTCCTCCAGGCCAGCCCAGCCGTCCCTCGGCCACGCGCCAGGCCGACCTCCACCGCCGTCCTCGCACCCAGTGGCACCTGCCCTTCTCGCACAGCCAACCCCGAGCGTGCCCCTCCTCCTGCGCATCGCTGCCTCCCGGAGCAGCCCAACGCCAGTGAGGCGCTCGCCGCAATCACCTCCTCAAGCGCGTGCGCGGCCCCCATCCTCCACCGTCGTGCGCTGCGCCTCCCCGCCCCAGCCGCCTTGTCGCGCTGCCCCTCGGTGCCCGCGCGCCTCCACGTGCCATCCCGTGCACCACCACCTCCTCTCCACGTCGCACGCGGTGCAGTCCTCTCGCCGCACCTCCAGCGCACACCGCGCGCCCCGCGCACTGCTGCGACCGAGCTCGCCGCCACATCCCCCTCGTGCTCGCTGCGCGATGCATGGCTGTCTTCCCCGACGCGAGCGCCGCCTCCAGTCGGCCTTGCCGCCCCGTGCGCGGCGCCGCGCTGCCGCCTCCCTCGGAAGAGCCGTCGCCCCTTGCGTCCCGCCCCTCGTGCTCAAGCGTGCCCTAGCCTCCCCCCCCCCCCCCCCGAACTTGCATGTGAAGAAAAAAGAAAAGTCCATTTCATTTTTATTATATTTGTGAATATTGCATAGTCCCCCAGTAAGTTTTTGTAATTACAAAAGTGCCCTTAGGCACAATTGAGCTAGTTTATTTCATTTCTCTAATTGCAAAGACACCCCTATCCTTGAGTATTAATTTGGACATATTTCTTGCATCATTTTTAATCAAAAAAATAGCATGTTGTAGCGCAACTAATTCTTTATCTTGTGGCTATTTATTTGTATTTTTGTGAGCATTAGATATTTTATTAAAATTCAGAGATTGAAAATCAGTGATATTTTGCCTATTTAAGCTCTGAAATTTGCACATAGTCATTTATTGCTCCAAAAATTGTGAATGATGTATTTAAGTGTTCTTTAATTATTGTCCAAATTTCGTCTAATTAGGAGTTGTCTTGTGCATAAAATAAATTCCTTAGCTATATCTGTAATTGATTTTTATTTAATTCCATGAATAAGATTTTTGAGAAATTTTAAAGCTACTAGATTCCTGATTAAAATATTTATTTGAGATAAATAGTTCTCTGGATAATTTGATTTCTGGATTTATTAGGAATTAAATACACACAGTCTCTCTAATTTCATTAAAAATTCATTAAAATTCATAAAGTGTCAGAAAATTCTAAAAAAATTAGCCTAGCTTAATTTCATCAAATTTATCTTTCAGGAATTTTTTCATAATTTTTGCAATCATTTGCACGAAAAATTGCATAAAAACCTAAAAAATTTTGCATTTTGTTTGTGCATTTTAAATCTAAAAATTCCAAAAAAAATCCATTTTGCATTCGTTGTTGGATTAGGATTATCGGAAAAATACAATTTGGTCAATTTAGATTAATTTCACATTAAAATTAAAATTAGCTAAGTTGTTGATTCTCTTAATAACCTAATTCATTCACATTAGAGCATTGGCATTTTTATTGCATAAAAAAATTACAAAAAGAATCCCACTTGGAAAACCGTAATCTAATCACTCTAACTTGATCCCGAGTTGTTCCTTTGCCTCCTTGAGTCGACCCTAGGGCTTGCCCAGGCTAAATAAACATAAAATCACGCTTAATTTCATTCGATGATTAATCGATTTGTGCGGTTATTTTTTATCGACGCGGATATATCCGACTGGAATGAAACGTCAATTATACGACATTAAAAGGGTAGATCCGTGGTTTGTCACATTTACAATTATTTTTGCTCAATTTTCGGAGCACGTGAGCTATTTTGGAATATAGAAATACAAATGCAAATTTACTCAAGTGGAAATGGCATATTTGCAATATAAAACAAAGGCAGGGGTACATACAAAATAACCGGAAACTTTGTATGGCAACTAGATTTTTAAATGTTAAAATGCAAGAAGGTCCTTATGTAAATGCTTATGTATATAGTATTAAAAAATGGAAAAAATCAAAAACTCCAAAAAAGTGGACAGGTCTGATTAAAAATAAATTAAATGCCGGAGTGTACATGTTTGTATAGTCAATAAGCAAGCTTGAGCTTCAAAGTCATACTTTTGTGAGCCTTCGGTTGGATGACTTGGCTACACTTGTCAAGCATCCTAGGATAGGTAGCTACACTGCCTACCGTTCATTCATCTCTCCACCTCCTCTTCCTGAGCTGGTTATACTTGAACTTAGAAGGGAATACTCCGCTTCTCGAGGAAAGAGTTGTCAAATTAGAGAATTAGGGTAACCATGTCGGAGAAAACTGGTTTTTACCGTTTCAGCCGAGGAAAGCTATATATCACACACATTATCCAAGATAGATTCATAGCCATAAGGGTTTGCGTATGAGTTGAAGTATTCTGACATGGATATTAAGGATACTTGAGTAGAATTTTGTGAGTCTCAGAGGCTATTGTGTTTCAAATTCGTTTCCCAATAATGTTCCGAATGCACCTAAATCTAAAGGTACGACTTAAGCTCCAAACTTTGATTTTGGGAAGACAAGTTTAAGAATTAAAATCAATCCAATTTCTTTCTTTTTTCTTTTATTTATTTTCATTTTTCTGAACTTATGCATAAGTGTTTGCTAGGGACTAGCAAAGGCAAGTATATGGGGTGATGAATCTCCATTTCATCACCTTTATTCTATCATTTTGTCCTTAAAACCCCTAGCTAATGCATGTAAATAGCATTATTTTGTATAAATTAACATTTATAATTTATTCTATTTATTATGTATAAATTATTATTTTTAATGCTAAATTTATGTAATAAAGGAAAAAATAAAAAGAATAAAATACCAAAGGTATATTATGACCCTAAACCCCGAGACCAAGTCAAAAATTTATTTGGTCGACAAGGAATGAAGTAGGGGGGATAAGGGCCAAATACACAATAAAATCCCATTTATTTATTTATCAAAAATCATTTTTGGGACATATTTTATTCTTAATTATTTATTCATCAAATCAATGGACTTTGTACATCAACGTTGTAGATAAAAATGTATAGAAAAATATAAAATTGAGTTTGCATAAAAATAACATACATTGTTCTTTTTTATATTCAGAATAAAAAGGCAAACCCCAAAAGTCCCAAACCCATATCTCCTAAATAAAAAATAAAAATGTATCAAAATCACCTTCAATTGTATATAACTTTTAAGAATCTATTTAATGAAGGTGGTTTCATATTTTTTTGGAGTTAAGGTGTGCAAGTTAGGTTTTGGACTCCTATTGTATACTTTACGTGAAGAAAATATTCATTTTATTTGGTCATTATTTTATATATTTTTTATAATTTTATAATTTTATAAATATTATTAATAGTATATGTACATATTTAGAATAGAATAAAACCATAATAAAACATAAAAATAAGATAATATACATAAATACATAGATGAATATACTATTTTTATACCTATATAGTATGTAATCCTATTTATTTAAGCGTATGTAATACATCAAAAAATATAATAAAAATATATCTATATGTATAAAAATAAGTTATAAATATAGAAATTAATAAAATAAAACAATAAATGAACACAAAATAAAAAGAAATTACTCAAAATGTAGATGAGAGTACCTATAAAATAAAACCTAAAATCTAACTTGTAATAAATAATCCCATAAAATAAATAAAAATCATATTAAAATACTACATACAATAATAAATATTTTTATTTTATAACCAAAATATAATAAAATCATTTACTATTTTTACTTCATTTATTTTTGAATAAAGATCTTATTTTGTCATGTAGTATCCTCCGTGGACCAATCAGGCGTCGAGAAACGTTGACCCAAGTCAACTGCCTCCCCCGAGCTTCTGACTTGTCAGAAGTGTCGAGTCCCACCTTTTCTTCCCTTTTCCCGCTTCCACTGGATCTCCTTCTCCCTCGATCCCTTCACAACTTCTGATCCCTGATCTTCCATGACTCTCTTACAAGCCCTAGATCTTTTGTACATAGCCCTAATCATTTGCTAGCCCTAGATCAATAAGGGTTGGAACCCATGTTCATAAATAAAACCCTCCTCCTCTTTGATCCAATTTGGTCTTTTTTGATCCCTAAAACCTCCTATCCTCGATCAAGCGAGTCCCCAGGTGACAGATGGTGCACCCCTGAGGTTTTGGCGTGGTCGACAGAGGAGTGGCGACCCACACGGAGCTCCGGCCCGTCCTGCTCCTTTGTCGCTCCGGCTAGGTTCGAGTTGCGCCTTTACTTTTTCTAGGTAGATTTTGTTTTGTTCTTTCATTTTGAGCTTTTATTTCATTCTTTTAGCAGTCATTTTAGCTTAGATTTAGGTTTGGACCTCGCTGGAGCTTTAAAGCTACGCCCACTGTTTCACCGCACTACACTATGTTCCGACCCGCCACAATCATCTCACTTCCTTCCCCTACCATTTTTCCATGATTCTCCCATATCTAGCCACCCAGATCACCCCATGATCTAGAGACCAGTTCTCCCTCCGCCACCGTCGCTGGAGCACTTCCATATCCCCTTCATTTCACTTCAATTTTGCCCAAATAAAAGATAGGTCCTTTCGCCTTTTTCTTCTGGTTTGTGTGTGCAGGATTGTAGGGCCTGAGGACCCTACTTGAGGGGTCTGATACATCAGAATAGATCTCCCAGGTCCGTGAAAAGACTTAGAGCTCCAGGGGTCTATCGGTGACCACCGAACCGACTCGAAGCATCTGGGATATGCGCGGTAGTTGCAGGAACATTCAGAGCCCAATGGTGGAGCCTATGGTGGTCGGAAGAGGGCGCTTGATTGGATTGAATCCCGCCCAATGGGAGTTCTTCGTTGTTCTTCCGTCGTATTTCTATGACGTCCGATGACGAGCAGCGCGCCAGATTGTACGAAAGGCATCGGATCAGCCAAGCCTGGACCGTTGGATCTCTTCCCGAGATATAATCTTAAATGTCCAAATACGAAGCATCATCACGTCCTCCCGTGCTGACACGCGTCAAGTGGATTGCCATTGGTTGTATGGTGGAGCGCTTAATAGGGGTAATTTGCACACTTAGCCCCCCTCCTTTTTTATTTAATTTTTTAGTCTTGTAAATAAATTTTGTAATGTAAATAAAGTTGTAAATTTTGCATGGAGACCCTTGTATTTATTTGATATTGCATATGGGTCCGATCCAGCTCAGCTTACATGTCATCCCACGTGAGCTGGGCAAATTGCATATATGTCTTAGTGTTTTTATGAATTGTAAAATGGTCCATAAAATTTTAATATTAGTTGTATATATTTAGAAAATTTGCACATGTGCCCTTGACTTTATTTTTAATTGCAAAAATACACTTGCTAGTACATGTATTTTTATGTTTGTATTTTATTTATTAAAAATAGCATCCATGCTCCAAAAAATATGCAAAAATAAAGATAGATTCCTCCTAGCATGTATTTTCACCCCTCATTTTTGGATTTGCATTTTAATCATTTTATCTATTTATTAAAAATCAAATGAGTATATTTTTATCCCTATCTAGCTTATAAAATTCTAAAAAAATATAAAATGTTTTGAAAATTTTCCCCAAAAAATATATTTTATGTATAATTGTATTTTATAACTCCAGACTAAAAAATCATAAAAATAGGGGGAAAACTCATAAAAATTAAAAAGCTTCAAAATCTAGTAAAAAAAGATATACAATTCCCAAAAACTTCAGAAATATTCATTTTACTTCTCAGTTTTCTTTATATCTATTAAAAATCATTTGAAGAATTTTGGACTTAACTTTCTATTTTTAATCTTCAAATCAATTCTACTTGTTTAGTTAATCCCTATTTTCAGATGTTTTGGTTTTAAAAATATATAAAAATATGTAAAAATTCCATAAAAATCACAAAAATATTAAAAAATTATATAAAACCCATAAAATATTTTATTTTTGCATTTTGACTATTTTTAGGTTCATTTATAATTTTATTTCTTTATATTGTATAGGTACCCTTATATATACGTATCTTATTTATTTTAAAAGAAAAAGAATATAAAAATCAGAAAAATATAAAAAGAAAAAATATAAAATAAAATAATAAAAATATCAAAAACTAGCACAAAAATAATATATGGATAAGAGAAAAGGACAAATTCTACATTCACTTGCACAATCTACCATTTGCTCCCTGAGTTTGACCTCTACACATGCTTGCACACTATACACACTTTGTAGAGTTATAATAAATTTGAACTCCATATTTTTTCTTTACATTGTTATATTCATTTGTGGGTTAATTGTTGTCTAAATGAGGGATTATTGAGCGGCCACCTCAGCGACATTGTTGTCTTCGATTTTATTTTAGTGAGGATACTTTTAGACCCTCAAAAAAACCTCTTCAACAAATGGAGTCATTGTTGGGGAGCAATGTCACATAGATTGTAATTATTTATTTGTCGTTTTACTTTTGTCTATTTTTGTCATTTATTCATTTTTATTTTATTTGATATTATTTGTGACTTGTCTAATCACCCTCATTGTTTGACTTTGTTGCGAGGGACCGCTACACAAGGGAGGACTTCTTAGGACCTATGCACCCAAGCAAGGCCGGGCCGGCTTTCTGACCTAGCTAGTAGGAGAGAGCATCAAATGAAAGCTTGGAGGAATTTTTGAAGACAGTCTCTTCACATTTTTACTTTTTTTTATTTTTGTTTTGTAATTAAAAGTGAGAGAGAGAGACATTAATTGTAGTAACTTGGACTCTCCAGGATGCTTCACGCTTCACAAGGTCCAGTGCTCGAGAGATTGTTTGCTTAGGGGCCTCGTCGTTTTTGTCACGTTTTCATCGCTTTTAATTCCTTTGTCTTTCACTTTTATTTTTATTTGTTTTGTGTGATTGAGCCCTAGCTTAGGAATTTCTTGCTCGATAGATTAAGGTCTAAAGCCCTGATAATTTTGCATGTACCTATAGATTCGCTTTTGGACGTAGTCAAATTGTTATTGTTGGCTATTTAGACTTAAGATTGCGTACTGAGAGAGATCGCATACAACGCTTGTAGGACCTGTTGTGGTGGGCACCGAGTGGCATCGAAGACCGAACTTAGGTCTCATATCTAGATAGTTAGCATCTGGTGCTTCACGCTAATAGCGTATTCTATCCTAGGGTGATTTCATCGACCTGCATTTCATGTATTGTAGCTTTCAATTCGGTTATGCATTCCGCATGGAGAGAGATGGGAAGCATTGTAAGTCTTCTAACTAGGCATGCATCATCCATATCTGATTTGCATTGCTTTTCCGACATTCTCCCTCTAATTTTGATCACCTAGGATGTTAATAGAATTAGAAGTTCGCTAGATGATTGCATCTAAAAATACTAAAAAAAGTGATAACCAAAAATAAAATTGGCACAGCTAACTCTACATGATTCGTAAAATAAGCGTGATGGATCCATTGCCTTGGGGAGAGCAACCCCCTCATTGTCTTTTGCACTTTATATGTGATACATGCACACTAAGGATTAGTGACCAATCCTAGGCCTATCTTCATGTTTGTACAACTATTTTGAAGCTCACCTAGCTCTAAAATAGAAAATATAATGATCGCCACCTTTGGTCTTCAATGTGTTGAGTAGGTGAACATGGAAGTTGCTTTGTACATTGATTGTGATTTTGGATCCATTTACGCCAATCAATCTGTGAGTTGGTAGATCCATGAGTTTTTGAGTTCTTCTTTTCATTAAGTCCATCTCCCTTTCTTTGTCTATATCATTGTCTTCTTTCTTGAGTCGTGATATCGGGTCTTGATCTTCACTTGGTAGCCGTACTTGGCAATTGTCTTCTTGCCCATATCACCATATCTCTGATCCGGTTCAAGAAGACTCTCTTCTTGGACCACAATTTTATCTTCGTTTCGTCATTCTTGCCCACCTTCCTTGTTCCCTTCAGTATCATCCCTTCTTTTATCTGAGAATGTTGTGTTGTTAGATGAAACATGCATCAAAGTTTTGATTACTGGAATTATTTGAGTAAGCTGGGCAGATTTAAGAATGCTGAGATTGGTGTGCTATTTTTGGTGGGTACAAAGCTGATATGTGCATATTGAGGATTCTGATTTTTGGCATGATTACAGGTGTGATTCTTTATTGAGGATTTTTTATTACACACAACGGAATGAGGATGTGTTTTATTCCCAATGATTTGATGATGAGTCCTTGAGCTATGACTGATGACTTCTTCTAGTCAGTTCCGCTCGTATTGATTCAGACATTTGATGTACTATCTTTATGTGCTTTAAAGTGACAGTACTTAGAACCCATCTGACATCTTGATCCATCTCCGGACGCTCCTATTCTCAAGTAGCATTTATAGGATCTCATTCTGACATCTTGATCCATCTCAGCTGATTTGGTTGATTTGAGGAAATTCATTGCGATTGTCCTGATGATTTCTTATCCCTCCCATAGCGTTATGCCCTCCTACTAATGATTGATTGATTATTTTTGAGGACCTGAGGCTTGATGCCAACATTACCCTGATTTCCATTGACTCAATTTGCATTACTCCCCAAGGACTAACTACGAGAGAATGCAACATTTTCTTTACGATCGATTTCAGCCACAGCTCGTGTGTTCCTCTTGGTGGAGCATGAAACTGAGTCGTCTCATATGAGTTATCGATCTCGCTGTCTGATTTTGTGTCTGATCTGTCAGAACACGATAGTGCTTATCTTATTTGTTTGGACTCCTTTGAGTCGTCTCTTCTTGACGGTCCTCGCAAGGATGAGTCACATTCGTCTGACTATTCCCCGCCTGGTGCACAGTACTCTTCGAGGGTTAGCTGCGAGAGACTATGACATCTTCAAGGTCTTTGGTCTCTTCTGTTGGGTAGCCGATCTGCCACCTACCAAGATCGATTATGTTGACCGGTCTGAATCTGGCTTCGTTGAGTCTACTCTCCTTGACGACCCTCGTAAGGATGAGTTCTGTTCTAATTATTCATTGGTTAGTATGTAGCACTCCCCAAGGGTTATCTGCAGGAGGATATATCATTTTGTGGGTACTCAGCTTCATTACTGGTGTCCCTGATCTGGTGGAGCATGAAGCTGAGTCTTATGATTTGTGTACCCAATCTCCTCTCTGATTGTGTATCCTAGTTGGGGGATCACGAGACTGACTCTTATGATTTTGCTAAGACTTCTGACCCATCTGAATTTGCTCACCTTGATGACCCTCGCAAGGTTGAGCTATGTTTTATGATATTCGGTGTGTTTTTTATCTTTCGATCTTATGTCCACCATATATCAAGGTACGTAGAGAGTCTCTTGTTCTTCACTTTTCGTATCTTCCTAAGACTATGAATGACATTGAGGAATCTGTACCGATCTTTCCTCTTCCATGTCTTACGATATCGGCTATGATCTCTCACTCTATTCCCATGAGCCAATGTTCTGCTTCTCGCTGTCAGATCTTGGCTTTTTCAACCTATTGTCTCTGGTAGCTGACACCCACTTGATTGCATATTAGGGTGTCCTTCTCCTTCTGACTGTGTCACCGTTCTCACTGGAGATGGTGACGAGAGTACAATATTCGACTGTCAGATACCATCTTACGCTTCTCCAGTATTTATTGCTTGTGTAGATATGTTTTATCTTTTCATTCCTTCTTTCTCCCATAAGTCAGGTACACCCCAGATCATTCATCATATATGTGTGTCTATACTTAAGACGTATTTTTTCCTAAGTATAGGGGGTGCACCTATTATGTTGTTCTCTATTCATTCTGTTTCATCACTCTTGTTGTTGCCTATACATTGGTTTCTTTTTAGCCTAAGTATAGGGGGAGTGATGTGTGCATTCTCGTAGTGATTTTATCTTTTCTTTTATTGATACCCTCCACTGTCTCCTCTCTTGTTGATACTTTTGTCTGTATGTAGGGATATCTTACCCTAAGTATAGGAGGAGACTGATCGAGCTGTGATTTGTTTATTCCCACCCTTATCCCTCCCTGCTTGTAGAACCTTCCGAACCTAGACCCGCTCTGCACCCGACGGCAAACTATGCTTTGTATGTTTGCCTTTAAGTTAGATAATCTAGTTCTAACCGCACTGGCTATGCGACTACCTTCAAGCCCACCTGATACATCCTGATATACTTTGGATTATTTCATCCTAAGTATAGGGGGGATGGTCTTTCTCATTCATTTATATATTCTTCTTCCATTCCTTATTCGGTCGTTGTAGTATAGACTTTTCTATACTCAGTACGAGTTATATCTTCTCTTTTTCTTTTCGATCTATGAGGACATAGCTCAAGATAAGTATAGGGGGTTCGTATATACTTTAGCCATAACTCGTACTTTCATATTTTTGAATAATGTGGCTAAAATGCTATACATACAATCCATTAAATCAATAAAAAGATGCATATTATTCCTTAAATTCTTTTTTATATACTGATTAATAAATTAGGTAAAAATATTTTGCAAAATATTTGAAAAGAATTTGGAAATCTATTTGAAAAATCTTTTTAAAACTGTTTGAAAACACTTTGTAAATATTTTCAACCTTTGTAAAAATATTTAGTTTGTAAAAGTTTCTTTTCTTTGTATAAAATAAAATATTTTGAAAAGCCTATTTGCAAATGGTTTTGAAATATTTGCAAAATTATTTGAAACTCTATATATTGTTTTAAAAATCTTTGCAAAATGATTTTCAAATGTGTGTAAATATTTGTAAAGATATTTGCAAAAATTATTTTGGACTATAGTTTTCAAAATCATTTGTAAAATTATTTTCAAATAAATTTGAGGAATATATAAATCATCCAAATAAATAAATATTTTTCATCAACTGTATATATATATATTATCTATAAAAACAATTAACACATCTCTTTTAAATCCTTTAAAACACCATTCTTATAAATATAATATGCATCCCCATGTAAATATTCGTACCTAGTTTTATTTTCCAAAATATTTTGTTTTAAAAATCCCAAAAATATTTGCAAAAACCTTTTGAAAAAAATGCATAAAAATTTGCAAAATCTTTTCGAAAACCAGTAAAAATTTCAAAATTTGAAAATTACATCACAAAAATATTTTCTGCATTGTACATAGAATTTGCATTTTTCGGATTGAGTTTGATAATTCAACAAATCGAAGTAAAATCCGAAGATTGGAGCTTGGTTGGGCCTTAAATATACCTAATCATGGGAACCTTATAGGAACTGAAATTGAGGTACTTCATGTCTAGTTAACTTAATTCGTTGAGATCACGAGACTTGGTTCAATGTCATCTTGACTGCTTAAGTAGAGTATTTCAGAGTACACGCACGACTCTTGTTGATAATGAAATAGATCGTATATCTACACTTTCACTTTGCTCACCTTAGTTTAAATGGTAGAGGGCTAGATTTGTTGGCATGAGACACAAGCCAATGGAGACATCGAAAGTCACATTTTGTGGCCACTGTACCCCAACCTGATCCAATGGCGACGAGGTCTAAATACAGAAGTTGTGGGGTTGCAATAATGCTTCAAAAGAGGGATAGTCTACTGGCTCAAGAAGAAAAATTCCTTATGTAAATGTTGTTATAATAGTATTCAAAAATGGAAAAAAAACAAAAACTCCAAAAAGTTTATAGGTCTGATTGAAAATAAAATGTCTGCCGGAGTGTACATATTTGTATAGCCATTAAGCAAGCTTGAGGTTCAAAGTCATACTTTTGTGAGCCTGCAACTGGATGCTGCAACTGGATGACTTGGCTACATTGGTCAAGCATCCTATGATAGGTAGCTACACTTGCTACCATCCATTCTTCTCTCCACCTCCTCTTCTTGATATGGTTGTTCTTGAACTTAGAAGGGAATACCTCGCTTCTCGAGGAAAGAGTTGTTGGATTTGGGAATTAGGGTCGCCATGTCGGAGAAGACTGACTTTTACCGTTTCAGCCGAGGACAGTTACATATTACACACACTGACCAAGATAGATTCATAGTCATAAGGGTTTGTGTATGAGTTGAAGTATTATGACATGTCTATTGAGGAGACTTGAGTAGATTTTTATTACTCTCGAAGGTTATTGCGTTTCAAATCCGTTTCCCAAACCGTTCCTAAAATCTAAAGGTCCGACTTAAGATCCAAACTTTGATTTTGTGAAGACAATTTTAAGAATTAAAATCAATTATATTTCTTTCTTTTTCTTTTCTTTATTTTCATTTTTCTGTACTTATTGCATAAGTGTTTGCTAGGGACTAACAAAGGAAAGTATAGGGGTGATGAATCTCCATTTCATCACCTTTATTCTATCATTGTGGCCTTAAAAACCCTAACTAATGCATGTAAATAGCATCATTTTATACAAATTAACATTCATTATTTATTCTATTTATTATGTACAGAATACTATTTTTAATGTCAAAATTATAAAATAAAGGAAAGAAAAGAAAAGGAATAAAATACCGACGGTATTTTATAATCCTAAACCCCGAGACCAAGTGAAGAATTGATTTGGTCGATAAGGAATAAAGTAGGAGGAGATAAGGGCCAAATAAACAATAAAATCCCATTTATTTATTCATCAAAAAGTCATTTTTGAGACCTATTCTATTCTTTATTATTTATCATCAAATCATTATATATGACTTTGTAGATAAAAATTTATAGAAAAATACAAAATTGAGTTTGCATAAAAATAACATAAGTATGTTTTTTATATTCAGAATGAAAAGCCAAAACCCAAACTTTCTAGACCCATATATCTTAAATAAAAACTCAAAATGTATCAAAATTACCTTTAATTGTATATAACTTTTAATAAACTATTTATGAAGGTGGTTTCATATTTTTTAGGTTACGGTGTAAAAGTTAGGTTTTGGACCCTTATTGTATACTTTACCCGAATAAAATATTCATTTTATTTATTCTTTATTATTTTTATAATTTATATTTTATAATTTTGTACATACTATTTGCACTATGTGTACATATTTAGAATAGAAGAAAACCATAAATAAAACATAAAAATAAAATAATATACTTAAATACATTGATGAATATACTATACTTATACCTATATAATATGTACCCCTGTTTTTTTAAGTGCATGTAATACATCAGAAAAATATAATAAAGATATATTTATATGTATAAAAAATTATAAATATAGAAATGAGTGAAATAAAATAATAAAATCAAAAACACAAAATAAAATAAAATATTCAATATATATATATATATGAATACACCTAAAAAGTAATCCCTAAAAATTAACTTGTAATAAATAAGCCCGTAAAAATAAATAAAAAGCGTATTAAAATACTAAAAAATTAATAAATATGTTTTATTTTATATTCAAAAATTAATAAAATCATTTACTATTTTTTAGTTAATTTATTTTCGAATAAAGGTCTTATTTTGTCCTATAGCGTCCTCAATGGACCAATCAGGCGTCGAGAAACATTGACCAAGTCAACTGCCTCCCTCGAGCTTCTGACTTGTCAGAAGTATCGTGTCCCAGCTTTTCTTCCCTTTTATCCGCTTCCATCAGATCGCCTTTGCCCTCGAGCCCTTCACAACTTCTGATCCTTGATCTTCGGTGATTCTCGCCCAAGCCCTAGATCTTTTGTACATAGCCCTAATCATTTGCTAGACATGGGTCAATAAGGGTCGAAATCCATGTTCATAAATAAAACCCTCCTCCTCTTTGATCCAATTTCGTCCCTTTTTGATCTTTAAAACCCCATGTCCTCCGTCAAGCGAGTCTACAGTGACAGATGGTGCACCCCTGAGGTTTTGGCGTAGTCGACGGAGGAGGAGAGGCGACCCACGACGGAGCTCCAGCCCGTCCTGCTTCTTGGTCGCTCAAGCCAGGTTCGAGGTGCACCTTTACTTTTTCTAGGTAGACTAGTTCTTGTCTTTCATTTTGAGCTTTTAATTCATGCTTTTAGCAGTTGTTTTAGCTTAAATTTAGGTTTGGACCTTGTCGGAGCTCTAGAGATCCGACCACTGTTTCATCGCACTACACTATGTTCCGACCCGCCACAATCATCTCACTTACTTCCCCTTCCATTTCTCCATGATTCACCATCTCTAGCCACCCAGATCACCCCATGATTTGGAGACCAGTGCTCCTTCCACCACCATCACCGGAGCATTTCCATATCCTCTTCATTTCACTTTGATTTTGCCCAAATAAAAGACAATTCCCTTCGTCTTTTTCTTGTGGTGCTTGTGCACATGTTTGCACGGCCTGAAGACCCTACTTGAGGGTTATGATACATCAGAAACGAAAAGAGTTAGAGCTCCAGGGGTCTAACGATGACCCCCGGACCGACTCGAAGCATCTGGGAGAAGCGCGACAGTTGTAGGAATGTTCAGAGCCCATTGGTGGAGCCCCTGGTGGTCGGAAGATGGCGCTTGGTTGGATTAAAGCCCGCCTAGGGGGAGTTCTTCATTTTTCTTCCATTGTTTTTCTCTGTTGTCGATGACGAGCAACGTACCAGATTGTACATGAGGCGTCGGATCTGTCAAGCCTAGACCGTTGGATCTCCTCGCGAGATCTAATCATAGACGTCCAAATACGAAGCATCGTTGTGTCCTCCTGTGCCTACACGCATCAATTGGATTGCCATCAGTCGCTCGATGGAGCGCTTAATGGGGGAAATTTGCACACTTATCCCCCCACCTTTTTATTTCGTTTATTATTCATGTAAATAAATTTTGTAGTGTAAATAAAGTTGTAAATTTTTCATGGAATTCCATGTATTTATTTGATATTGCGTATGGGTTCAGTCCAACTCAGCTCGTGTGTCGTCCCATGTGAGCTGGGCAAATTGCATATATGTCCTGGTGTTTTTATGAGTTGCAAAATGATCCATAAAGTTTTAATATTAGTTGTATATCTTTGGAAATTTTGCATATACGCCCTCGACTTTATTTTTATTTGCAAAAATACCCTCTCTAGTACATGTATTTTTATGTTTGTATTTCATTTATTAAAAATAGCATTTATGCTCCAAAAAGTATGCAAAAATAGGGATAGATGCATGTTAGCATGTACTTTCACGCCTCATTTTTGTATTTGTATTTTAGGAATTTACATATTTATTAAAAATCAATGAGCATATTTTTGCCCCTGATTGGCTTATAAAATACCAACAATAATATTAAAAACATTTTTAAAAATTACCAAAAAATATATTTTATTTGTAATTGTATTTTATAACTCTAGACCAAAATCTCTAAAAATAGAAAAAGAAAACTCATAAAATAAAAGCTCCAAAATCTAGTAGAAAAAGATATAAAATTCTCCAAAACTCCAAAAAAAATATTTTTACTTTTGAATTTTCTTTATATTATTATCTATCTATTAAAAATAATTTAGAGAATTTTGGAATTTATTTGCTATTTTTAATCTTCAAATCAATTATGTCTATTTATTTAATCCATGTTTTGGGATGTTTTTGGTTTTAAAAATACATAATAACATGCAAAAATTCCATAAATTTCACAAAAGAATTAGAAAATTATATAAAACCCAAAAAATATTCTATTTTTATATATTTAGACTAATTTTAATGATATTTATAATTTTATTTTCTTATATTATATATAACCTTATATATTCCTATCTTATTTATTTTAAAAGAAAAAGAATATAAAATCAGAAAATATAAAAAGAAATAAAAATTATAAAATAAAAAATTATGAAAATAACATCCATAAAAATTATAAAATCAAAAACCCATGCAAAAATATAATAAATTGATAAGAGAAAAGGACAAATTTTACATTCACTTGCACAATCTACCATTTGCTCCCTGAGTTCGACCTCTACACATGCTTGCACACTATACACACTTTGTAGAGTTATAATAAATTTTAACTCCACATTTTTGCTTTACGTTGCTACATTCATTTGTGGGTTAATTGTTGTATGAATGAAGGATTTGTGAGTGGTCGCCTCAGCGACATTGTTGTCTTCGCTTTTATTTTAGTGAGGATACTTTTAAACCCTCGGAAAAACTCTTCAATACTACCCTCCGCGCCTGAGCCTCTCGCATCACGTAAGACACATGTGAGTAGGGGGCAAACTGTGCCAAGACCCCTATAGATCTAGAAAACAAGAAGAAAACCCCTGCCACTAGGAGGCACGTGTGAAGCACATGCCAATGGAAAAATTGCGTTTCTACCCCCGTGAGTTTCAAAAATTGCAAGAATGGCCTTCCCGCCCATAATCACATGCCCCACATGTGCGTGCATGGGTAAATTGTAGGAGGATCCCTCTGAGTTTTAGTTATTGTAGATAAGTCCTTCTAGGGACCTTTTTGAAGAAATAGATTTACTTTTATTGCATATAAGTCCCTAAAATTTCATTTTAGCATAACGTTCTCATACAAACTCCATTTTTAGTGTACAATATGTCATTTTTGAAGCTTGTTGAACACTATACCATTTTACATATATGTGAAGTGATCAAAAGCTTTTTATGATGATTATTATTTGAGGATCTCTGTTGACATTTGTAGGCTGATTTATTGACATTTTTACGTTATTTTATGTTGAGAAGACCACTTATTTATTCTACGTGGATTTGATTAAGGATATTTTAATTGCTTAATCTTCTTGTGATGATTGGAAATTATTATTTGAGGAAATAATCTTTGCATGGGCTTAACCAGGGACAAAAAAGATTGATCATATTCTTTGAGGATTTATTTTCTGCAAGGGATCCATTGAGGAGGAAGTATCAATTTATTTTCCTATTGTTATTATGTGTTAAAATTTATTTTACTTGCTGAGTAAATTGTAGGGAAAGGAGCAGAAAATTCTTATGAATTAATGCATGATTATTCCTAGATCTATTGATCTTTTTGCTTGTAACTTGAGATATTGAATTGATACATATTTCTTGAATCTATTCCTTTTTGTCCTGTGATTAATTTGAGGAATAATTGATCTTATTTTTAGTAGATTAAAATTATGTTTAATCACAGATCTAGTGCTTAACTATTCCCTCTGTTTAACTTGCTTCTTTGCATTGCATTTTCACCATCGCATTCTTTTCTTTATTTTCATTTTTTTGACACAAAGATTAATATTGCAGTTGATTAGTTAATTTGATTAATTTAAAATCATGCAACTAAAATTACAGCATCCGTGTGTTCGACCTTGGTAGACTTACAAGTAAAAATTGTTCCACTTTATTCAAGAATTATGGTTTTTAATAGAACTATTTTCATCTCTTATACTACAACTCATCGTTTTTAAAGAGGTAGAAATCCACGTTCATCAAATGGTGTCGTTTCCGGGGAACGACGTATTTTTAGAGTTTTAAATAAATTTCTATAAATAATTTTTGTGAAATTAATTTCTATAACATTTTTCTCTTTCATTTTCTTTTTGTTTCACATTTTATTTTTTGCATTTTATTTGCATTTCCCTCTCTCTCTCTCCCGTTCAGATACTAACCACAAATTCTCTCTTTGCATACTGCTCGGAGTAAATTTTGAAAAGACCAAAGATCTGGAAAGAAGAGTGTATTAATTTTATTTTTTTAAGAGATAGTTTAGATTAGGTTTAATTTCATGCATCATTTATAGGGTCTCTCTGAACCTTTTTTTATAATAATTTGGATTGGACGTTCACTGTTGTGTCGGGTCTATTTCAACCCCTTCTGTGCAATTGGAACCCTAGTGGTGTAGAAATTAGTTGCACATACGCTAGTTTAAATATTTATTTTTGATTGTGCTCGTAATTTTCAGGCCACACATTTTTCACTAACTATATGCACTGTAGATCGTTCGATTAGCCAAAATTTAAATCCATTTTTAACCGCTAATAGAACTATCTACTCAGAGCATTTTCATCTCTACATATCATTTAGTCTAAAATTTAATTCCTTGAATTGCATCCTGCATGAAGAATGCGAGGAATCGCTATAAGTCTTCTTCTTAGAATGCATCATTGCATTCATGCTCGCATTGGCTTTCTCGGTCCTCCTTCAATTTTACATCTTTGGATTTAAAGGAATTTGGACTGCTAATCAAGACGAGTGTAAATGAATTAATATAAAATTAACCTTTGTGTCTGGTGGAGAGAAACCCATTCATTGTTTGTATAAAAAGAAACACACACTTAGGGTAGAGACAAAACATGGGAGCTTCACTCCAGCTATTGATTTTAAAAACAACTAGCTACTCAGTGAGGGAACTACGGTCTTCTTTAGCAGATTGGGTAGTTAAAGGACAACGTGTATGGCACCATCTTGAAGTAATATGGGTAGTCGTTCTACGGTCCGTCCTTACACTCATACTGGCTGAAAGTAGATGCAACTACCCGTATGAATTCGGGTTAGTATTTGTGACACTCTCCAGAACCTAAGCTTCGCTTAATCTTCTCAATGATTGTTTTTGTCATTAAATTTAAATTGAAAAGATAACTGGTCGAACTCTAATGTGACTTCACAAGTGTCAAGTGGGTGAATCTGCGGGTTTTATTTGTGTTGTGTGTTTATTATCTCTCTCTATTGACTTGATCATCATGCTCTCTTGACATCAAGGATGGATTTCTATGTGAAATTTAGTTCGGATTTTGCAAACACTTCATATAACCCTTTAGATTTCATGTCTCTTCAGGTTCGAGATGACCCTCTTATCGAGTCCACATGGTCAAGGTACAACCCTCTTCCCAAGACCAACACCAATAAGTCACTCTCAGGGTTTAGTCGATCCTGAACTAACCGTCTCTTTAATTCTCTTCCTATCAAAGAAACTTTCATCTTTGATAGATCTCTCAAACCTTCTATATATGTATCTAATTCAAACTTATCAACATCTAGAGGTGGAGAGGAAAACAAAATGCCTCCAAAGAAAAATCTTGGTGAGGAGGAGAACAACAATGACCCAATAGTAGTAATCCTCTCCGAATAACCGTTGCGGAACAACAGAACAAAATGCTCAGAGTTAGGCTAGTCGAACTACAAGGAGTTGTGGATCAGGAAGAAGCTATTATGGAAGACACGTAACTCCCGAAACTTGATGAGGATTACAACTGGCTGAAACCAGTTCCTCCCCAGGATGCGTTCGAACAGAAACTGCATTTCCTCGTGTTGCTTCCCAAGTTTGGAGGAAACAACCATGAAGAGCCCTACTCTTTTCTTCAAGACTTCGAACTAGTCTGTGACAACTTCTCTCACCATAGGGTTAGTCAAGACTATATTAGGTTGAGAGCCACTCCCTTCGCCTTGACAGATAAGGTGGCATACTGGCTAAAGAAGTTAGGGGAGATGGTCTCAACGTGAGCTACATTCTAGACTCTGTTCTTAAAGAAATTCTACTCAGTGAGTAGAATTAACCAAATGAGGATCAAGCTCGCAAGATTCACCCGATATCTTATTGAACCATTTCACGAAACCTAGGAGAGGTTTACAGACTTAATTCAAAAATGCCTAGGGCATGGCATAAGTAAGGTGATGTTGGTCAAGAGTCTTGCCAGTGGTTTGAACATAGAACTGTAAGGGTTAGTTAGTGCTTCTTGTGGAGGAAGCTATATGGAATGTCACGAGGACACTATCTACAAGGTGTTCGAGAAGCTAGCAGACACGAGTCATGCGCAAACCACAAGCTGGGCCTACATGCCCAACCCCTTTTCACTCTCATCAAAAGAAGGGAGAAATAAGATTGTGAACAATCTGTCCATCGACCAAAGTACTGACATGGGGATCATAGATGATAAGCTAACTGTGGTCAAACAGCTTTACAAGAAGATGGAAGAATTCCATAAATCCATCAATATGGAGAAATTATCTAAGCTGCCCAAGAAGACAGAGGAATTAGCTGATAGAGTACCTAAGATACGTATACATATCCTGACTACATCCCCTAACCCCATACATCATATTCACTATATTCAAGGGCAAGGGTTAGGGCAACAGAGAAATCGGAGTGGAGATCAAGTTTTTGCCGAACAAACAAAAGAAACCTCTGCTCAGATAGTTTACAAAGAACCTCCGCAAGTGATGGAGATAAACGGAGTTTGGTACAACCTTGACCCCATCAACCAACAGGAATCCAACTCAACTCCGAATCCTTGTCCACCACAGTCTCGTCTCAGCTATCAACCCTAGTAGCAACAACAATTACAATATCAGTAGTTCCGTCCGGGTTACCAGATTTCGCGACAACATCAGCAGTACTAGCCCGCCAGGGCCAACAAGGCCAGTACCGCCCGAACCAGCTACCCCAGGCCAGGCAAGGTTAGGGATCTTCCTCTTCAATCTCTCCCGAACTCCAGCAAGTGTTGGATGAACTTCATTACATGAAAATTGATATTAATCGACTCTCCAGATGGAGAGATGAGTGCACAGCACCGCAAACCGCAACTCCAGCTCAAGTCCAAGCTAACCCAAATAACCTTTGACACAAAGATCATGTAATAATCTCAGAAATTATTTACCTGAATACGAGATCTTTTGGCATGATGATACAAATCATATTTCTCTCATGAGCAGAAAGACTGTAATCATGCTTGATCAAGCAAAGGAATGCGGTGACATAGCCCCAATGTCCACACCTAAGCATACACCTGGGAAAGGAGAAGAGAGACCATCAACCTCCACACCAGAGCATCACAACACCTCAGAGTCGAGTGAGTTTGAATCAGAAGAGGAAGACTCACAGTAGCAGCATACCCCACTACCACAATCGTCATTTTCTTTTCCCAATTCGAGTCAAAATCCTAGCGTCAGTTTTAGTCCGAGTCTTGTACAGACTTCCATTTTCAATAAAAGTGATGTTTCCATCCTTGATAATGATCAGTCGATCCATTTTCCTTGTTCTCTAATGACTGGAAAGAAGAAAAACTTTAAAAAATAAAAAAATGTTGAAGAGATGGCCCGCATCGGTAGAGAAAACATCAAGGCCACTTTTATCACTACATGAGATGATAGATAAAGATCCGACTTTTAAGTGAGATGCATGCCGACAAAGGTCAGTAGAAAGAACTCAAAGCTGAATAAAGAAGCATGTCCTTTCCATTGCTACATCTCGTTAATCAGAAATGAGTTTCCAATGAAGAAGAGAGACATGGGTGCACACTTCGTGACTGGACAGATCAATGATATCAAGTTTGCTAGAATTCTATTAGACAACGGTTCCACTATCAATCTCTTGCCCACCACGCTTTATGAACATCTGAATCTGGGACCTCTTAGGAAGTCAAGAGTCGTACTTCAATTTGTTGATACATAAACTAAGAGACCGAGGGGCGAGATTAGGAATGTTGTAATTAATATCGAGGGACAAAATTAACCAACAGATTTACAGTGTTGGACATGGATGTCCTTGGGAATTTGAAAGATTCTCATATGATCTTAGGGTGACCCTTTCGTAGGACACAGGAGTCCTGTTTGATTATACCTATGTAAAAATCCAATTTGGAGATGTTGAACTGGAAATGAATTAGACTAGATTCCAAAGACCAGATACATAATCCATCACCGACTCAGGAACTTCCGAGTCAGAGGCAGATTGTAGCACAATAACGACAGTGGGGCCTTGGAGACAGGACCCAACCACAATCAAAGAATCACTCTCATCTGGAGAGGACATTGTCGATCAGGTGGTCTACCATGGTATTTCATGAATCTCCATTTCATCACCTTTATTATATTATGTTGGCCTTAAAAACCCTATCTAATACATATAAATAGCATTAATTTGTACAAAATAGCATTCATTATCTATTGCATTATTTGTATATAAAATACAGTTTTTAATGCCAAAATTATAGAATAAAGAGAAGAAGAGAAAAAGGAATAAAATATCAAAGATATTTTATAACCTTAAACCCCGAGACCAAGTCGTGAATTGAGTTGGTTGACAAGGAATAAAGTAGGGGGAGATAAGGGCCAAGAATACAATAAAAAACTATTTTATTTATTCATTGATTTATTCATTTTGACACCTATTTTATTCTTTATTAGTTATTCATCAAATGAAAAAAAATTGTACATGAAAGTTGTAGATAATAATGTGAATAAAAATACAAAATTGAGTTTGTATAAAAATAATACACTATGTTCATTTTATACACAAAATAAAAAGCAAAAAAACCCCAACTTCTGAGGCCCCTATCTTTCAAATAAAAACTCAAAACATATCAAAATCATTTCTAACTGTATATAACTTTTCACAAGCTATTTAATGGTGGTGGTTTTATCTTTTTTGGACTTATTGTGTGAAAGTTAGGTTTTTGGCCCCTATTGTATAATAGACCTGATTAAAATATTCAATTTATTCATGCTATATTTTTTACAAATTTATATTTTTATAATTTTTTAATTATTATTTATAACATATGTGCATATTGAAATTAAAATAAAACCAAAAAGAAAAATAAAATAAAATAAGTCTATGTGAAAACATAAGCGAAACACCTACGATATTACTTGTATATAAACAAAATGGATTTCATTCTTTTATTCTATATTCTTTATATTTGTAATATTGTAAATATTGTCTATATTCTACTAAAAATATAAAACCAAAATAAAATCAAATAAAATACATTAACATAAAAAGATGTATACAAAGCATAGGTAAAATACATATAAATATACCTATAAATTATACATATCTATTTATTTAAGTGTACAAATTACATCATAAAAATATAATAAAAATATATTTATACAACTAAAAATAAGTTATAAATATATAAAATAAAATAATAAAACAATAAAATAAAAATAAAAATGCACAAAACATAGATTAATATACCTATAAATACACCTTTAAAAATAAACTACTAAAAATAATATCAAAAAATAAATAAAAATCATATAAAATACTACATTAAAAATAAACATTTTTATTTTATAAGCAAAAGATAATAAAATAATTTATTAGGGTCAATTAATAAATCTCTAATAAGCCAGCCAGTTTTATCTGTATTAGGTTGAGCTGGACCATTCGGGTCCTTTCATTCGTTGACCGTCCGGTCAACTTCTCCAGGCGCTATGACTTCTGTCAAATCCATCTTTTTCCCAGTTTTGCGCCCAATTTCCTGCACGCACCATCGCTCAATCGCACTAGATGTCTTCATAAGAATTGATCGTCGATGATCCATGATCCATGCCAGCATCTTATAACTCTTTTACATAGCTTGTGCATCTCCCATTTCCCCTATCAAATAAGGGTGCCACCACGTGTTATAAATAAAGACCTCTTCTCCTCCACTCAATTTTGGCCAGCTTCTTAGCCCTACTACCCCCGCCTCCGGCCTAGCGTGAGCCCTTGTGGTAGGAGGGAGCCCCTGGAGGGTCCGAGCGGGTGGAAGGAGGAGGAGGTTGCACCCAGGCCGCCGTCTCCGGCGACCTCTGCTCCCTGCCTTTGCTGGCAGGTAAGAGCTGTGTCCATTTACTTTAATTAGCTTAGAATTAGTGTTAGGTTTAATTTAATACTTTTAATTTCATGTTTTAGTGAGTTAATTAGCCTAAGTAGCCTCGTCGAAGCTCTAGATGTATTCCACCGTTCAACACCTGTCTCCGCCCTCGCTTCCACCTTCATTTCCTTTCCCAATCGCCTCCCTACGCCTCACATACCTCTGCTCACCCAGATCGACACACGATCTGGATATTGGTTGCTCCACCTCCACCATCACCGCCGCAGCAGCTCCGCCCGACTCCACCGTCCATTTCCGCCCCCAAATAAGGCCCCAAGACCCTTGTTTTTGGCTTGTGAACATTCTTGCAAGTATAGAAGGCCAAGGGATTCCAATGAGGGTCGATTTCGCTGAAAATGAGGCACTTTGTGCTCCCCTTTCTCCTCTTCACCGTCTGACCATGTCGGAGCTCCAGGTGCTCGGTTGAGACCGTCATCAGACGCGAAGGACCACCAACAACGTCGAGAGCCCCTCTGCGGAGGGAATGGAGCCTGGAGGAGCCAGCACGATCGAATCAAAACTCGCCCCATGCGAGTTCGTTCCCAGTTCTTCCAACTACGGCCTCCGCCGTCCGATCAATCCACGCTCCAGATCGTGCAGCAACTGTTGTATCAAGCCACGCTTCGACCGTTGGATATACTCTTGGATCTAATCTCCGCCACTCATCGACGAAGTGGTACCTGCTGATACGATCATGCCACGTGGATAAGTGGAAGGCTATCCATCATCGATCCGCGAACCGATGCCAGCCATTCGGATGCCGCCACGTGTATAGGTGAGATCACTTCCGCCGTCTGATGGCGCCTTCTTTGGGGTAAATTGTAAATTTTACCCCATAATTTTGAATATTTATTATTTAGTTCTGTAAATAAAATATAATGTTATAAATAAATGGACATTTTGCAAATCAGTCCCTACTTTTCCTGTATTTACACATGGGTCTAGTCCACGTCAGCTCACGTGGCAGACCATGTGAGGTGGCAAAATTGCAGGGACACCCCTGGCGATTTTTGTAATTATTGAATAATATAATAAAATTAAATAAATGATGTTTTATTTAGGCAAATTTGCATTGAGGCCCCTATAGTTTATTTTATTTGCAAAAATGCCTCTGTTAGGCCATTGTTTTTTGCATCTTTCCTCTATTTATTAAAAATACCTAATGTGCTCCTAAAAATACCTCGTGTCTTATAATTTCATGCCACTTGTTTACTTTACACGTTTGGGTATTTTAATTATTTATAAAAAATGAAAAGGAACCTATTTATTCCATGTTTAACTTATAAAATACCAAAAAATATAAAAATGTCTCAAAAATTCCCAAAAAAATATATGTAGTATATTTTATCCTTTTTATTTACAGACCAAAAATCACTAAAAATGTAAAAACAAAAATGCTAAAAATTGAAAAACACCAAAATCTTTTATAAAAATATAAAAAATTATTTAAAAAACCAAAAAATATGCTTTTATGTTTTCTAAGTTTATTTATACAAATTTTGGTATATTAAAATTGATTTGGATAATTTTGGGACTTATTTACTATTTTTAAAATCCAAATCAACTTCTGGTATTTAATTAAAAATACATAAAAATAGTAAAAAATCTAAAAAATACAAAATATAGAAAAATATTAAAACCCCAAAAACAATTTTTTTCTGTAGTATATATATATATTAGTATTTATAAATATACTACTATATATTGTGTATATAAAGCCTTATATATGCTATTTTGTTGATATAAAAGAAAAAGCAATATAAAAATATAAAAAATATAAAAAGAAAATATAAAAATTAAAAATCAAATACAAAAATAAAATAAAAATGAAAATATATAAAATAAAAAGCCCACAAAAATAATAACATGGACCAGAGATAAAAGACAAAGTTTTGAGCATCTTTTTGCCTTCTTCTCCCGTTTGCTCCATGCGTTCGACCTCTACACATACTTACGCTATACACATTTGTTGTAGAGTTATAATAAACTCCACATTTTTTATATTTAATTACTTTATTCTTATTTTGGGTTAATTGTTGATCAAACGGGGTTTCGTTTGAGGTCACATCAGCGATTGTACTTCTGCCTTGTGGAATGGCACGACTTCGGCAAATTCCCTGATTATCAGATGGCGCCGTTGCCGGGGAGCAATGTCTCTTAGTTGGAGCTTATTTTATTTTGTCTATTATCTCTTGTTCATTTATTTATTGCATTTATTTATTTATTATTATTCCTTTATTTATTTTTCATTTATTATTTGATATTATTGTTGATTGTTTTGACCACTCTCTTTGTCTGTCCTTGATGTGAGGGACCGTTGCACGAAGGAGGACCTCCTAGGAGGGCCAACGTACCCAAGCAAGGAGGAGACGGTCTTCTGAGTCAGCCGGTAGGAGAGAGCATCAAGGGCAGACGGAGGAGAATTTTGCAGAGCAGTCCATGGTTTTTGCATTTTTATTATTATGTATATTTATGTGTGAGAGAGTGACACTTATAATTGTAATAATTCAGACTCTCCAGAATCTTCGACTTCGCGAGGTCCATTGCCCGAGGGATTGTTCCTTTGGGGGCCCCGTCGGTTTTCTCGTGTTTTTCTCGCTTTATTTTTATTTGTATTCCAATTTTATTTTATTTATTTTGTGTGAATGAGCCTTAGCTTAGGAATTGCTTGCTCGATAGATTAAGGTATGCCAGCCCTAATAAATTTGCATGCACCTATAGCATCACTTCTAGACGTAGTCAAATTTTGAATTGATATTTATTCAGATTTGAGATCGAGCACCGAGAGAAGTGCTAGACTGTGCTTGCAGGATCCGCTGTGGCAGACACCGATGCACTTCAGTGAATGGACTTTGGACCTCGGGTGGGGGGGGGTCTAGTCCAAACCTTTTGCTTTTCATGAGCTTATTATCCTAGGTCGGATGTTGGCCATTTATGAATCCACATTTCATCATATTTATTCTATCATTTTGGCCTTAAAAACACTAGTAAATGCGTGTAAATAGGCTTAATTCGGGCATTTTAGCATTCATGCGTCATTGTGTAAATACTGTATAAAATGCGGGTTTTTTAAAGCCAAAATTATAGAATAAAGAAAAGAAAAATTATTGTAAATATTTTATGACCCGAAACCCCGAGACCTAGGCATCTCGATGACTAGGTCGACAAGGAATAAAGTAGGGGGAGATAAGGGCCAAAATACAATAAAAATACCTTTTATTTTATTCATTCTTTATTCATTTTGGGATCTATTTTTTGGTTCCACTTTTTATACCTCAAATAAAGAAACTTTATACATGAAAGTTGTAAATAATTAAATATAGAAAAATACAAAATTGATTTCACTCAAAAATATTATACAGATAAAAAGTTATGATCTGAATAAGATTCCATAATCCCAACATCCCAGACCTGTATCTCCCTAATAAAAGCTCGAAATGCATCAAACTCACCTTTAATCGTATACAATTTAAAATAAGCTATTTAATGAAGGTGGTTTCGCATTTTGCAGAGCTACGTTTGAAAGTTGAGTTTTGGACCCCTATTGTATACTTGTACATATTAAAATATTCTTTCTATTTATTATTTATTATTTTTATAATTTTATAATTTTATAATTTTGTAAATAATATTTATAAAATATGTATATATGAAAATCAGAATAAGAACTCAAAGAAAATGCAAAATAAAATGTTTGTATATTACACATAAGTATAATACCAATCAGTACACCTATAAAGAACATACATCTATTTATTTAAATGTATAAAATATTTCAGAAAAATAAAATAAAAATATATTTAACTGTATAAATATATTTTATAAATTTATAAAATAATAAACAACAATAAATAAATTAAATTCACAAAATAAAAATAAAATATTAAAATATATAGATATACATACCTATATAGGCCTAAAATGGTAATTTGTAATTTTATACCTCATAAAAATAAATAAAAATCAGAATAAAATACTTTACAAAATACTAAACATTTTTATTTTGAAACCAAAAATTAATAAATTCAATAACCATTTTTAATTGATTTTATAAACTTTTTCCCAAGGTTTTTTCGGTTGGTCCACGTGGACCAACCAGATTTGCCCCTTGGTTGACCTCGGTCAGCTCTCTGACCGAGGTCTGGCCCTGTGTCAGATTTGGTTTTGTCGCTTCTTCTCCTATTTTTGGAGACCGCATCTTTCACTATTTGGGATTGATTCCTTCTTGGATTTTTCTCCTCGTTCATCAGGCATACTCGTCTGATGTTTCTCTCGAGGATTGGATCACTACGATGCCCGCTATGCCTCGATCTTTGAGCCATGTCCATCAACCATTCAAAACGCCACCCGAGTTTCCCATCTCTTTTTGAACCATCTTTGGGTGCCTCAGACCTCTAGGAGCGGGTAGGGTGAGACTCCGGTGACAGGGGAGACTCCCCACACCCCCCGTTGAGGTGCGGCAAGGCTAGAAGATCGGATTCCAGCCATCTTCGGCCACCTGGCCATCGAGGTTCACCTTGGGTTTTTAACCCTTGAGGTTTGCTTTTTTATTCATCTTTTCTTGCTTGTTTTTATTTCCAGTAGCTGTAGGAACCATTCGCCATCGTCCCCTTCGATCATTGCCCCACTTTTCGCCTCATCCGCCACCTCACCGAAGCTCGCTCCAGTGAGTTTCTCCCTCGTCGTGTTTCACCTTCTACTACCATCGGAGGGTCGCGGCACCTTTCCCGCGACCCCCCTAACCTTTTTTGCAGATTGCAGGAGCCAGCAGACCCCCTTGGGAGGGTCGATTTTGGGAGAAGGAGGTACCTGGCCCCCATCGCCGTCTTCGACTCCGCCACGGAGCACCAGGGCCTGTCGAGCCATTTTGGCTTCGTTGGCAGACAGAGGATACTTCCAGGCATCTTTGGAGGGCTTCTGCGACGAGAACGGTGGCCGGAGCAACGCATTTGCGCCGATCGAAGTTCGTGAGGGGCGGAGGTCATCCCTGTTCTTGCAGGGGCGGTCTCCGCCGTCCGATCCAAGAAGAGCACCAGATTTAGCAGCCACCGTCCGATCAACTTCGCCAACGTCGTTTGATCAAGGGACGGGATCTAATCATGGCCCCTCATCGGTGAAGGGGTATCAGTTGACGTGATCGTGACACGTGTATAAGTGGGTGGCGCCCCGCCGTCTGATCTACGCAGGTCTGGGAATTTTGCACACTAAACCCGACCACTTTTTGTATTTAATAACTATTACTTAAACCTTCAGCGACAGTTTTAAATATTATGTAATATTTGCACATTGGCCCTCGGTTTGTTTCTTATCCCATTTTGGTCCCTGCTAGGTCGCGTACTTTCGCGCACGTGACTTGGCATTTTTGTAGGGAAACCTCGGGTATTTTGTATATTTATTCCTAGTACCAGAACGTTTATTGGTAGTTATAAAATTTATGGTGTTTTTGCATTGTAGTCCCTGGGATTTTTGTTAATTGCTAAATCGTCCCTGTCAGGCGCGTGCTTCACACGTGGCCCTGGCATTTTTGCAAACATAACCACGATGTTTTGGGATATTTGTTATTGGTCCTGTAAAGTTTTTATTTAGGTATAATTTCTGTGGCAACTTACATTTTGGCCCTCGGAATTTTCTCATATTACGATAATACCCCTTCCAGCATCCATTTTCTTTTTGTTTCCCCTATTTAATTCATGCATCTATAAAATTCCAAAAAATACCAAAAAAATACCATAGATTCCTGTTGCATTGTAGTTACACGCCATATTTTTATTTTGCATTTTTATTGCATTTTAATATTTATAAAAATTCAAAAACACACATTTTATTCACTGTTTGTATTATAAAATCCATAAAAAATACAAAAACACCTCAGAAAATTCCCAAAAAAATATATTTTGCCTATTTTAGTGTGTTTTAACTTCCATCAAAAATAACTAAAAAATATAAAAGAAAACTCCTAAAAATTATAAAACTCCAACAATATTCCTAGAAATCTTAAAAAATCTACAAAAATCCTAAAAATGCAATCTCAGTTTCTGTATTTTCCTAATTTATTATCTTTCAACTAAAATTAATCTGAGGAATTTTGGTCACTGTTTGATATTTTTCCTCCTCATTTTAATTTCGGTCAGCAACCTAGTTCACTGTTTTCTAGTATTTTTACCTTTAAAAATACCAAAAAATAGGAAAATATATAAAAATCACAAAAACATTAGAAAAATATAAAAAGCCTAAAAATATTTTATTTCCTAATTTTTTCTTATTTTTACTTACTTTTAAAAAATACCTTATCTTTGTCTTTCTTACTTTGTATATATATATCCTATTTCAAGAAAAAGAAACTATAAAAAAATATAAAATATAAAAAGAAAATATAAAATTAGAAAATTAAAATCAAAATAGAAAAATAGAAAATAAAAAAATATAAAAAATTAAAAAATTAAAAACCCACAAGACATAGCATAATTAGATAAATACATCACATTCACAGTTTTAAGCATTTTGCCCTGTTCTACCTGTCTGCTCCCTGTGTTCGACTGAAGGATATTGAGAATCCTCAAGCACATCACGGAAGCGTGATGATCGTATCTCATACGATCGGGGTGACTAGTCGTACGAGTCGCGAGATGCATCGGAATTTAAAAAATTTAAATCATATGATGAAACCACATGATCACAAGAACAATTCTTGGATCGTTTCATCAAATCACAAAGTATTAGGAATACCTCTCGAAGCGTGGTTGCGATCATGAGATCTCTAAACCAAGAGATCCTCCTAGCTCAAGTCCGATCCACGAAGACTGCACTTGCGGGCACGATGATGAGTCGCGTGACTCCCGCAATCCTCGATAAAGATCCAAGCCTCTAATCCCCTAATTTCGTCCAACGAAATTCGTCGTCTTCCTCTAGAGCATGCGGCCCCAAAGAAGATGGAGATCCTCGAGTAGTCAAAGGCGAAGGCGAGAACTTCTCTCTTTCTCAACAAAGATGATCGGCCACCTTAGAGAGAGGGAGAGAGAGGACGAGAATGAGAGAGAGAGTAGAGTAGGCGTCTACTTGATGTACTCCTCAAGGGCTAGGGTTGCCCTCCTTATATACTAGTTTGGGATCTAATGGATCTCAATCCATGGCTCATATGGATCCAACGGCTATTGTCATCCATGAGCCATCCAACGACTATGATTGTTGTTGGTTAAAAACCAACAACATTACTTTATATTAAATTAAATATATGTTGAATTATTATCAACAAAATTTAATTAACATAAATTAATTATTAAGATATAATATGATAACAAATAAAGAGAGGCAACAAACCACCCTTGATTATAGGGGGCGTCACCTACGACTAAGTCATAGGTGACGCCACCTTGTAATTTGATGCTATTTTGTCTCCTTTTATTTTAGCTCATTATTTATTAATTAATTGCAATAACTATTATTACAATAATATCCACCAAATTAATTCCAAATTAATTTGTGAATATTTCGATCATGCCATTGAAGAATATGTGAATCATATTCACATCCCAAACTAATTTGTAAATTACATTTCCAATTAATTAATGTGAATCCAATCCACATTAATAATTAACAAATGCTATTTACAATGTTTCTCTCTCTCTCTGATATATTATAAATCTCATTTATAATATACACAGATATTCTGGATAGCAATATCCATGATCTGCTTATCCTTGATAATTAAATCCCATTTAATTATCTTGGATAATCATTCTCACAATATGAATCTTATTCATATTATACTTGATAATTAAATCTCATTTAATTATATTGGACAATCATTCTCACAATATGAATCTTATTCATATTATATTTGATAATTAAATCTCATTTAATTATCTAGACCTTCTTGCTTGGATACTAAATTCATCATAGGAATTATTCTTGAACTCCTTCAAGAATAATGTGCCTTCTCCGCAGATACTTGGAGATAAGGACAGGGCAATTTTATTGTTCCACGTATAGTGACTTGGATGTTGAGATCTTATCTCAAATCCAGATCTAATGGACCCCCCACAGATGCTTGTATTGTTCCACGTATAGTGACTTGGATGTTGAGATCTTATCTCAAATCCAGATCTAATGGACCCCCCACAGATGCTTGATTAAATCAAGTCCGTATACTTAATCTTCTCATTGCATCTGAATCACATTCAGATCAATGTCCAACACTTGGACTAAGATTAAGTTACTTCTCTACTGAGAGGAGCCACTAAAATCCAGACATGTTTCATCACTCCCTCGGACTGGAAGCGTCATGATTATACAATCGTTTATGATCACAACACCCTCAGGTATTCCCAATACATGCACATCCTGCATACTGGAAGACCAATGATCAACCTGAAGATGAAGATCAATTTTACACTGTCTTCTTCAGGGTTTGATCACCAAGTTTCTCAATCTTGGTCATTGGGAATTGGTATCGATCATATGCTTTCCCAAAGCATATATCATACCTTCAAATTCTTGTCATGCTTCCAAAGCATGTTGACCATGCATGGAATTTGATCGGTCCCAATACCTCATGAGTGAGCTCATGTCTTCCGGTTCATAAGTGAGCATGTATGATCCCTTTGAGAGATCATATTACTCATATGCCCTTACATGCACACCAGCTCGTCGGTGTGTAGACCTTAGTTAGGTCATCAACCTATTGGTCTGCCAAATGTACACACTCAGACATATAGTAACACATCTGTCTCTGGTCAGAGGATGTGTGCCTATGATGTGACATCATTCAACATAGGACTTAGGTTATCTCGATCTCGCTAAGTCAACCCTTTGACTTAACTAATCTGACACCTCCGAATCACTATTCCTATGCAGAGGACCTGCATTAAGAGGTCGGTCAGATATCAGCCTATGTGAAAAAGGATTGCCATCTCCTATTTAGGCTAGAGATCATCTCTTAATAATCATTTGACGGTGCTTGATGAGTCCTCTATCTAACTCTTTAGATATTCATCCAAACACCAGCCTCTATGATTCAATTAATGAATCAACAGTTGTATGATCATTAAGATGGCCATAGTACATAACCCTAATTGTATAGAGGGACCTATTATGCAAATTATTTATTCTTCATTTCAGATCAGGGAATGATACGTGCAATAACATTTATTGCATAATGGCTCGTTGTGGGCTCGCATGTCCAACAATCTCCCACTAGCCCAAAGAGCCATTAATGGGCTAATCATTTAAACCCACACTCATGTGACAATCATAGGCTATTTAGAAAATAGCTAGGTAAGCTGATCAGTCACTCTGTTCCCAAAAGACTATGCCAAGTCCTTTTACGGCACTTGCATATCTCTTAGTAACAGTGCTCTCATCCAATGCGAATGTTGCATCTTATGCAACCAATACCCAATCTTGACAAAGCAATTATAGTGTCCTTGACACTATTGCTCAATAATTATTATAACCAGTATTTCCATAATCCTTATCAGAATACCCTTATTCCTGGAGATCACTATCTCTTAAGGTATCCACAATTAAGACCTTTTTAGATCTCTATCTATAAAGTCTTAGACTTTTGAAGATATGATTTTGAGATCACTATCTCAAAAAATCTTGTCATCTATGAAGATTTTGTCATACTGCAATCAAGTGTATTCTCTCCATGGTTGGATTAGCAACACTTTACTACTCCCACTGCATGGCAGATATCTGGCTTTTGTACACATCTAGCACACACTTAGCTTCTCGTAATTGATGCACAAGCGCAAGCAGTTCTAGCATTTACTTCCTCAACTCTTTGAGGTGTTATCCCTTTAGATAGGTCAGTACCAAATCTTAAGGGAAGGAAGCCTTTCTTGGAATTTCTAAGAAAATGGAACATGTCCCAGCAGTACTACAAATGTGACAGTCCCAATACCCTCTTCTCTTTGCTTCTGAACACCTTCAGAACTAAGATCCAAGAGGTATCCTTGAAATTATATTTCAAGACATGGAATAGCCAGTCTATAAAACACTTATTATCATCCTTATATTATTCCAAATGATTAGGATATTATCTATATTTAGCACGATGAACACAATAAAACTCCCACTAAGCTTCACATGGTTCATCAAGATTCTATATGAAATCATAACATTTATAATTTCATCAAATCTTATGTTCCAACAACAAGAAGCTTATTTGAGTCTATAGATGGATTTCTTTAGCTTTCACACCTTACTTACTTTCCTAAATCATGAAGCCCTCGGGCTACTTCATGTGAATATCCTCAGAGAGGTAATCTTAGAGGAATGCAATCTTGACTTACATCTTGAAGATGCAATAGTCAAGTTGTGTAGCTAAGGTTAGCAATATTCTGATGATTTTAAGCATGGTTACCGAAGAGCAAGTCTTATTGCAAGCAATGTCTTCTCTTCCTGTGTGTAGCTCCTGACTACGAACCGTGCTTTTGAAGGTCTCTACTTTCTCATCAGGTTCTCTCTTTCTCTTGAAGATCCATTTGCACCTTAATGGGTCTAACCCTTATAGGTGGATCCTCGAGGGTCCGTATACAACATTTGTATATGAAGTCTACTTTAGATTTTTTATTGCTAATATCCATCTTTCCATGTCATGATCCTCAGGAGCTTCATCACATGAAGTCCGATCATTGTCAGACTTAACTGACACATGGAATACATCCTCAAACTCATTTGAAGAAGTATTAGTGTTTCATCCTTAGTTGTCCTTTTAGTTCCCGATTTTAGGAGCCTCATTATCTTCTAAAGATCAAACGAGTTCCTACACTTCATTTTTATCTTGATTCCCAAGAGTCTCAATCCCTAAGAATCACATTCTCAGATATGAGATCTTTTAAGAATCTCAAGATCATAAAGCAGGTATCCAATACCATCCTTTATTTTCTTAATGAAGTGGCACTCTCCAGTGCTTAATTCCAGCTTACTTGCATGGAATCTTATTACGGATATATAGTGTAGTCTCTACTATATATATATATACTTGGAAACTGATGAATCTCCATTTCATCACCTTTATTCTATCATTTTGGCCTCAAAACCCCAGCAAATGCATGTAAAGAGCATCAAATTGTACATAATAGCATTCATCATCCATTGTATTAATTATACATTAAATAAGGTGTTTAATGCCAAAATTATATAATAAAGAGAAGAAAAGAAAAGGGAATAAAATATTGCAGATATTTTATGACCCAAACCCCGAGACCAAGGCCAGCATGGAATTGGTCGACAAGGAATAAATTAGGGGGAGATAAGGGCCAGTGTACAATAAATATCTCATTTATTCATGCATTTATTTATGCATCTTTGACACCTATTTTGTACATAATTATTTATTCATAAAATAAAGAAACTTTATACATGAAAGTTGTAGATAATAATGAAATAAAAAATACAAAATTGAGCTTGAGTAAAAATAATACTCAGTGTACATTTTATACACAGAATAAAAAGCCAAAATCTCAACTTCACAGACCCACATCTTGCAAATAAAAACTCCAAATCACCCAAACTCACCTTTAATTGTATATAGCTTTCCAAGAACTATTTAATAAAATTGGTTCAATAATTTTTGGAGTCCATCTGCAAAAGTTAGGTTTTTGGCCTTCATTGTGCAGTCTGCCTGATCAAAGTATTCAATATATTCATTGTCCACTATTTTTAGCAAATTATATTTTTAGAATTTTGTAAATAATGTATATAATACATGTACATATTGAAATTAGAATAAAACTAAAAAGAACTTCTAAAATAAAATAAGTAAATGCAAGATAATAGGCAAGACACATATGATCCAATATATACATAAATAAAAAGGGAAAACATTCTTTAATTATTTTCTTTTCTCGTATTTTTCTAATTTTGTAAATATTATACATAAGTCATTAAAAATACAAACTCAAAATAAAAATCAAGAAAATAAATTAAATAAATAAAGTATATATAACACATAGGTAAAAGACCTACAAGTATACCTACTTATACCTACCCCTATTTATTTAAAAATGAAAATAAACTCATAAAAATTAAATAAAAATACCTTTATACTCAAAAAAATAAATTATAAATTTATAAAATAAGCCAATAAAATGATAAAATAAAATAAACAAATAAAAAAATTAAAAGATACAAAATACATGTAAATACACACATATATACTTTATTAAAATAAAACTATAATAAAACACTTCAAAAAATTCAATAAAAATCGTAAATAAATACTACATGAAATAATACACATTTTCTTTTTTATAAGAAAATTCTAGTAAAATCATTTACTATGTCAAATAAATCAATTTTGAGCAAAATTTCCTGTTTTGTCTTCTTGCGGCCGACGTGGACCAATGGGGCGCCAGCCCTTGTTGACCGCCCGGTCAACTGTCCCATCCGGGACCTGGCGCCTCTGAACTGTCATTTCCCCGGATTTCTTCCCTTTTTTACGGCCATCCCGTCCATCGATCGAGCCCGCTTTCTTCACAAGGAATGATCTCTAATGATCACTGATACCCGCCGATAACTTGGATCAATTTGATACTCATTAGATTAAGCAATAATCACCGGTCAATAAGGCTCCAGGCCATTGTCTATAAATAAGAAGCTCCGCTCCCTTCCTCAAATTTGGCCAATTTCATCCACCCAAAACGCCTTGATTTCGATCCTGGGACGTTCCTCGTGACAGGGGGAGTGCTCCAGCACCTCGAATCGGCCGGAGGAGGGACAATTTTGACGCGGCGGAGCTCCGGCGTCCGTCCTGCTCCCTGGTGGCCCCCAGGTATAAGAGTTGCTTCTTTATCGCATTTTAGTTAGGTTTTAATGTTAGCTTTTGATTCCCGTTGTTAGTTTAGTCTTTAGTTAATCATCGTAGCTTAAAATCAAAAAATCGAAGTTTGCCGGAGCTCCGCTCCGGCGACTTCTTCATCGTGAACCTGACCGTATCCGACCGCCACGTGCATCCCACTTCATTCCCCATCGTATTCTCCATTGATCTATCGCCTTTGTTCAACCGAGGACCCCTGGTCTTCGCGAATCGGGGCTCCACCTCCGCCTTTCGCCGGAGCCCCTCCGCTTCACTCCATCTTGCTGCAGAGCTTCAAAACCCGAGGTCGAGGAGGTAGCCCTCGCTCCCCCGGTTCTTCCTATGCAGGTCAAACAAAGAAAGAAGCCCATCTGAGCTCGAATCGAACCAGGAAGAGGGTCCTGGAGGTCCTGTTCTTCATCGACCTCATCCAAGCACCTTGGACCTCCAGGAGCCTTGAGAAGACCGCCGGCCGACGCGGGAGGCTTCCAGCTACGTGCAGACCATCTCAGACGCACGGGAGACCCTGGAGGAGCCCAATCTTCTTGATCGAAGCTCACCAGGCGTGAGCTTCTTCCCTATTCTTCCAGGGGGCTCCAGCGCCGTCAGATCAGGAGGCCCGGCCCAGATCGCACAGGAGACGTCCGATGCAGACACGCACCAAGCGTCAGATCCGCGAGGAGCATCTAATCCGAACCCTTCATCAGCGAACCGGTATTCGCCGTCGGATGAGCGATGCGTGGATAAGTGGCGCACCCATCGTCGTCCATGTGCGCGCCTTAGGGGGTAAATTTCAAACATATCCCCCCGCCTTTTTGTATTTATAGTTTAATGCCAAAAATAAAATACCACGTTCTAAATAAATTGTATTATTTGCAGTACGCCCCCTAGAGTTTTTTTATTTGCATATTGGTCCCTCCGCGCCTCACGTGTAGTCCCACGTGAGGCACGTGATTTTTGCACTTAAACCCTGGCGGGTTTTGTTAATTGTAAAATGGCCCCAAAAATAAAAATAAATGTTTATTTATGTTGTAATTTTTGCATGGATGCCCCTGAGAAATATTTTAATTGCAAAAATGCCCCTGCCAGGCCGTTTTATTTTTGTATGCTTTGTCCATTTATTTCATGCCTCATATTAACTTGAAAAATCTTGCAAAAATGGATATAAGCTCCTGTTTGTTTGTTCTTGCATGCCATATTTTTAATTTTTAATATTGTTGCATTTTTGCATTTATTAAAAATAAAAAACATGCATTTTATTTACTGTCTAACCTATAAAATACCAAAAAAATATTAAACCACCTCGAAAAATTCCAAAATAATTACCTAGGGTATGTCTTGTCATGTTTTAGTGTCAGTCCTAAAATCATTAAAAATCTCAAAAGAAAAACCTTAAAAATTCAAAAATACTCAAAAACTCCTAAAAAATATAAAAAATTCTAGAAAATCCTAAAAATTGCAAACTCAACTCTTGTAGGTCCTATATTTTATCCTCTTTCTTTTAAAAATGGTTTGGAAAAATTTTATGGCTTTGGGATATTTTTAATTACCATTTTTACCCCGGCCAGTAGTCATTCCACTGTTTTGCTTTATTTCAGTATTTAAAAATACCAAAAATCTGTTGAAAAATGCCCAAAAATCACAAAAACACTAGAAAATCATAAAAATACCAAAAAGACTTTATCTCTGGATTTTTGACTATTTTTGTATATTTTTATAAATCTTATAGCACCCCTTTATATATATATATACTCCCTATTGAAAAAGAAAATTAAAAAAAATCTTATATATATATCTATATATATGCATAATTATTAATATATAAGATCCTAAAATTAAAATATATATTGTATGTATTATATGCTATATTCCTACCCTCTATGGATATATATATATATCTTTATATATTTATATTCTATAACTTGTATATATATATATATATTATATTTTATATAAAAAAATAATAAAAAATAAAAAATAAAAAAAATAAAAACAAAAACAAAACCCCACAAAAAACAGGCTCACACAAGGATGACTCTGTGGTACATGCACATCTTAGGCTATTGCACTTTTGTATTGCTCTCTGTGGTTCGACCTCTACATGCTTAGTCATTGTACATTTTGTGGTAGAGTAATAAATATTAATTCACATTTTTGAGACTCAATTGTTTTATTCTTTTATTGTGGGTTAACGGCTGATCAACATGGGTATTCTGCGAGCGGTCGCCTCAGCGACACCTTATATATATTATTCATGGTGAACCTTGTAGAATTATCCGTGTTATCAGATGGCGCTGTTGCCGGGGAGCAATGAGCATAGCCTAATTTATTTTTTCATTCTTGTGTAAAAATTGATTCATCATTGATTTTGTGAGCAGTTATGTTTAATGTAATTAATCACCATGCTTTATTGATTTATTTATCTATTGGGATTAATTTATGACTGCTTTATTTGATTGGTTGAGCCATACTAATTCCATCTTTTTGTGACTTTGATGCGAGGGCCCGCCACGCGAGGATGGCTTCTTAGGGAGCCAAGGCAGCCAAGCTTGGAGGAGGGTGGTCTTCACCTCATGACCACTTGGAGAGAGCATCAAGGAAGCAAGGAGATGGGGATTAGATAGGTTTAGAACATTTAGGATTATTTTTTGTAATTTATGGTGAGAGAGAGACAATTTTGGCATGTAATTAAACAGGACTCTACTCTTCACGATGAGGTCCAGTGCCAGGGTGATTGTTCACCTGGGGGCCTCATCGCAGCTTTTCAAGTTTTCATCGCTTTCTTTTCTTTGTTTTCCGAAGTTTTGAGCTTTCCGCCTTTCTTTTACTTTGTTTTGTGTGCTTGGAGCCCCTAGATATAGGTTGCTTGACTCGGTAGTTAGGTCCACACATTAATAAGAATGCATGTTCCTATAGTCTACTTCGTATGGATCTAGTCTAACTTAAACAAGCCGTTCATTTGTCTCTTAGCCCTTGTGCCACAGCGAGCCCCGCAAAGCGCTTTCTCCTAAACTCAAGTGTGTTGAGCAGAGGAGGGGTGAGCCAAGACTGGACCTTTCCGGACTAGAGATGAATGAGCGACTTATGGTTCTTCACGCTAATAGCAGCTAATGTTTAAGGCGATTTTGTGCCTTGCATACCGACATGTAGATAGGTTTAAAAATTCTGTTTTGCATACCGCATGGAGAGAGCTGGGATGCACTGTAAGTCTTCTAACTCAGCATGCATCATTCGGTTCAATGGTGAGATTTCGATCATGGAACCACTTGCATGGCTTTTCCGCAATCTCCCTCTGATTTTGAGCACCTGGGGCTTAAATGAGAATCTACAAAAACGTTAGGCACTGGTATGAAAACAGACTCAGAAAAAGTGAAAACCCAAAAATTAAAACAAGGGGACTGCTAAATAAACTTTGACCTTAATTAAAATCTGTAATGGACTATCATTGTACCGGGTTCATAAAGCCCTCATTGTTTTCAGGTACCTTGGAGGGGGACCAAAACCCTACTCCCTTGAGCGGGTGCGACCCCCTAAGGATTAAAGCCAAAAACCCAGTCTGCAACTGCCTTGTGTATCGCCTGGATTTCCGGAGTAATGGTGCTTCTATCGTACGTAGGCGAGTAGGGCTTGGTCACCAATGATGACTATATGTTGTGTAGAGCATCGACCATGTCCGAAGTACTGAGCATAGGCCACGCCTTCACGGGGGTGTCTGTCTCATTGTCCTGCGTCCGAGTAGGTTCTTGCATGCTCACGGGTGATTCCGTTGCGAGCGAGAACCGAAGTATTGATTTCGCCTATCGGCTTCCTCCCTTTATTTCTTTGGCTGAGTAGGGATCCAGGAAGGGTTACAAGAACTCCAAAAAGTACAGACTACAGGTTACACAGGAGGAGGACAAGTACGGGATACTCTTCTGGCAGTACTCTCTCTCCTATAGGGTAGCGTACTAAGGACTTGTTATAAGATATGCCTGAAATCACAACTCTAAAAAGGAAAAGATAATAAATAGCCGAACTTTCACGGCTTCACATGGCGCGAGTTGGTGAACCCGATTTTGTATTGTGTTTGTATGGATCTAGATTAAGGTTCAAAGATCAAGTCCCGCGCCTTTACGCACATTTTGTTGTTTCTCCCTTTGACCACCCCGCTCAACCGAGCCTCTCTATTGTTTTACACTCCTTTTATTCCTCGTTGACCATCGTATCTTTCTTCCAACATCCGACCTTCTCTTGTATTTCGTGAAGTTGATCCATGTATGGTTTTCGTCGGGACCATGTCGACACCCACATCGATTCCATGGACTCAATTTCGCCAATAAGTTCGAGGCGATTCCCGAGAACCCGATCCGGACTTTGCGGATCAATCTCCAGACTCCTTGTTTTCTACCCTTCTCTTGGCCACCCAATTAACTGGGATCACTTTTGTTCCGCTTTCGCCGTTGTGAACGGAAGTCGATTACAGTCTACATCCTTTTCCGTTCATAACATGCTGGGGTTGATCTGAATACCAGCCTCATCACGACAACTGAACACAATTGCAAGTGATCTGATTTGGACTATCTCATTATGCAGATAGAAGACAGAGCGAGCCCTGGAGACTACTCCGGAGTTTATTTCGTCCGACTCAGACCTTGACATGGCTCCAGGAGGAAAGGGCAAGGGTCAGCAGCCACCCCAACCAGAGGGACAGGTGCCAGATCAGAATCAAGTCAATGCACAGCTACTGGCATCTATCCAGGCCATCCAGCAGCAGCTGACCGAGCAGGCCCTCACACAGACAGCCTTTCAGGATATGTTGAATGATATGATGAACCGAGATGATGGAGGAGGAGGCAGAGGCAGAGGAGGCAGGGGAGGAGGAGGTGGAGGTGGAGGTGGTGGTCCAGATGATGATCTAGAATTTCCACCACCACCCAAACCTACACTTAAAGAAACATACAATCCGGGAGACAGCCAAATGACCGAGTGGATCCTCATTCCACCGGTACACGCTCACTTTGAGATGAAGCCCCAATTCATTGCTCTTCTCCATGCATTCCATGGAAACACCAGTGAGGAGCCGTATATTCACCTGCAGCAATTCTCCCGCATTTGTCGTACTACTCACTATCCCAATGTCCCTCTGGACATTGTCAAGATGATGGCTTTCCCCTTCATCCTACAAGACAAGGCCCTCTATTGGGTCAACCATCTGGGGAAGGTTGTGACGACCTGGGAGGAGCTGAAGTCCGCCTTTCTGCACAAATATTACCCTCTAGGTCGGCTCAACCAGATGCGAGCCCGAATCAGTAATTTCTCCCAAGGACCCCATGAGTCGATACATGAAGCATGGGAGAGATTCACTGACCTGCAGGAGAAGTGTCCCCATCACGATATTCTGAAGACCAGCGTGGTCCAGCACTTCTTCGGGGGACTGAACATTGAAAGCCAAAGGCTTGTTGACGCAGCATGTGGGGGCTCACATTTTAACAAGGATGAAGACGTAGTCTGGCAGATATTCAAAGAAATTACCGAAGGAGAGGCCGCCCTCTCTTCATCCAAGGCGTATCCGAAGCAGCCCCAGATCCTCCAGAAACAAGTGCACATGGCAGCGTCCAAGGAAGCAGAGAGAGATGAGAGCTCCAACCTCAGTATCATCGGGGGACATCTCTCTAAAGTTGCCATCATTGAGAAGCGATCACAGGACCTCAAGAAACTCGCTGTGATCGAGAAGAGGACCCAGAATTTAGACAAGCTTCATCAGATCAATAAGTACCTTGAACTGTTCGTGGGCACCATCAACTCTGTTCAGTCGGCTACACCATCGGAAGCTCCAGCTGAGAAGAAGGACGAGCAGCAACTGCAGCATCAGCCTCAGCCGAGCCAGCAGCCACCGGCAGTCCAGCACGTATACTACGTGCAAGCGCCCGACCAGGGCCAGCCGCAGCAGCAGATGGTCGTGTACCAGCCAGAGTTCCTCTCAGTACCTGATCCAGTCTTCCCACCACCACCCCTGATTCAGGAAGTGAACGAGGTATGGGCTAATGATGCACAGCCGACCCGTCCTCCGGGACAACCCCAGGGTCAGCCATTTGCCAATCGGCAATACCACCAACCTCAGGGTGGTCGCTTTGGACAGTCCTCTCAGCCTCACCAGCAGCACCAGCAGCCTCACCAGTATCCAAATCAATGGAGGCAGAATTTTCCATACCAGCAGCAGCTGCAGTACCGTCATCCACAGCCGTTTCACCAGTATGCGGCTGCCCCGCCTCAACAATATCAGCAGTATCCTCTCCCTCGTATCAACAACTTCAACTTCCTGCACCACCTCAGAACCACCAGCAACAGCCTCCACACCCATCTATGCAACAGCAGCGTGGTCTGCACACTGAACCGACTGAAGTACCCCCTGCGAACCCCACCATGGATTGTCTGGCCCAGCTTGTCAAAGGGCTAGCGGAAATGACCAAGCGACTTGATGACCTGACCGCCACCCGAACTACCATTCCGGCCCAGGTCGAAGCCAACCCCAATAATTTCAAGAAGAAAGAGCAGGTAGATTGTGATGTCCTATCCGAGTCTGATAATGATATTACTGTTTATTCTAATGTTGTTACTCTCAGGAGCGGTAGGGCCTTGCCTTTGCCTGCCACCAAGATTGGGGTGAATAAAGAAACAGGTGGATCGTCATCTTCCGCATCAGCCGTGCCAGCTACAGGGGCGGGTGAGGAGGAAAAAGAAGGAGAAGCCAGTCCAGTCGTCGTGCATTTGCAGCAGCCTCAGCAGAAAATACAAAAAAATCAGCAAAACCAAAAACACCAAAAAGAAGTTTGCAGCCGAAGCGAAGCTGCGCCAGCATTGGAGGAGCCGCCAGCAGCAGCCGATCCCTCGCCAGCTGACGGAGCAGATGCTACCCTTTTTGATCGCCCTGCAGCACCAATATGCCAAGATACAGATTGTACTCATTTTTGTAGTCCGGATGTACAACATTTGATGGGAAATGATTTTGATGTAAATAAGAACTCTAATTTCCCTGCCAGTAATGTACATATTCCTTTTCCTCATGTAATAGAAAAATCCAAAAAAAATTGCAAAACGAAAAAGGGCATTGTCTGATCCAGGAGTTGTGGAAATCTTAGATAAGTTGATTGTTGAGATTCCTTTGTTGAAAGCCGTGGAATACATGCCAGTTGTAAAGAAAGGACTAAAAGAGGCATGTACTAACAGGCGTCGCCCAGCGCAAGAAAACAGACGCCGAGATGTAGAAAAGCACGTTCTCTCCTTGGCCACCGTAGCCGCCATCAGCAACCTCCCACAGAAGAAGCAAGATACAGGAGCACCTCTGATCAGTTGTGAGATTTTTGACCAGGTCTTCGAGCGCACTCTCCTTGACAGTGGATCTTCCATCAACCTTCTGCCCTCATCTATAATGCAAGAATTCGGGCTGGGTCCGCTCAAGCAGACACGCATGATCCTTCAGTTCGCTGACCGATCCATCAAGCGGCCCCGAGGTCTTTTGGAAGACGTAGTAGTTAAAGTGCAGGAAATGAAATTCCCAGCCGATTTTGTGGTCCTTGATATGGACTCGCCTGCACCTCTACTCCAGACCCCTATCATCCTTGGCCGACCATTTCTTCATACTTCAGGTGCCGTGGTTGATTACGAGTCTGGCAAGATTACTTTCAGCTCGAAAACCCAGCAAATCACGATAAACATGAACAGAGAACCGAATGGCACAACTGATGAGAGCCAGGCAGCATGTGAAGCGGACTGTGACTTTATTGCAGAGATCAGAGATTCATCCTTGTCATTGGACGATGAATGGACCCGAGAAATCCTCACTCTTGAGGAGGACTTGGAAAGCGCAGTTAGCTTATGCTCTAACGATTCTTGGGAGACTGATTCTCAGATGCAGGCGCACCTCTTTGATCATTCACTCCAGACCGAACACGATCAGCTTAGCGCAGAACCGTTCGGCACATCACCAGGATCTCAACAGAATGATGAGGATGGTAGCAGCTTCAAGGAAGTACATCCCACCACCAGCATAGTCTCTGAAGTGACCAACAAGCTGGACAGATCAACACCAGAACTCAAGTCACTTCCTGCAGGCCTGAAGTATGCTTTCCTTGCGGGTGAAGAACTAATGTATCCGGTCATCATCAGCAGCAGGTTGAATCCGGATCAGGAATCTCGTCTTCTCGAGGTTCTAGAAAAGAACCGCAAGGCACTTGGTTGGAGCGTATCAGACCTCCGAGGGATAAATCCAGCCTTATGTTTACACCACATCTATCTGGAAGAAGATGCCAAGCCGTCCTGCGAATTTCAAAGAAGCCTGAACCCTAACCTTCGGGACGTTGTCATGAAAGAGATAACGAAATGGTGTGACGCAGGCTTTATCTATCCCATCTCCGACTCAAAATGGGTAAGCCCACTGCATGTAGTTCCAAAGAAATCCGGGCTTACCGTGGTTACAAATGATAAAGGAGAGGAAATTTCCACTCGGGTACCAACATCTTGGCGGGTGTGTGTTGACTACCGCCGTCTTAATGCAGCAACTAAGAAGGACCACTTTCCCTTGCCATTCATCGATCAAGTTCTGGAAAGATTAGCAGGCAAGGAGTTCTTCTGCTTTTTGGATGGGTACTCCGGGTACAACCAAGTGGCGATCGCTCCTGAAGATCAAGAGAAGACTACCTTCACTTGCTCGTTCGGCACCTACGCCTTCAAGAGAATGCCCTTTGGATTATGCAATGCACCTGCAACTTTCCAAAGATGCATGTTAGTAGTCTTCGCCGAGATGGTAGGCAGTTTTCTCGAGGTGTTCATGGATGACTTCTCTGTTTATGGTGATAGTTTTGATTCTTGTCTTGAGCACCTAGACAGAGTACTTCAGAAGTGCCGAGAAGTCAATTTAGTGCTTTCATGGGAAAAGAGCCACTTTATGGTCACTGAAGGCATTGTGCTGGGCCACGTCGTTTCCAAATGTGGCATGGAAGTCGACCCAGCAAAGGTGGGTGTTATTTCAAATCTCCAGCCACCTCAGACAGTGAAGAATGTGAGGTCATTCCTGGGGCATGTGGGATTTTACAGGCGATTCATCAAGGATTTCAGCCGCATTGCCCGACCTCTGACAGAGCTTTTGTGCAAGGAAACTGAGTTCATTGTTGATCAGCAGGTTCTCCTTGCTTTCAATCAGTTGAAGGAGCTCATTACTCAGGCTCCAATCTTACAGCCGCCGGACTGGTCTCTTCCCATCGAGATAATGATCGATGTGTCAGACTTCGCAGTCGGGGTTGTTCTTGGGCAAAGGAAAGAGAGAGCGCCCTATGCCATTCACTATGCCAGCAGAACATTAGATGAAGCACAGAGAAATTATACAGTGACAGAGAAAGAGTTACTGGCTGTGGTTTTTGCCCTCGAGAAGTTCAGATCCTATTTGTTGGGATCAAAAGTCACAATTTTTATAGACCACTCTGCTATCTGGTACCTACAGCAGAAGAAGGATGCCAAGCCAAGACTGATTCGTTGGATCCTTCTCCTCCAGGAATTTGATCTGGAAATCAAGGACAAACCTGGAGTTCAAAATGTGGTGGCAGACCATCTCTCCAGAATAGAGCAGCATGAACCTCCTCTGAACAATGCACCTATCACAGAAACCTTTCCTGACGAATCAATCCTTGCAGTGGATTCTCTTCCTTGGTATGTTGATATAGTCAACTACCTCGCCTCTGGGGTAACACCAGCGGATTGGACGAAAAACCAGAAGAACAAATTCATATCGACCATCCGATTCTACCAATGGGAGGATCTCCTTTTATTCAGGGAAGGAGCGGATTGCATTTGGCGCAGGTGCATCCCTCAGACGGAGCAATCTAGTGTCCTCAAGCATTGTCATTCGCTCGAATCTGGTTGACATCACTCTGGAGATCGCACGGCAGCCAAAGTACTTCAGTGTGGCTTCTGGTGGCCCACATTATTTAAGGATGTTGTAGAGTTTGTCAAAAGATGTATTGACTGTCAGAGATTGAAAGGTACACTTACTGCCAAAGATTCAATGCCCCTGAAAATCATTCAGATAGCAGACGTTGTCGATGCATGGGGCATTGACTTCATGGGACCTTTCCCTAACAGTCAAGGTTTTGAGCACATCCTTCTTGTCGTTGATTACGTGAGTCGTTGGGTTGAAGCTATCCCCGCTCGAGCCGCCGACAGCCGAACAGTATGCCAATTCCTGAAGAAGAACATCATTTCGTGGTTCGGGATACCGAAAATTCTCATATCAGACGGAGGTAGCCACTTCATTAATAAAGAGGTCAAGAAGTTAACGAAGGAGTACGGCATCGATCATCGTGTCGCGTCTCCTTACCATCCTCAGACCAATGGCATGGTGGAGCTATCAAACAGAGAAATCAAGACTATCCTGCAGAAACTTATTAGGCCAAACAGAAAGGACTGGTCTCAACTCTTGGACTCGGTCCTATGGGCTTACCGAACCGCCTACAAGTCTCCCTTGGGCATGTCACCCTATCGTCTTGTATATGGAAAACCATGCCATCTGTCCGTGGAATTAATTCATAAATCCTTATGGGCAATCAACAGTTGTAAATTGGACTTACGCAAAAGTGGTCAGAAGAGAAAAGATGATCTGAACAGGCTCTCGGAATTCCGAGACTATGCATACGATAACACCTTGATGTACAAAGAGAAGGTGAAACGCTGGCATGACCGGCACATCAGACGAAAGACCTTTGATATTGGACAGAAAGTGTGGTTATTTGATGCGAAGTTGCGGATATTCCCGGGCAAATTGAAGAGTAAGTGGACAGGGCCATTTCGAGTTTGTGAAGTGCGTGACAATGGAAGTATTGCCATATCAGAATTGTCCTCTGACGCACAACCCTTCGTCGTCAACAGCCAACTACGGAAGCCTTACCTCGAACCAGATGCATTCTTGGTCGTTGTAGACTCCATTCAGCTAGTGCACCATGAAGACATTTCCACAACTGCTGCAGCATCAGAAGATTCAGATGATGTACTCCAACCACTGTTTATCTGATTTTCTTCTTTTCTTCTTTTCTTCTTTTCCTTTTCTATTTTCTCTTTGTATCAAAAAGGTGACGCCCTTGTAGACAGTTTTCTATACTTAGGACGTGCTTTGTCCTAAGTAGGGGGAATGTGCACCCCGAGTTTTTCATTTCATTCCGATCCTCTCCATTGTCTCCTCTTCTTGTCTATACTTAGTAGTATCTTACCCTAAGTATAGGGGGAGACAATCTGAGTACGATCTGTGTATTACCACCCTTGACCCTCCCTGCTTTTTGTACAGTCTGCTGTACTTAGGATTATTTGATCCTAAGTATAGGGGGGACGGTCAACTTCTCATTCATTCATTTTTCATTCATATATTGTTTCGACTTGTCTATACTCAGTACGAGTCATGTCTTCTCTTTTCTTTTCGATCTATGAGGACATAGCTCAAGCTAAGTATAGGGGGGTCGTATATACCATGTATATATTATAAGCCATAACTCATACTGAAAAAAATAAAATATCACCTTAATATAAAGTATAATGGAAAAAGTAGTTCTATAATAATAAAAGATGATTGTGAGCTCCTCAGACTCTTTGTATTGTATTGATTATTAAGTCAGGAAAAGTGTTTTCTGCAAATTATTCTCTTTGAAAAATCTTTTGAAGATCGCTTGAAAAATAGTGTGTACAAGTATTCAACCTTTGAAAAATCAGTTTTGGGTGTAAAATTTACTTTCTTTGAGTGAAATCAAAATGTGTGAAAACCAGTATGCAAATGATTGTAAAAATGGATTGTCAAATTGTTTTGAAAAACCTATCTATGCTGTGTAAAACCTATTGCAAAAATCATTTTCAAATGTGTGAACATGTTTGTCAAATTAGTTTGGACTATAGTTTTCAAAATTCTTGTGAAAATGATTCTTAAATAAGTCTGAGGAGTCAGCACAAAAATCTATCATACAAAAATAAGGATAATCCCAAATAAAGCTTATAAGAGCCAAAACCATATTATACATCAAATACAGTTTTCTTCTTTTGTATATACTGATTAATAAATCAGGTTAAATACCTATACAGTAGGATTTGGAAAAATAGTGTGAACTGTTTGAAAATTTTGCTGTGAAATGTTTTCAACCTGTGTAAAATTGTTTGGATTGCAAAACTTTTCTTTGTGTGGAATAAAGGATTTGAAAAACTTATGTGAAAATGTTTTGAAAATTGTTTGTCAAAACTATTGTGAAAAATGTGTGTATATATATATAGTGTGTGAAAAATATCTGCAAAAATAGTTTTCAAATGTGTGTAAATGATTGCAAAAATTATCGTGTACTATAGTTTGCAAAAATTATTTTCAAACTATATCTGAGAAATAAAAGCATCATTACAATACTTGTAACTTGTAAATGAAATACATAAAATTCTTTCTGGACAACCTAAATAAACTACTTCATTAAAACCTGTAAAGTCTTTGAAAATCCATACCTTTTGTAAATAAGGCGTTACGCCCATGTAAATAATTGTGTATACCTTTGTATGTGTCAAGCTTTCTATTTGCAAAAATTCTTTATGTAAAAAGATTCTTTGATTCTTGTAAAACCTTTGTGAAAAATTGCATCATTCATTGTGCATAGCATAAGCATACCATTCATATTCTTTTTGAGTGAGCTTGATGATTGAATCAGTCCAATAAAGTCTCAAATTGGAGCTTGGTTAGACCTTACCGTACCTAACTGCACTGGAGCCTTACGGGAACTAGGTTTAAGGTACTTCAGGTCTATACAGACTTAATTCTTTGAGAAATCAGGGATGGGTTCAAGTCACCTCAACTGACTAACTAGAACTTTTCGAGACACACGCATGACTCTTGCCGACCGTGACCTAACTTGGACACTTGCACCTTTCACTTGGCTCAACTCAGTTGGAGTAGTGAGGGGGTTGGATTTGCCAGTATGAGACGCACACGGGTGGAAACATTCGTCCTCGTCTAGGGAGGGAAGTGCACCCCAACCTGGTCCAATAGCCATGAGGTCTAAAGACAGGAGATTGTGGGTTGCGATAAAGCTTCAAAAGAGGGATAGTCTACTGGCTCAAGAGGAAAAACTCCTTATGTAAATGCTGCTGTGAATAGTATGTTGAAAAAAAAATGGTCAGGCCTGTACAAAAATAAAATGCCTGCAAAGTATGTACATATGTTGTAAAGCCAATAAGCAAGCTTGAGTTCCAAAGTCAAATATGTGAGCCTGCAGCTGGATGACTTGACTACACTGGTCTTGCATCCTAGGATATGTAGCTACACTGGCTACCGTCCATTCTTCTCTTCACCCCCTCCTCTTGAGCTGGTTGCCACTTGAACTTAGAAGGGAATACCCTGCTCCTCGAGGAAAGAGCTGTTGGATTGGGGAATCATTTGGTTGTCATTCTGGAGAAGTCAGTTCCTTTATCATTTCAGTTGGGGAGAGCCACTATCACTTACAATATACAAGTCAGCTTCATAGTTATAAGGGTTTACGTATGATGTAGACCAGTTCTGACCAGGCTATTGAGGTGGGTTGAACCGAGTTCTGTGACTATCGAAGGCTGTTGTATTTTAGAGCTGGTTCCCGACTAGGTTCCACACACATCAGCACCCAAGGTATGACAGGAGCTCCAAATTCAGATTTTATAAAGACATGCATTGCACTGAAAGCACCCCTATTCACTCTATCCTTCTTTAATTCTCCTTTTTTTCTTTTCTTTATTCTTTTTGTACTTATTGCATAAGTGTTTGCTAGGGACTAGCAAAGGCAAGTATAGGGGGGTGATGAATCTCCATTTCATCACCTTTATTCTATCATTTTGGCCTCAAAAACCCCAGCAAATGCATGTAAAGAGCATCAAATTTTACATAATAGCATTCATCATCCATTGTATTAATTATACACTAAATAAGGTGTTTAATGCCAAAATTATAGAATAAAGAGAAGAAAAGAAAAAGGAATAAAATATTGCAGATATTTTATGACCCGAACCCCGAGACCAAGGCCAGCATGGAATTGGTCGACAAGGAATAAAGTAGGGGGAGATAAGGGCCAGTGTACAATAAATATCTAATTTATTCATGCATTTATTTATGCATCTTTGACACCTATTTTGTACATAATTATTTATTCACCAAATAAAGAAACTTTATACATGAAAGTTGTAGATAATAATGTAAATAAAAATACAAAATTGAGCTTGAGTAAAAATAATACTCAGTGTACATTTTATACATAGAATAAAAAGCCAAAATCTCAACTTCATAGACCCATATCTTGCAAATAAAAACTCCAAATCACCCAAACTCACCTTTAACTGTATATAGCTTTCCAAGAACTATATAATAAAATTGGTTCTATAATTTTTGGAGTCCATCTGCAAAAGTTAGGTTTTTGGCCTTCATTGTGCAGCCTGCCTGATCAAAGTATTCAATATAATCATTGTCCATTATTTTAGCAAATTATATTTTTAGAATTTTGTAAATAATGTATATAATACATGTACATATTGAAATTAGAATAAAACTAAAAAGAAATTCTAAAATAAAATAAGTAAATGCAAGATAATAGGCAAGACACCTATGATCCAATATATACATAAATAAAAAGGGAAAATATTCTTTAATTATTTTCTTTTCTCATATTTTTCTAATGTTGTAAATATTATGCATAACTCACTAAAAATACAAACTCAAAATAAAAATCAAGAAAATAAATTAAATAAATAAAGTATATATAACACATAGGTAAAAGACCTACAAGTATACCTACTTATACCTACCCCTATTTATTTAAAAATGAAAATAAACTCAAAAAATTAAATAAAAATACCTTTATACTCACAAAAATAAATTATAAATTTATAAAATAAGCCAATAAAATAATAAAATAAAATAAACAAATAAAAAAATTAAAAGATACAAAATACATGTAAATACACACATATACACTTTATTAAAATAAAACTATAATAAAACACTTCAAAAAATTCAATAAAAATCGTAAATAAATACTACATGAAATAATACACATTTTCTATTTTATAAGAAAATTCTAATAAAGTCATTTACTATGTCAAATAAATCAATTTTGAGCAAAATTTCCTGTTTTGTCTTCTTGCGGCCGACGTGGACCAATGGAGCGCCAGCCCTTGTTGACCGCCTGGTCAACTGTCCCATCCGGGACCTGGCGCCTCTGAACTGTCATTTCCCCGGATTTCTTCTCTTTTTTATGGCCATCCCATCCATCAATCGAGCTCACTTTCTTCACAAGGAATGATCTCTGAAGATCACTGATACCCGCCGATAACTTGGATCAATTTGATACTCATTGGATTAAGCAATAATCGTCGGTCAATAAGGCTCCACGCCATTGTCTATAAATAAGAAGCTCCGCTCCCTTCCTCAAATTTGGCCAATTTCATCCACCCAAAACGCCTTGATTTCGATCCTGGGACATTCCTCGTGACAGGGGGAGTGCTCCAGCACCTCGAATCGGCCGGAGGAGGGACAATTTTGACGCGGCGGAGCTCCGACGTCCGTCCTGCTCCCTGGTGGCCCCCAGGTATAAGAGCTGCTTCTTTATCGCATTTTAGTTAGGTTTTAATGCTAGCTTTTGATTCCCGTTGTTAGTTTAGTCTTTAGTTAATCATCGTAGCTTAAAATCAAAAAATCGAAGTTCGCCGGAGCTCCGCTCCGGTGACTTCTTCATCGTGAACCCGACCGTATCCGACCGCCATGTGCATCCCACTTCATTCCCCATCGTATTCTCCATCGATCTATTGCCTTTGTTCAACCGAGGACCCCTGGTCTTCGCGAATCGGGGCTCCACCTCCGCCTTTCGCCGGAGCCCCTCTGCCTCACTCCATCTTGCTGCAGAGCTTCAAAACCCGGGGTCGAGGAGGTAGCCCTCGCTCCCCCAGTTCTTCCTATGCAGGTCAAATGAAGAAAGAAGCCCATCTGGGCTCGAATCGAACCAGGAAGAGGGTCCTGGAGGTCATGTTCTTCATCGACCTCGTCCGAGCACCTCGGACCACAAGGAGCCTTGAGAAGACCGCCGGCCGACGCGGGAGGCTTCCAGCTAAGTGCAGACCATCTCAGACGCGAGAGCTCTGGAGGAGCCCAAGCTTCTCGATCGAAGCTCGCCAGGCGCGAGCTTCTTCCCTGTTCTTCCAGGGGGCTCCAGCGCCGTCAGATCAGGAGGCCCGGCCCAGATCGCACAGGAGACGTCCGATGCAGACACGCACCAACCGTAAGATCCGCGAGGAGCATCTAATCCGAACCCTTCATCGGCGAACCGGTATCTACCGTCGGATGAGCGACGTGTGGATAAGTGGCGCACTCATCGCCGTCCATCTGCGCGCCTTAGGGGATAAATTTCAAACATATGCCCCCGCCTTTTGTATTTATAGTTTAATGCCAAAAATAAAATACTACGTTGTAAATAAATTGTATTATTTGCAGTACGCCCCCTGGAGTTTTTATATTTGCATATTGGTCCCTCCGCGCCTCACGTGCAGTCCCACGTGAGGCGCGTGATTTTTGCACTTAAACCCTAGAGGGTTTTGTTAATTGTAAAATGGCCCCAAAAATAAAAATAAATGTTTATTTCTGTTGTAATTTTTGCATGGATGCCCCTGAGAAATATTTTAATTGCAAAAATGCCCCTACCAGGCCGTTTTATTTATGCTTTGTCCATTTATTTCATGCCTCATATTAACTTGAAAAATCTTGCAAAAATGGATATAAGCTCCTGTTTGTTTGTTCTTACATGCTATATTTTTAGTTTTAATGTTGTTGCATTTTTGCATTTATTAAAAATAAAAAACATGCATTTTATTTACTGTCTAACCTATAAAATACCAAAAAAATATTAAACCACCTCGAAAAATTCCAAAAAAATTACTTAGGTATGTCTTGTCATGTTTTAGTGTCAGTCCTAAATCATTAAAAATCTCAAAAGAAAAACCTTAAAAATTTAAAAATACTCAAAAACTCCTAAAAAATATAAAAAATTCTAGAAAATCCTAAAAATTGCAAACTCAACTCCTATAGGTCCTATACTTTATCCTCTTTCTTTTAAAAATGGTTTGGAAAAATTTTGTGGCTTTGGGATATTTTTAATTACCATTTTTACCCTCGACCAGTAGTCATTCCACTGTTTTGCTTTATTTCAGTATTTAAAAAGACCAAAATCTGTTGAAAAATGCCCAAAAATCACAAAAACACTAGAAAATCATAAAAATACCAAAAAGACTTTATCTATGGATTTTTGACTATTTTTGTATATTTTTATAAATCTTATAGCACCCTTTATATATATACTCCCTATTGAAAAAGAAAATTAAAAAAAATCTTTTATATATATATGCATAATTATTAATATATAAGATCCTAAAATTAAAAAAAATTATCTATATATATATATATATATATTGTATGTATTATATGTTATATACCTATCCTCTATGGATATATATATATCTTTATATATTTATATTCTATAACTTGTATATATATATATTATATAATTATATTATATATAAAAATAATAATAATAAATTAAAAATAAAAAAATAAAAAAAATACAAATAAAAACAAAAACCCACAAAAAACAGGCTCACACAAGGATGACTCTGTGGTACATGCACATCTTAGGCTATTGCACTTTTGTATTGATCTCTGTGGTTCGACCTCTACATGCTTAGTCACTCTACATTTTGTGGTAGAGTAATAAATATTAATTCACATTTTTAGGACTCAATTGTTTTATTCTTTTACTGTGGGTTAATGGTTGATCAACATGGGTATTCTGCGAGCGGTCGCCTCAGCGACACCTTATATATATTATTCATGGTGACCCTTGTAGAATTATCCGTGTTATCAGAAACTAATAGGTAATTATGCAAAAATTAGTCATTGATCAAATCATGTCACACATGATCCAATTGTATCTCCTTACAACTCTATTGAGTTTAGGTTTACTAAGAGGAGTAAGATAGGAATGATATTCCTTTCTCCATAAGGTATACCATGAATTCATATAATAGGTACTTGCTACCTTGGTTAGATCAAATTCATTTAATCTTCCTTCAAACTTTGGTTCCAAACCAAAATTGTGAAATCTTTGAACATTTCAAAGGTTTCTCAGGTGAAGAGAAGAAATCTCATATCATACATAATCATCAATATATATCACATATCCATAATGTTCACTATGATATAGATGATCCACATACATCAATATGTATGAGATCCCGAATACCTTGACAACTTACACCTTTCCTAAGAGAAGGGTGTATTGGACATTCTTCGAATACAATATTCACAAATATGTAAGATTTGAAATTTTAGACATTCTAAAGTTTCATATCTTACTAGTCTATTGATCTCATCAGCAGACATGTGTCCAAAACTTGATTCCAAATCATTGTCAAATGATCTTTATCCTCCTATTGATCGTATAAGGTTTAACTTTCAGTATTAGAAATCTTAATGAACCATTCATTAAATTTCTAATTTTGCGGAGTCCACTAGATGTCATATTACTATCTGAAATATAGCCATCATAACTCTTTATGATAGTTCCATCTCAGAATTGATGTTTATTTCCAATATTTAGAAACAAACAATGAGTGTACTCTAATATCTATGTCATAGAGACATTCTCTAAGACTAAGGGCTCTCCCACTGAGAATATGAAGTCCATCTATTCAACAGAGATTACTGCAACAATTACATCAATATCCATGTAGATGACTATTAAACCTTAAGATCAAATTTATATTCTTCTAATATATATATATATATATGCAACCAATTGCAAGTGTCATTAGAAGATTGGGATACAATTATCAGACTTTATCTTATGAAATAAGTAAGTCAAAGTCAATGATTATATGTAGATTATTCTGATGCTCTATTCGAATCTTTCACTGAGGATTTTAGACAGTCTTGATAGTCATACTATCAACACATCAACTTATTGCAGTATTGGCATTCATCCAACTCTTTGGATGTCATATGAAAGTCACAGAAGTACAATCAACTCTTTGATTTTCCTTCTCACATGGGTCCGACCCACGCTTCCACTGTGCTCTCTTCATCTATAAACAACCATTGTTCAAGATAAAGAATCTCTTATGTTGAATTCAAAAGATTTCAATACAAGAACACTTTAACATGTATGCATGCTTCATTAAATTCATACAAAATGATTATTATGAAGCTTCATGAATGACTTGAGTATAGATAGTAGAATGATGACATTCATCATATCTACATACATCTTAACTCTTAGACACTTAGGTTCAGGTAGGTATTCAAACATCTTGAATACATCATCTCTTTCAAGCTACCATTCTGCATAATGCAGAGAACCATGTCATTCATGATTAAATGTCTAGAGCACATATGTATGCCAGAACATCTTCTTAGATTTTTACAAGGATTATTTGACAATTGCGATCATCATCGACATGTCACTTCCAAAGTACACTCGATGAAAGATCAAGACTATAGAGACATTCAAACCCTAAGGTGATGTCTTATTGTCTTATTTAATTGTCATTCCTCATTATGTTGAGGAAACTTACACATTGCAACCACATACATTATGTGTCCAATTGCAAGTACAATATCTGGATCATGAGTCCAATCCATAATATTTTGCTGGTTATTATTGAGTATAACATTGAGTGGGTTTTATGAAGGATTATCTGAAATAAGAAATTTGCATAAGGGTATATATATTATATATATACATATTTTTCTTTGATTTAGGAATTTTTAGATCAAAGTTGTCTTGCTTTGTCAACACTGAAAGTTCATTCCCTTAATCACTTTCAATGTAAGAGATATTCTTTCCATTATATCTCTAGCAAGATCTGGGATCTCCTTTCCTATCTTTGTCACATCCCAATAATATGAGAACCTGCGACTCCGATAAAAATAAGCAGGAACACATTCCGCCTTGCAAGTCCAACTTGCATCTCCTAATTCGGTCTTTAATACCTAGGCCCACCACCCCTAAGGTGATGTTGACCCGTCATTAATTGAACCAACCGTCAACAAGCTTAATACTCGCTATACGCAATCCAATATCACCCCAATAATATGATGACCCGATATTGGGGTCACTACGTATACGGCCCAACTCTTTCGAGAAGCAAAGAACCCGATCCAAATAATTGTATATAGAATCTGTCACTTCGGACAGGCGTCTCCTATATACAACTTTTGGCGATGAAATTCTTTGCCTTGACGGGAGACCATGGATGTCACTTATGTGATCCTCCAACTCTTATTCAAATTGAAATAATTAATTATAGTGAAACATATTCACATAATTAATTCTTCTAAGGGAAATACACATCTATTCATAATAGAGTGTTTAATAGGATATAATTAATTTAATCACATTAAATTAACTATCAGTCCTATTATCAATCAACAAACTTTGAATTTTACTTGAATAGTAGGAATAATCTCAAAGTATGTATTATTTCGAATTTTAATAATTAGAAAAATACACTTTGATTTCTCCGGCATTATCGAGTCCCTACCCTCTGTCATGGCCAGTACCGGCAAGAGTGGGACGGACCACATACGTTGCAACCCGCTACCCCAATGCTCTCCGACTAGACACCATATCCACCTCAGGAAAGGATAATGCCAGATAGATCATCATGTACTTTGAGATTCTCATCGGTCTTTCAACCGAAATTATACCATATAATATACATCAAAATAATTTTGAATATATTATAAGGATATTTGCTAAACAAGTCCCTAATCCTATTCAAGCAAGAGGGTTTTGCATGTAAAAGTTGTCCTACAACTATTGTAGGAAGACCTAGGGTTTTGCATGAAAATAATGTTTGTTGATGATTTCAAATTTAACCAATGATCAAGATCGACTATCTTATCATTATGGTTTAGTGGGATGTCATTCAAGGCATTGAATATCATCTTTAAACATTTCACAAATATTTATCAATAATCAATTTCAGAAAATTAACAATCAACATGTTTGAATGACTATCACAAGGTTCAAGATCAAGTTTTGTCAATTTCCAGCAGTGACCCCTAATCACTAAAATTAACTTATCTTGATCAATTTAAATTCAAAATTTGCAAAATCAGTTTCTTAATATTGCCAACTTGATTTACAATAGAACCTAAGTGATATTTCACGCATTTCAAGGCGCATCAAAATTGTAATTAACAAATTAATTACGTTCAGATTTGTTGTTCCCGCAACAGTGAATACATGCATATTCAAAAGGCCATATCTTGAGCAAATTAAATCCAAATTTAGTAAAATCAAATTCTATGGTTTCCTTATTTAATGGGGAACAAAATACAATTGAATATTTTGTGTTTAATCAATTTAAACAGTTCCTAAAATATCCAATTAGACAGAGGTGCGAAAATTGAAATACGATAAAACTTTCGCGACCCTTTCAAACCCAAGTCGTCCTTAGTTCATGGATCATATCCAAAACCTTTTTCGACCTAAGGCTCTGATACCACTTGAAGGATATTGAGAATCCTCAAGCGTATCACGGAAGCGTGACGATCGTATCTCATACGATCGGGGCAACTAGTCGCACTAGTCGCGAGATGCATCGGAATTTAAAAAATTTAAATCATATGATGAAACCACATGATCACAAGAACAATTCTTGGATCGTTTCATCAACCCACAAAGTATTAGGAATACCTCTCGAAGCGTGGTTGCGATCATGAGATCTCTAAAGCAAGAGATCCTCCTGGCTCAAGTCCGATCCACGAAGACTGCACTTGCAGGCACGATGATGAGTCGCGTGACTCCCGCAATCTTTGATGAAGATCCAAGCCTCTAATCCCCTGATTTTGTCCAACGAAATCCATCGTCTTCCTCTAGAGCACGCGGCCCAAAAGAAGATGGAGATCCTTGAGTAGTCGAATGCGAAGGCGAGAACTTCTCTCTTTCTCAACAAAGATGGTCGGCCACCTTAGAGAGAGGGAGAGAGAGGACGAGAATGAGAGAGAGAGAGAGAGAGTAGAGTAGGCGTCTACTTGATGTACTCCTCAAGGGCTAGGGTTGCCCTCCTTATATACTAGTTTGGGATCCAATGGATCTCAATCCATGGCTCATATGGATTCAACGGCTATTGTCATCCAAGAGCCATCCAACGGCTATGATTGTTGTTGGTGTTGAATTATTATCAACAAAATTTAATTAACATAAATTAATTATTAAGAGATAATATGATAACAAATAAAGAGAGGCAACAAACCACCCTTGATTATAGGGGGCATCACCTACGACTAAGTCATAGGTGATGCCACCTTGTAATTTGATGGTATTTTGTCTCCTTTTATTTTATCTCATTATTTCTTAATTAATTGCAATAACTATTATTGCAATAATATCCACCAAATTAATTCCAAATTAATTTGTGAATATTTCAATCATGCCATTGAAGAATATGTGAATCATATTCACATCCCAAACTAATTTGTAAATTACATTTCCAATTAATTAATGTGAATCCAATCCACATTAATAATTAACAAATGCTATTTATAATGTTTCTCTCTCTCTCTGATATATTATAAATCACATTTATAATATACACAGATATTATGGATAGCACTATCCATGATCTGCTTATCCTTGATAATTTAATCCCATTTAATTATCTTGGATAATCATTCTCACAATATGAATCTTATTCATATTATACGTGATAATTAAATCTCATTTAATTATCTTGGACAATCATTCTCACAATATGAATCTTATTCATATTATACTTGATAATTAAATCTCATTTAATTATCTAGACCTTCTTGCTTGGATAATAAATTCATCATAGGAATTATTCTTGAACTCCTTCAAGAATAATGTGCCTTCTCCGCAGATACTTGGAGATAAGGACAGGGCAATTGTATTGTTCTACGTATAGTGACTTGGATGTTGAGATCTTATCTCAAATCCAGATCTAACGGACCTCCCACAGATGCTTGATTAAATCAAGTCTGTATACTTAATCTTCTCATTACATCTGAATCACATTCAGATCAATGTCCAACACGTAGACTAAGATCAAGTTACTTCTCTACTGAGAGGAGTCACTGAAATCTAGACCTGTTTCTTCACTCCCTCGGACTGGAAGCGTCATGGTTATACAATCGTTTATGGTCACATCACCCTCAGGTATTCCCAATACCTGCACATCCTGCATACTGGAAGACCAATGATCAACCTGAAGATGAAGATCAATTTTACAACGTCTTCTTCAGGGTTTGATCACCAAGTTTCTCAATCTTGGTCATTGGGAATTGGTATCGATCATATGCTTTCCCAAAGCATATATCATACCTTCAAATTCTTGTCATGCTTCCAAAGCACGACGACCATGCATAGAATTTGATCGGTCCCAATACCTCATGAGTGAGCTCATGTCTTCCGGTTCATAAGTGAGCATGTATGATCCCTTTGAGAGATCGTATTACTCATATGCCCTTACATGCACACCAGCTCGTCGGTGTATAGACCTTAGTTAGGTCATCAACCTATTGGTCTGCCAAATGTACACACTCAGACATATAGTAACACATCTGTCGCTGGTCAGAGGATGTGTGCCTATGCTGTGACAACATTCAACATAGGACTTAGGATATCTCGATCTCGCTAAGTCAACCCTTTGACTTAACTAATCTGACACCTCCGAATCACTATTCCTATGCAGAGGACCTGCATCAAGAGGTCGGTCAGATATCAGCCTATGTGAGAAAGGATTGCCATCTCCTACTCAGGCTGGAGATCATCTCTTAATAATCATTTGACGGTGCTTGATGAGTCCTCTATCTAACTCTTTAGATATTCATCCAAACACCAGCCTCTTTGATTCAATTAATGAATCAACAGTTGTATGATCATTAAGATGGCCATGGTACATAGCCCTAATTGTACAGAGGGACCTATTATGCAAATTATTTATTCTTCATTTCAGATCAGAGATTGATACGTGCAATAACATTTATTGTATAATGGCTCGTCGTGTTTTTTTTTCTCCATGGGTGCGCAGGCGTCTAGGGTAGAACGCCTCCCTCGATCCGTGGTTCCTCGCACAAAGTCAACAAACAAGGAGGTTAGACAGCTAAACAGGTAAATCAAAAATAAGGAAAATAAAATAAGCAAAAATAAAATCCACGAAAATAGACAAACAATCACAAGCACAAGCAAGAACACGAACTACGCGGTGTTGCTCCCCGGCAACGGTGCCATTTGATGAGTCTGAATTTCGGTGATCTTAAGTTCTACACAAGGCGGGAACTCAGTCGCTGAACCTACCACTCAGAAATCCAGACTACAATCAATAATTAACCCACAATAATCAGATAAGGCAGTGAAAGTGAATGTGGAGTTAAAATTTATTATAACTCTACAAAGGATGTGTATAGTGTGCAAGTAGTGTAGAGGTCGATGTTGGACATGCGAGCCGGCTGCGACTCTAGCTTGTCTAGCACCGAAGGAGACATCGAGGAATTTTGAAGTCCGAGCTCCACCTTTAGTTGTTGCATTTATCGTCTGTATTTATTTTTGTAATTTAAGAGAGTGAGAGACCCTTTATTATAATAATATAGGTACTCAGACTCTTAGACTTTCGGGCTCATTTTCCACGTGATTGTTCACTTGGGGGCTCACCGTATTTTTATCGGTTTTCATCACTTCTTTTTATTTTGTTTCTCGGTTTTATTTTATTTATTTTGTATGATTGAGCCCTTAGTTGTAGGACTACTTGTCGATAGTATTAGGTCCAAATACCTTAATCACCATTGTATGTACCTATAGCCACGTTTGGACTTAGTCAAATCTTGAAAAGAACGTGCTTCACGCTGATAGCAGTGATGAATCCACATTTCATCATCTTTATTCTATCATTTTGGCCTCAAAAACCCTAGTAAATGCTTGTAAATAGCATTAAATCCTGCAAGTCTAGGCGGACCCTCAGGCAAAGTATAGACTCGGACTCGATTCCCGCCAGTATGGTGACAAGCATGTGCATGTAAATAGTGCATAAAATACTGTAATTAAAGCCAACATTATAAAATAAATAAACGAAAAGAAGAAAAATAAAATTATTGTAAATATTTTATGACCTGAAACCCTGAGACCTAGGTATCTTGATGAATAGGTTGACAAGGAATAAAGTAGGGGGAGATAAGGTCAAAATATAATAAAAATCCCTTCTATTCTATTCATTCTTTATTCATTTTGGGACCTATTTTTGGTTCCACTTTTTATACTTCTAATAAAGAAACTTTAAACATGAAAATTGTAGATAATTAAATAAAGAAAATTACAAAATTTATTTCACTGAAAAATAATGTACAGATAAAAAGTTATGGTCTGAATAAAATTCCAGAATCCCAACTTCCCAGACCCGTATCTCACAAATGAAAACTCCAAATGCATCAAACTCACCTATAATTGTATATTAATTCAAAATAATCTATTTAATGGCGGTGGTTTCGCATTTGGCGGAGCTACGATTTGAAAGTTGAGTTTTGGACCCTCATTGTATACTTGTACAAATTAAAATATTCAATTTATTTATTATTCATTATTTTTATAAATTTTATATTTTTATAATTTTTTATATATTATTCATAATATATTTGTGCATTAAAATCAGAATAAAAATGCAAAATAAATTCAAATAAAAATACTTGTATATTCATAATACATAGGTATAGAACCTATATACATACCTATATTAATAGTAATTTTATTTTATTAAGTATATAAAATGCATCAGAAAAATAAAATAAAAATATAGTTAAGTGTATAAAAGTATTTTATAATTTTAGAAAATAATAAACAAAATTAAATAAATTAAAATCCTAAAAATAAATAAAAGAATAAAATATATAGGTAATATACCTATAAAGGGAATAATAGGTAACTTGTAAAAATATACCTCATAAAAATAAATAAAAAGCATCATAAAATAGTTTATAAAATAATAAACATTTTTTATTTAATAACCAAAAATTAAATAATTCGATTTCTATTTTTTATCGATTTTACAAGGATTTTTGCCAAGGAATTTTCTGGTTGGTCCACGTGGACCAACCAGAGAGCTTCGTGGGTTGACCTCGGTCAACTTTCTGACCGAGGTCTGGACCTGGTCAGACCTGCATCGTTGACGATTTTCAATGATTTTTCGAGGACGCCTCTTACAACATCTCGTGAAGGAGTCTTCTTGACTTTTCATCCTCTATGATCGAGGATACACGCCTAGGTGAAACCTCGGGGGATGGAGCATCGATTCGACCGCTATGCCTCGGTCTTCCCCACCTGGCCGTCAACACTACATAACCAAACCTTGACTTTGATTTGAATTTCAAACCCCACTTTCGTCCCGATTCTTCCCCTTTTGGCTCGTGTTTGAGACCTGGAGGTGACAGCTCCAGGATCAGATCTTCAAGGAGGCGAAGCGTCGAGGATTTGGGCGCGTTCCAGCACCTCCGGCAAGCTCCGTCGTTGAGGTATTTTCAACCTCGGGCCCTGCCCCTTGAGATGTTTATCTCTCTTCTTTTTCGTTCCCTTTTTATTCACTGTAATCCTAGGATCCCGTAGCCATCCTTAATCATCATGTTTCATCGATCAAATCGTATTATCTCACCCTCGCCGGAGCGCACCTCCATCCACGTCCTTCACTTCATTTCTGCCATTCGCACACCCCCGCGGGGTCGAGGAAACTTGCCCTCGACCCCTTCACATCATTTTCCTTGTAGGATCGAAGCAGCTCGTGCTTCTGGGGTCAATTTTGGCCTCGCCGGAGGTACCTGGGCCCCTTCTCCTTCTCCGACGTCGTGGAGGAGCCCTGGTGCCTGCCGCCGCGTTTTGAAGCCCCAGGCGTGGAGAGGAACCTCGCAGGAACTTGCTGGGCCATTTTGGAGCATAAAAGCACGCCGGAGAGGGGAGCTACCACCGGAGGAAGGTCGCCACGGCGGACCTTCTTCCATGTTCGTTCATCATCCGTCTCTGACGTTCGATCAAGAACAGTCGCCCAGGAGTCACAGCTGTCGTTGGATCGAGGCCAATCGCCACCGTCAGATCTTGTAGCCGGATCTAATCGCAACCGTCATAATCGAAGGGGTACGGGCCGTCAGATGCGTGACACGTGGCGTTAGGAAACGCATATCCGCCGTCTGCCCCCGCCTTTGCGTGGGTATTTTGCTATTCTTGCCCTGCAAGTTTTTGTATTTAATTATTACCATATAAACTTTTGTCTGTTGTTTTATTACTTTTATGTATTTTGCATTCAACTCCCCCATAGTTTTGTAATATTTCAGTTTGCCCCCTGCCAGGTCACGTGCGCCTGTGCACGTGATTTGGCGTTTTTGCAGGCATACCCCGGGCTCTTTTCGTATTTACTTTTAGTCCTAAAGTTTCTATTCACAGTTATAAAACTTTGGCGTTTTTGCATATCAGTCCCCAAGGTTTTCGATAATTTCATCCGTACCCCTGCCAGGCGCGCGTGTGACGCACGTGTGTCTGGGAGTTTTTGCAAATATACCCTTGCGGGTCTTGATATTTGTCGTTGGTCCATTAACTATTTTATTCAGTGTATATTTTGTGGGAAATTTGTATGCGTGCCCTGGATATTTTGCCTAATTACACTTATACCCCTGCTAGGCCATATATTTTTTGTTTGCTTTCCTTATTTATTTAGAGCATCAATTTAACTCGAAAAATTCCCAAAAAATTTACTTAAGCTCTTGTTAACCTGCTCATTCATGCCATATTTTAGCATTGCATTTTTGTTGCATTTTAACATTAATTAAAAAATCAAAAACAAGCATTTTTAGTACTGTCTATCTTAGAAAATCCATAAAAATTATAACAACACCTTGAAAAATTCCAAAAAAATTACCTAAGGTCTATTTTAGTCTATTTTAGTGTCAGTCCAAAAATCACTAAAAATTTCAAAGTAAAAACCTTAAAAATTAGAAAACACTTAAAAACTTCAAAAAAAAACTAAAAATCCTCGAAAATTCCTAAAAATATAAACTCAAGTCTTGTAGGTTTCCTATTTTATTATCTTTATTTTAAAATTAATTTGGGAAAATTTTGTTACTATTTGATATTTTTCATTCCCATTTTAATCTCGGTATGTAGTTAATTCACTATTTTTTCATATTTTGGCTTTTAAAAATACCAAAAATATTCTGAAAAATTCCCAAAAATCACAAAAACAGTATAAAATTATAAAAAGACCAAAAACAATTTATTTTCTGATTTTTGAACATTTGTTCTCATTTTTATAAATGCCATATTCCCTATTTTCTTATAATATATATATTCCAATGTTGAAAAAGAAAATTAAAAAATAAATATAAAATATAAAAAGAAAATATATAATCAGAAAATTAAAAAAATCAAAAATCAAAATTAAAAATTAAAAATTAAATAAAAAATTTTATTAAAAATTAAAAACCCACAAAAACATTGGCATATTGTAGACAACTAATCACGTCTCTTTTTGCACAATTGTTGATCTATCCTGCCCTGCTCCCTGTGTTCGAACTCTCTACATACTTGCACCTATACATCTTTGATGTAGAGTTAAAAATAAATTTGACTCCACATTGGTTTTCATTGCTTGATTTATACTGTTGTGGGTTCATTGTTGATTTTAGTTCGGGATTTCTGAGTAGTCGACACTTCGACTGAGTTCCCGCCTTGTGTGGAACTTAAGACCACCTAAATATCGGCTAAATCAAATGGCGTCGTTGCCGGGGAGCAACAACGTATAGTTCTCATTTTTGATTGATTGTGTTCATTTGTCTACATTATTGCTTGTTTACTTGATCTCTCTAGTTTTGATTTATCTGTGAGCTTTCTAACCATTCTCATTTATTGTCTTCTTGCGAGGGACCATGGATCGAGGAGGATCGCCTAGGTGATTCGGTGCAGCCTTGGGAAGCGGAGTCGGCTTTCCTAGCCCAAGCCGATAGGAGAGAGCAGGAGGAGTGAGAGAGAGATAGTCTTTTATTTTCTTTGGAGAGAGAGAGAGAGACCATTTAATTTGTAATAATACAGGTACCTCGGACATTCAGGACACTCAGGCCTAATTTCCAGGTGTTTGTTCACCTGGGGGCTCACCGCGGATTTTTATCGTGTTTCTCGCTGTCATTTTCCGATTTTGATTTCTTTTTCCTTTTCTTTTGTGGATTGAGCCCTTAGATTTTAGGCATTGCTTGATCGATTAGAGTAGGTCCAAACACCCTAATAACCATTGCATGTACCTATAGTGTGTATTTGGACTTAGTCTAATTAAACAATTGATCTTCATCCTCGATTCATCGCGCCGCGAGCTCATCCCGCCAAGCGCTTCTCCTGAACTCGATGTGTCGAGAGGAGGAGGGGTGAGCCTAGACCGGACTCTAGGATTGAGGATTGATGCTTGACTTGTGGTTCTTCACGTTAGCAGTTGCCTGCTTAGGACGATTTCCGTGTGCATATCAGTATTTAGATTAGGTTTAAAAATTTCTGTTTTGCATCCCGCATGGAGAGAGCTGGAGGCACTGTAAGTCTTTCTATCTTTGCATTCATCATATAGGCACAAAGGTGAGATTTCCATCTTGGTACCGACTTGCAGGGCTTTTCCGACTCTTTTCTCCCTCTGTTTTTGGATCAAGTAGGAATCAAGAAAATACAAAAACGTTAGACGCTTGTTTGAATTGACTCAAAAGAAGCGATAACACCAAAAAAATTAAAAAAGGGAATGGTAAGAAAACTTGACCTAAATAAAATCGTAATTGGATTCATTGCTTGGGGAGAGTAACACCCCTCACTTGTATTCAGGTTGCATGGGAAGGTCTCCTTCCAAGTGAGCAGAGTGCTTCGTAAGGATTAGAGCCAAAAACCCATCTTGTGGCTGCCTTGTGTATCGCCTGGATTTCCGAAGTATTGGCGCTACTATCGTACGTAGACGAGTAGGGCTTGGTCATCATTGGTGACTCACTATTGTGTTGAGCATAGACCTTGTTCGAAGTATCGAGCATAGGCCACGCCTTCACGGGTGTGTCTGTCTCACCGTCTGCGTCCGAGTAGGATCTTGCACGCTCACGGGTGATTCCGTTGCGAGCGAGATCTGAAGTATCAGTTTCGCCTATCGGCTTCCTCCCTCTTTTCTTTGGCTGAGTAGGAATCCATGAAGGGTTACAAGGACCTTAAAAAGCGCAAGCTACAAGTTACATAGGAGGAGGACAAGTACGGGAATACTTTTCCGGTAGTACTCTCGCTCCTATAGGCGTAGCGCTCTAAGGACTCGTTAAAATATAACTACCTGAATTCAAGATAAAAACTACAAAGATAAAAGCCGAACCTTCACGGCTTCATGTGTTGAGTTGGTGAATCCCATTGTTTTGTGTTTGATTGCTAGTCGATTTTAGGTCAAGATAAAAAAAAACACCGCACAATTGTGCACAATTTTGCCACCCCCCTCTTCTTCATTTACCTTGCTCTTCTCAATAATAAAGATGATGGGACGAAGATCTCTTAGGCCGATGTTGGCGGCACCGCTATCCAGCACTCCTCCCTATTCATCTAGGACAACCTCGGAGAGTCCAGACCCACTCTCCAAGCCTGAGTTCACTTCCATCCTGTTTCCCCTCGACCACCCTTCTCATTCTCCTTCCATCAGTCCAAGAGTTTCAGAATTTAGTGCATCACAGAGCTCAGATCATTTTACGGCACCTGAGATGGGTTCTTTTGCCTTTTCAGAGAATCCCGACATGGCAGACAGAGGAGAACACCCAGATGAGCATGAGCAACCACCTCCATTTCTTTATGACCAGGCCGCCATCAACAACTCATTACTAGCCTCCCTGGAAACAATGCAGAGACAGATCAGAGACCAGGGAGCATTCATGGGTGACCTTATGAGGGAAATTGTGCAGATGCGAGAAAACAGACCTGGGGGTGGTGGCGGAGGAGGAGATGGACCTGATGCAAGAGGAGGTGATCCCAACGCTGAGAGACCGCCACAGACAATCATGAGGGAATTGCACAATCCTGCAGCAACCCTCACTCATCGGTGGATCCGACTCCCTCCCATCCATGGAGATTTCGAGCTTCGGCCCCACACTATTCAGCTTCTGCATAAATTCCATGTGTTGCCAACCGAAGAGCCACACCTCCATCTGCAGGAATTTGAAATGATCTGCAGTATCATTCATGACAGGATGATGACTGAGGACACTATCAAGATGATAGCCTTCCCCCTTCTCTTTGGTTGATAGAGCCGCGTACTGGCTGAAACATTTGGGGAGCTTCGTCGACACTTGGGCACAACTCCGGACCGCTTACTTGAAGAAGTATTACCCTCTCGGCCGGACAAATGCAGCGCGAGCTATGATCAGCAATTTCACAATGATCCCTAATGAACAATTCCATGAAGCTTGGGATCGATTCAGAGAGCTCATCGACCGGTGTCCACACCATGATATATCCAAGCCCAATCTGGTTCAGAGCTTCTTTTGTGGGCTGACACTGGAGCTGCAGGGGCTTGTAAATGCCTCTTGTGGTGGGTCCTATTTTCCAAAGGTGAAGACGATGTTTGGGCCATCTATGAAGGGATGGCAGAAAACTCTACAGTTTTGGCCCAAGCCCGCATCTACACACAACAGAAACCCCCCCCCCAAGGAGCAGGATCATTTCAGAGGATCGCTCGCATTGATGCCGGTCCTCATACTCCGTCGGCAGCCGCAGCCCAAGCCGGATCAGCCGCAGCCGACATGGGCATCATCAGTGAAAAGTTGGACCGTCTCGAGATCCTCGAGAAGAAGCAGATGCAAGGATTGGCCCAGATGGACTAGATTACCAAGACAATGAGTGACCTGAAGACGCAGATTCTTTGCATCCAGGAGGCATAGACATCTACTCAGCAGCCTCCCAGGTCACGAGCTGATCCCAGCAGTAGCAGCTCAACCCAGCCCTCTGCCTCGTACCGCCAGGTCAACCACATTCCGGCAGAGCCGGTCCAGCAGCTACAGTATTACCCATCACTGCCACCACCATCTCAGGACACTCAGATGGTGGTCTATCAGCCGGATCAGCCACTGGCAGTTCTACCTCCACCATCCTTCGAGCAGGAACCATTGATGGAAGTCAATGGGAATTGGTACGACCAGTACCCGCAGCCCGGGATTCGTCGAGATCACTCCGGATTCTTTTGGGGCAATGGTGGCTCCTCATCCCAACATCAATCTCCCGCTCAAGGACAGCAGAACAGCCAGCAGCAGCAGCAGCCCCAGTATGCCCAACAGCAATACCAGCATGGTCCTCGTCCCGCCTATTAGGGACAACAGTGGAGGCAGCGTCAGCAGCCTCAACAGTCATACCCCCAGCCTCGTGAGCACTTCTCCTCCCAGCAGCAACCTCATTTCCAGCAGGGGAATACATCCGGTTCTCATCCACCTGCCTTCGAGAACCCAGCATTAGATGACCTCGCCCGATTGCTCTCTGAACATCGAGAATCCTACCGGCGAGACATGGATGAGTTCCGGCAGGAGGTGAGGGATTTAATCAGATGCAAAGCCGCCATACCAGCTCAGATTGAAAATTTTTCCTCAAAAAATTACACACAGTCTTAGCATCTACGGCTCGGGCAGGGATGGCCTCAACCCATCGGCTGACATAATCTACAGCGAGCAAAATATGCTCAAACCCCTGACTCTTAGGAAATGGGACCATGAAATCAATCCCCCATGCATCAAAAACCCACAAAAGTGAATGGGTTGCATGGGCATCATGTCTCTCTGTCCGCAAGTTCCCATCTTCTAACAGTCAGTACATCTCTTCACGAACTCATCTAAATCTTTGAAGAGAGTAGGCCACCAAAGGCCGGATTGAAGCACCTTTTGTGTTGTCCGTTTCCCAGAATGATGTCCTCCTGCCTCAAGCTTGTGGCAGTATGTGAGGACGCTATGTTGCTCTTCTTGAGGAATGCACCTCCTCCAGATTCTATTCCCTCCTTCATGATAAAGGACGGGATCCTCCCAGTGGTAAAACTTGGCCTTCGCCAAGAAGGTCTCGAGTTTCTGCCTGGGCCAACCTTGTGGGACCGTCTTGGCAACAAGATAATTCACAATGTCGGCATACCACAGAAGTGAGGCGATAGCCAAGATCGCCTCATCTGGAAATGTCTCTGTGATAGGTGCGCTGGGCTCAGATTCCTCAAGGTTTTTCTAAGCGGGAGAGATGATCCGCCACCACATTTTTGACTTCAGGCTTATCCTTAATCTCAATATCAAACTCCTGGAGCAGAAAGGTCCATCTGGTAAGACGAGCTTTAGCATCCTTCTTGGCCATTAAGTACCGGATGGCAGTGTAATTAGTAAAAATTATCACTCTAGATCTGAGAATATATGATCTATACTTATCCAAAGCAAAGACTACGGCCAGCATCTCTTTCGATGTCACAGTATAATTCCTCTGAGCGGCATCCAAAGTCTGGTTGGCGTAGTGAATGGCAAATAGCAATCCATCCCTCCTCTGTCCAAGCACAGCCCCAACTGCAAAATCAAAAGCGTCCGTCATGATCTCGAATGGGAGAGACCAATCGGGTGGCTGAAGGACAGGAGCCGAAACAACCATACTCTTGAGAGTCTCAAAAGATGCAAGACACTTATCATCGACAATGAACTCGGTATCTTTCGTCAGCAGGTCAGTGAGCGGTCTGGCAATTCAATTGAAGTCTTGAATAAACCGTCGGTAGAAACCGACATGCCCCAGAAAAGACCACAATTGACGCAAATTGGACGGTGGATTGAGTTTTCTAATGATATCCACCTTGGCCGGATCGACCTCCATGCCCCTTCGGAGATGATATGACCAAGGACTGTCCCTTGAGTCACCATAAAGTGACTCTTCTCCCAAGACAAGACAAGGTTGACCTCAATGCAGTGCTGAAGCACACAGTCTAGGCAGTCGAGACAAGCATCGAATCCGTCGCCATAGACCGAGAAGTCATCCATGAAGACCTCTAAGCAGTCACCCACCATGTCCGAGAAAATGGACAACATGCACCTTTGGAATGTCGATGGGGCGTTACATAGACCAAAGGGCATCCGTCTGAAAGCATAAGTCCCAAACGGACAGGTGAATGTCGTTTTCTCCTGATCTTCGGGCGCAAAGGCCACTTGATTATATCCGGAGTACCCGTCAAGAAAACAATAATGACTCTTCCCAGCTAGCCTTTTGATAGTCTGATCAATGAATGGCAATGGGAAATGATCCTTCTTGGTGGCCTCATTCAATCGTCTGTAGTCCACACAGACCCATTTCACGGTTTGGGGTACCTAGAGTCTTGATTTGTGACGGGGGGTCTCACTTCATCAATGACAAGGTCAGGTCCCTTGTAGACGAGTTCGGCATTGACCATCGTGTTGCCACGCCGTATCACCCTCAGACTAATGATCTTGCTGAAGTATCGAACCGGGAGATCAAAACTATCCTACAGAACGTTGTCCACCCAGACCGAAAGGATTGGTCACAGCTTTTGGACTCGGTCTTGTGGGCCTATCGGACTTCCTTCAAGAATCCATTAGGGACATCTCCCTTTCGCCTCGTCTATGGCAAGTTGTGCCATCTACCTGTGGAGATAAAGCACAAGTCACTTTGGGCAGTAACTGAGTTATTATTGGATCCCGAGAGTATAGGAGAACAGAGGAAAGTAGATTTGGCAGCCTTGGAGGAACTGAGAGACACAGCCTTTTCTAGCAGCCTACAGTACTAGGAGAAAGTGAAAACATGGCACGATTCCCATATCGGCCATAAACAGTTTGAGCCAGATCAACGAGTATGGTTGTTTGATTCCAGGCTGAAATTATTTCCAGGGAAATTACAGAGCAAGTGGAAAGGTCCTTATGTGGTCAGGAAGGTACATGACAACGGCAGTATTGACATATCCGAACCATCATCTTCCTCGACCTTCTGTGTCAACGGTCAGCACCTAAAACTATATCGAGATCATGATCCGCCGACTGTTGACGTTGCCCCCATTCTTCTAGTATGAGATGTGTTCTTTGACTCACATCATCTGCATCTCATACATGGTGATCACTTCCATCTCCCGTTGTACAGATCCATCTGTTCATACCACTCTTTCATCGGTTGCTATCTTTTCTTCTTTGCTTCTTTTCTTCTTTTCCTTTTCTATCTTCTTTTTGTATCAAAAAGGTGCCGCCCTTTGTTGTCAGTTTCTACACTTAGGATGTACTTTGTCCTAAGTATAGGGGGGTGTGCACCCCGAGTTTTTCATTCATTTCAATCCTCTCTATTGTCTCCTCTTCTTGTCTATACTTAGGGATATCTTACCCTAAGTATAGGGGGAGACAATCTGAGTACGATATGTTCATTCCCACCCTTGACCCTCCCTGCGTTGTGTACAGTCTGCTATACTTAGGATTATTTGATCCTAAGTATAGGGGGGATGGTCAACTTCTCATTGGTTCATTTATTTACTGTTTAGACTTGTCTATACTTAGTACGAGTTATGTCTTCTCTTTTCTCTCCGATCTATGAGAACATAGCTCAAGCTAAGTACAGGGGGGTCGTATATACTATGTATATACTTTAGCCATAACTCATACTTTCGTATTTTCTTAATAATATGGCTAATAATTCTTTGAAATTCATTAAAATCCGTAATAAAAAGATGTTTCATTCTTCAAATTCTTTTTGTATCTACTGATTAATAAATCAGGTCAAAATGTTTTTTTGCAAAATGTTTGAAAAATAGTTTGAAAATCTGTGTGAAAATCTTTTGAAAACTATTTTGAAAAATATTTTGTTACATGTTTTCAACCTTTGTAAAAATGTGTGTTTTGTAAAACTTATTTTCTTTGTGAAAAATAAAAAGGTTTGAAAAATGATTTGCAAATGGTTGAAAAATGATTGCAAAAATACTTGAAAAATCTATCTATACTGTTTGAAAACCCTTGCAAAATGATTTTCAAATTGGTGTACATGTTTGTAAAATGTTTGTAAAAATTATGTTGGACTATAGTTTTCAAATTTTGTTTGAAAAAAACCTGTGTCAAATAAGTTTGAGGAATGCATACATCACACCAAAATTCTTTATTATATATTTTTATAAAATTGACCACTTACCCTGTAAATTCTTGAAATCCACTTCTTGTAAATATAAGAAGCACTCCCGTGTAAATATTTTAACCTAGTTTTCAGCCAAAATCATTTTGTTTTCAAAAATCCTAAAAACATTTGCAAAACTAAAATCCAAAAACATCTGAAAAATCTTTTGAAAAATACAAAAAATGCATATGCATCATCATCTTTTAAAAAATCCATAAAAAGTTCAAAATCTTGAAAATTGCATCACAAAAATATTTTCCGCATCGCATTGCATAGGATTAGCATTTTTCGGATTGAGTTTGATAGTTGAACAAGTCTAAGTAAAATCCGGAGATTGGAGCTTGATTGGACCATAAAATCTACCTAATAACAGGAACCTTATAGGAACTAGGTTTGAGGTACTTCAGGTCTAGTTGACTTAATTCTTTGAGGATCACGAGACTTGGTTCAATGGATCCTTGACTGCCTAAGTAGAGTATTTCGGAGCACACACACAACTCTTGTTGATAATGACCTAACTTGGACACCTGCACCTTTCACATGGCTCAACTCAGTTGGAGTGGTGAGGGGATTGGATTTGCCGATATGAGACGCACACAAGTGGAAACACTTGTCCTCCTCTAGGGAGGGAAGTGCACCCCAACCCGTCCAGTGATGAGGAAGTCTAAAGACAAGAGAGTGTGGGTTGCGATAAAGCTTCAAAAGAGGGATAGTCTACTGGCTCAAGAGGAAAAACTCCTTATGTAAATGCTATTGTGAATAGTATTTCAAAAAAAATGGT